>VWPU01017921.1:0-126200 GCA_013398955.1 Callaeas wilsoni
ATAATATAATATAAGTCCAAATGCTGTAGATTAAACAGTTTAACTTCAAAATGTTTTTAGAGTTGTCTTCTTCTGTTTATTTGTATTTCAGCGTTGGGAAATATAGTTAGGTGTGCAAAATCCATTACATATTTAATGGCCAGTATGTACTAGGAGTGGAGCTGGAAAAAGTACAGCTATTATTCAAACTTGTGCATTCTAGAAACATAATCATTAAAATCATGACCTGAATCCTGGTGAAGTAAACAGACTTAATCCAACTAAAGGTCAATTTCTTTCTGTTGGCTTGGAGAGAGCACACAGCAGATAGAAACTGAAGTGCACAATAATTATTCTGACACCCACAGCAGTGATATGTAGGATGCTCTCAGAGACCCAAGATGTATTTGTGATATAGAATGTAACAAAGCAAATACACTGTTACATGCCTAACTGTGACTCCTAAAATGTTCCTCATTAATTCACATCAATTCCTACCTGCCTAAAGACAGTTCTGGCTTTAATACTAATATTTCAAATACAAATGTAAATCACAAAGAGAATACATTGGTGTCTTTCTGACTGAAGTCTGCCCACAGCTGCAGATTTTCAGCTCTCAATCTTTATGCCATGTGTACATGTACTTGCTAAAATTATGCACACAGTTTCAGTGGAACTGCTTGGGTTAGTAAAATTTAGAGTATACATAAATGTTTTCAGCGTTGGAGATGTATTGTCTCTTTGGGCCAAAGCATACACATAAACCACAGAAGACGGCAGAAACTGAGATCAAGGAATATGAATTGACTAGAAGAATGAGGAGTTACGCACTGTGTGCTTCCAGCACTATTTAAACCCAGTTTTCAATGGATCAAATGGATTTGGCAAGTAAGATCCAGGTTTCAAAATCCTGTTGTGGAGACAGTCACTGAGGAAACAAACGACCCTCATAAATCACCAGAGAGTGCAGTGCAAAGCCCCCGGGCTGACGGAGCCCAGCGTGATGGCCACGGGGTACACCACAGCTGGGAGTCTCCTTTCACTCCTTCCTGTGCTTTGCATGTTACACATCTCTTCCCAGAGACAGGCTCCATTTTTCACTCCAATTTAAACATGACTGCAAAATATAGCTTTACCAATTCACAGAATCATAAATTCGCAAAATAACAGAGGCTGATAAGGGTATGGAAGTCATCTGGTCCAACTCTCTGGTCAAAGTAGGACCAGTTTAGATCCCACCATACTGTACATAAATCCTACAGGCATCAGTACTACCACAGAGTCAGGGTAAATGGTTTGTGTTTCCCTACTACCCCTGTGCCATGTTCTTTGAGTTACAGAGTTTAGTGCCCATCTCACGTGTTAGATACAAGCACACTGCTTTACTGCTTCTGGACTTTTAATCCAGAGGACTGCAAGCTTCCCTGCCCTTCTCATTCTGACCATACTAACATAACAGGTTAAACTGTAATTGCCACCTTCTCACCACGTGTTTCAGACCAACACAAAGTCTGCAGGTTTGCAGACCTCAGAAGAGAATTGACAGCATTTTTATATGTAGGGTGCCCCTTTTTATGTTCACTTTAATTTCTTGAAAAGTGATACCATAGGGGCAGATAATCTGATATGATGGAGACAGCAACCAAATTTCATGCTGGTGAGCTCACGTGACTCCCTGCTCTCTCCACTTGATTGTGCAAATCCTGCTTTCAAGCACTCAGTTTCTCTAGTCATTGTGTAAGGATCTCAGCACCAAGGTGACGAGCCATGTGTCAGTAGCTGTGCTCAGGGGTGCTCCACTGCCCTCAGCTTGGGTGACCCCAGAGAACAGACCTTCAGCCTCTCAGATAACAGTGTAATGATATCCAACACACTGAAATTCAAGTTAAGCAAGGACTGTAAGGTCAAAAAGCAGAAACAACAAGAGCCCTGGTGGGTTCCTTGTCACCAGAGGTTTTATAAACAAGAAATGTTATTTTCTCCACATGATAAATTCTATTTTGACCAGGGAACACTTAGGGAAGTCTGTGTTACCCAGTAGGTTAGGGTAAGTGAACATTACGGTCCTTGTCCTTTTTAATAGTTGCAAATCAGTGATTAACATTCAGGGAGGTAGGCAAGTGTAAACACAGACCAAAAACATATGAAGACAGGAGAAACAAAGTATTTACACCATTTATCAGACACTGACATGAATTCTGCCCTCCCTGTTTCCAAAACTCTTGCATTTTCTGAGTTGGCTAGGAACACAGGCAATAGAGCTGCCTGTCACGGACCTACCAGCCTTGTCCCCATCACTAACGGGCAATACTGGGGTAAGGCACTGCGCCACGTCTGTGCCCTCCGGCTGGGCAGAGGAATCCAGCCAGTGGCACGGTGGCCATGGAAGCCTACATTACCTCAGAGGAGGCAGGACTTGTCTCAAAGGAGACAAAGTTTGTTGGAAAAGTAATTTCTACAGCTTCATGTGTTCGTCTGTGAAAGGAGATAATTTTCTTAATTGTTCTATTCATGACCGCTTTAAAGCAAGAGGAATAAATCTGAGAAGGAAAGCAGGTTTTTCTTTTATAACCAGTATTACATTAAAAATTAAATATTTCAAAGTTTTCTTAGAACATCAGAATTTTTTTTGTGTGTCAAAATGCTTGGAACAACCCTAACTATGCCCATTTAATCTTGAATATCTTTCTTTAAAAGAAAATATTTTACTTGAAATATATCTCATTGCAGATTTCATTAAAAAGAGTATCAGATTTGAATTTTTAGAAGTCATTATTTTTATAAGTGACACCTACAATTCTTAAAGTTATAAAAGATTATAAAAGAATGTCTGTCCATTTTTCAGCATGTTTATCTTGCCTATTTGACACTATTTTATGTTTGGTTAGCTTCTCTAATCTGATTATAGTTCTGTTTGTATAAGATCATGATTTGGCAGAATTGCTAACTTTTCCACAGAGAACCATTCCACTAAAGAGGAGATTTTTCATTCAAAACATTAAACACATCAATAAACAATAAATTCTCAATTTAAAAGTATTTATGTACACAATATGAGCCAAAATATACCCAACCTCATATTTCAGTACTGAACAAGTACCTATCAGTGATCTCTTCAATGACTCCCTCTCCTTTTCTCTGCAAACGTTGTTCTTCCTACTGTACAGAAGAGGAGTCTCCTATTTCCATAACTGCTTCCATGAAGACTGAGTGAGAGTGTGCAAGCAGCTGCCCTCACCCACCCCAGGAAAAGGTGCTTTACCCCTGCAAATGGCTCCTCTCCTGTCCACTTGGGAAAGAACGAAGATGCAGCTGTAGGCAAAGGTGAAACACGCTAAACAGAGGTCACTTAGAGAAATGTGACACACTCTACCTTCAAGGTCTTAAGAATACTTTCCTTCTTAATTCAGTAGGTCCTTACATGGAAACTCGGAGCTCTTAAGATAAAGCTTTCTGTCATCTGGCATTTGGCAGTGAAGCAGTTGTCTAAGTTGTGAAGACTGGCAAATTTCACTTTTGTAAACATTTTAATATGACAAACAGTATGTATTCACATAATTTATGAATGCTACTTCTCAGCCAGGAGCTGTTATTATGAAGACTACCAAATCATGAAGAACGAACCTCCTCGACTACTTCAAACTAATTCAAAACATAAACATAATGTCTCCAGGAATTAGAATGCGTAAAGCAATAAAACAGGGCAGTGTACTTACCCGGGAACTTTACAGCTTGACAATAAATGACAAGATCTGATAGCTCTGGGGCTATTTGTCTGCTTTCCTTCTTATTTTGTGGAAGATAGAATTCTTCACCCAGCTCCATGTCGTAAACCTGAGTGACAAGACCAAGAACATTTAATAATAGTATTACTGCATGTGGAAGAACTCTTGCATGTCTTACTTAAGTCTTTAAAATATTTTATCTCTTTCTTCCTATATGGTTTCTGTTCTCACCTAACAAATCTCCCTCCCGTGTGCACATTTCTCCCTCAACAGCTGTTACTGACTCTGCAGAAGTGTGTAAAGGCCTTATTCAGAGTCAGTTCTACAAACATTTAGACAAAACACACCCATGTTGAGAAGAATCTATAATACACTACACAGCACTACACTGGTTCCCTTTTCGGATGAGTTAATAAGAGGTGGTCTGGTTATCTGATATCACAGTGTGGTATTTTAAACTTATTTTGAAACACAAAGATGCTGAAGATTCAGGTGAAGTCTGCAGTTCCATCAATATTAATGGAAATGAAATATCTAAATAAGCTTCTGGGTCTAATTTTCAGCCAAGCAGCCTATATATACAATAACGTCTGAGGAATTTTCTTGAACAGTAGGTTAAGCATTTGTTCTATTTAAGCTATTTTCTCTGGTGTCTTTCCATGCTTTCAATTTTTTCTCTTCATTAAAGTGCATTTGCCATCTGATGTCTCAGCTACCTAAACTGTCCAAATCCTTTTGAACCTGGTTATATATCAAAGTGCAGCTGAGAAGAAAGGGGGAAAAAGCAGAACTACCTTTCCTTTATTACTGTAAGTAGCACAATCAGCCTTCTTTAGTCGTTTGGCAGTCTCTTCATTATATTCAAACTGCAGTTTATCACTTGATAATTTATTCTCAGGTCGGTCTTCAAGAATATTATCTAAAAATTAATGGGATTTTAATAAACACAAAGCCAAACAATTTCAACTGGAAATTTAATTTGAATTAACAATATTTGTGGACAGTGCTGTGAATCTTATATGAATAGTCAGATGCTAAAATAATGCATTTACTGGTCAAAGCATCATCCTCTAGTAGTAACCTTCTATTTAAAAATTTAATGCTTGGGTTTGGTTAAGACATTGCACTGCCTTTAAAGCCCATCCTTTTGCGCTCAGGAGATCTTTAAAACCAAACAATCTAATGAATTAAGTTTTCCATCTGAAAACAACTGATATTCCTGAATGACAAAAAAATGCCAAAGTCCAAGCACAATTAACCCCATCAAATATGTACACATTTTGTACAGAAAGTTTTGGCTTTCCTCTCCTTACATTCACCATGCACAAGTATTTTTTACATTTATAGAAATACCTCTTCAAAGCTACATATTTTTCAGAGAATAGTATGCCTAATAACAATGTGGTCTTTCCGGACCAAAATACTGCAGTTGTCATGAAAGGAATGGTTTCAATTAATTCCTCATATTCCTGATGCTTTGACCATATCCTTTTTATGCATAACAAGTGTCACACATGCAGGCTTCTAACAGTTCCTAACCAGTTAACAATGCCATATAAGAATATCTGCTTGCATTTATAACATGAAGTAGAAACTATATATTCACACTGTCACATTGAACAGGCTGAAGATGCAGTGCTGATTTCATGCAGTTAAAATGCTCAACCAAGTGGCTTTTACCTTCCTGGCTGTTAGGAGCAGGAGAAGCATTAAGGACATCAGCTACAGGGAAACGAGTCAGAGAGGGAATAAGAGTAAAGGGAATTAAGATTTAGAGCCAGAGAAATGAAAAGTAAGTGTCAGTTGTAAAACTACTAGCCTTACACAAAAAATGTATCCGCAAGAAAAATAAAACTGAATCTCTTTTAGAAAGTTTACAGACCATTATTTAGATTAGTTTTAACAAAATATTAACATAATTAAAGACTCCAAAGAATAATCATTGTAATAAAGTAGTAAACCATGCTGCACATTCCTTCATATACTGGAAGGTGTGAACATTTCTTGCTAGCTTCAGATTTCTCAAACCTCCTGTTATCTAGAACAGTGCTCAGAAGTCACTTGACTGTAATCAGTTTGCAATATTTTCTCGGCAAGTCTGTTAGCAAAGATCTAAGTTTTCACAGCAATTTACATCTGCACCATCTCCACCCTGTTCCTCACAAAGTGTATTGCTCAAGTAGCCAGTTAGGCCAACTTCCAGGCAAAATGCAACTGAAGGCAGCATTGACATCAAACTCATAAAATAACATTGCTATTCCACAGGCAGTGTCAAGTCCTGAACTGCATTCCTTAATTTTGTGATTATTTTTTAAATCACTAAACACAGAAGCAAGTAACGTAAGTAAGAGACCACGTGGAAAGAAGTCCTGTGCTGCAGGACATGCTCGAGCCTTACATCTTCTCTGACCACAGCACCTAGAACTCAAATGGGTCCCCTCTAGAATTAAAGGCACAGCGAATGAAGCACTTCACTGTGCACTCAGGAGAACACCACCCCCAGCTGTCAGACCAGCTGTCCATCTAGCCCAGTATTCTCTTTCTAACAGTGGCAACAGAGCAATCAGCCACTAATCACCACCCCAACACCCACAATCGCTGAATAATAGGGAAGTTGGACCAAATACCACCACCTATAACACTTGCTTATAAATCTATCCGTGAATTTGTCCAATCCTTTTTTTTTTAATATGCTGATGCCATTTGGCTCTGCAATGTCCCATGGCAGCACATTCCAGAAGTTTACTACCAGCTGCACAAACAAATATTTTACCTGTTTTAGACTGATCTTCCTCTTGTTTCACTGAGCAGCTCCTTGATCTAACGAGTAACATTCTGTGCTCCCCTTAATCCACCACTTCATGACTTAGAAAATCTGCTTCCAATTCACCCCTCAGTCCTCTTCTCTACTACCTGAAGAATTTCAGCCTTTTCAGACTCGTGCAAGGACACTGCTTACCCACCTCATTCCTGAACTAGAATATTCACATCTTTTTACTACAGTTCTAACAAAAAACCAAATAAATACAGTTACCATCAGAGAGAGATTCATAGTCATAGTCATATTCATCCTCTTCATCTTCTTCCTCTTCATTGGTAGGTGTGGGGTTGCTAGCACCATTGCTAGCCTGTGCTTGCAAATGTGCCAGCTGGTGAGCCTACAACAACAGAATCACTACATTATTGCTAAGTACTTATAAAAAGAAAAAGAGTTTTCATTGCTGTTTGCATCTTGTTTTGTTTATATGAAAGCACTGAATATATTAACTGAGAAATAAGTAAGACTGTTAAGATAAAGCTAAAATACCACTTTAAGGGTTTGAATGTAAAGAGAACTTGTATTGCAAGAAAAAAACTTAATAAGATATGAAACTTAATTAATTATGGGACAATGTCCAAATTGCACATCATTCAAGACTGCCTTTTTCCAGTCTGAGATATGCTGTTTCAGAAACAGTTAAATGCTTTTTCAAAAGATGGAGAATATCCATATACTGGTATGATCAGTGTGATTTACTCATCTGATAACAAGAGTTTAAGTCTAATGCAATTGTGTTTACATTTTGGGTAATGGCAATAGTTTTCAAGGACTCACTTGAACTGTTGACTAACCATAGACATTATTAGATTAAGGCTACTAGAGATGCAGGCCTAATTTTTAGAAATCAAAAAAATTCTCACATAGGAATAAACACTATTTGAGTAGCAGAGTCCCCCATAAAAAGTCAATTAAAAAATTGAGAATTTGCCTGGCTTGAATTTGAAGAAAGAAACAAAGTAGAACTCTACCAAAAATTACTACATACTGTAAATATACACATATACTCAATGCATATCACTACTTCTCAATAAACATAAATAGTAAATGTTATAGCCTCAGAGAAAAAGATTCATTTATGTTTGTCACACAGGGCATGTGGTGTTAATCATAATATTATGAAGTTTTATAAAATTAATATACACTAAAATTTAGTTAAGCTGTAGCTATAACTTACTGTATGTGTTGTCTACTTATTTGAAAGAACTGCAATCCACTGTGAGCTTTCCAAGCATGAATGTGCCTTAGATTATTCTGCTGTACATATGGGATTAGCAAAAGCTTCAAACAAGAATGAATTATTTCTAACAAGACGTGGGTTTCACTGCTTGCTGTTAAGCAAGGACTTTACCTTTTGTTTCAATATATCCACTGGTGTTTGATGGGCTTTCAGCTTCTTGTTTTTAAGCAGGATTTTTCTTCTCAGTTGGCCAGGGGAAGGAAGCATGGGATCATCAGAAAAGTCACTCTCAAATAAAAACTTTGTCACCAATTTATCTCCAAACACATTCTGAAATACCAAGAACACGAGATGTATTATGGAAAATCCCACGGCACGTGCTTGGAATAATGCACCGGAATTGATGGCCCACCTTGAAAATCTCGGCCATCTTGCGCTGCTGGGGCAGCGAGCAGTGGTTTTCTATGGAGATGATGACTGGCATGTCGGACGTGATGAACGCGTTGCGATCGATGGCTTCAACCACCTCCTGCGAGAGAGAAAGGCCATTGAAAGGACACGGGATCACCCTGCAGCTTTCAGTTAACTGCTGTTAGCTGGGAGGGGAGACAGCTGCTTTCCTCTGCTAAAAGGAAGGAGCCGCAGTGTGCTTTCGAAGCAAGAGGGCATCTTGTCACAACACAAGTGGTAACACTTTTGTTACTTATGTAACAACAAAAAGACAGAAAATTACATCACATATGCCACAAAAACTAATTTGATAAGCATATTTACAGCTGAGAATTTCATGTCTGACATAATCTATAGTTTATATTCTACTCGAATTTAGCCAATCAGGATTTGTACTTTTCTAGTGGGCAATTACTTTTCCCCTTTGTTACAGAAAAAATAACTTCTCTTTTTTTTTTTTTGTTTCTATATGCAGTTACAAACATACCTTAAAAGAGATCTTTGTAGTAAGAGTGTGCCCATGATAAATGATAGGCATCCCATCATCACCATCCCAGCAGTCTAATTCTACGCTTCTGCAGCCTTGCAAAAGAACCTGCAATGCAATTGAACAGCGTAAGCACATCCAAGGCACAGTCTCATGCCATGGAAGCAGACAGACAGACATGGCAGACCTGAATGAAAGCCCAGTGATTCACAGAATTGCTGGAAAGAGCAATCTCTGAAGCAAACAGCCCACAGAAGGTACAGTCCCCAGCTAACTGCACTCCCTAACTGAATTCCTTATTTCCCATTGAAAAGGAATGCAAAGCATGTATGTTCTTGGGAGCATTACCATAAAGCTCTGAAATTCATGGTATCGTACAGGACACATGGAATCTGTCTGCAGAAGGTGGTTCTTATTGTATAGCTTAATTTTCTGAGAGAGAGAAACATTCTCATATTTCTACCTGAAAAAACAGCTATAAAGCAACATGGCAATTTATTTCAGGTTGCTCCCATGACAGCTTATGGGGAAAGCACCTGCAGTTTGTATGCTGGGGTTTTTTTGTTACTGTTAGTTTTCAAATAGAAGATCGTCTGAAAATGAAGTCTTAAGAAACCTCTATGAGGATAGTTAAAATGGAAATGTGACAGGCCATCTTCATCAAATGTTAAGCTGATTAATTCATCAATTTTTTAATTATTCATTTATTTATTTTAGAAAGCCATTGCTAGAAAAACCAATGAAGGAAGCAAAGAGTAAGGATGAAGGGAGACATAAGCTAATCCATCTTTTGGTAGCTCAGCTTATTATTGCTCTCAGTACTTAGCATGCCTGTCATCTGTAATACAATTTAATATTTTCTGAATAGAAGGATCTCAACAATCAAACCCATTTCCAGCAAAACCATTCATGAACAAAGAAAAAAATTACTTCTACTCCAAACTTGAATAATTTGATTTCAGACAGTTGCGTCCATAGCTGGCACTGCACCACTTCTGTGAGCACCAGACACACTGAGGCAGAACAGTGCCCCTTCAGCTGGCAACAGCTGCTTGAGGGACAGGAAGAAGCTTTTCTTAATCATGCAGACTTTGAAGGCAGTTGATCTGTATCTCACTTCCCATCTACTACCAACACAATACTCACATCACTGTGCAAAGCTACTACAGGAACCTCTGCAATTGCATTAGCCAGTGCACTGGGTAATTCAGGATTTCCTCACACGGCCTCACCTCTCCGTCTGCAGCACCAGGTGAGGGAGCACATGGGACACCAGATGAGTCCTTTCTCAATGGCAGTCATTAACTCTCAGCATAATGAAAATGCTACAGACAGGAAGTTTGATGCTTTCTCCAGCATTTTGTAAACGCACAGACATACAAATATATAGATACAAACAAACACAGAACTGAAAGCCCAAGGGAGAAATTGTTCCTTCCCTGCTCACCACCAAACAGCATAAAGTCTAAAATCTGTAGAATATTCCTAGAAGTAACATTTTTAGAAGTTATAGTTCTATTTGAAATTTGTCTTTGCAGTGCAATGTACAGTATTTCAGTAGTGTTTCTGACATCTGAATGAACTAAAATATTAGATCAGTCTTTCCTGTGGGAAAGTCTAATTTTAGTAGGTTGGGTCAGACCGACTGGTGTCTAAATGCTATGAATCTCAAACTAAACCCATTTTTTTGCCTTAGAAAAGGCATTTGAGCACAACTGTGCTTACAGGCAGCTTTCCCACACATCATGTTTTCCAACGTTTTGCAAGCAGGGGTTTAGGACATTTAGATTTTCAAAGCAAAAAGGTCATGTTCCTGAAACTTGCCAGTAAAACAAACAAGTTCATGTTGAAAGCTATACAACAATCCAATCCTGCATACCTGGCTGTAGAGCTCCACTGAGGACTCCCCCTTAAGCTGATGGCCAGTCAGGTAAGTATTGTGTGAGGATTCTATGTAGTAATATGAGAGAGGAAAGTGCAAGTCCTCAGCATTCTCCTGTGATTCATCATTTTTGGAGGCAAAGTTGTCTTTATCCATCAAAAACCTAGAAGTGAGAAGATGTGAGGAAATTTTATGCTGTGCTGAGCATTCTGTGACTCTCCGAGAAACATCAATACACTGGTATCATCTTTTTACATACATATATATATATATACACACACACATTTTTATATATATATAAATTAGCACATAAGTAATTACCTTGCAAATCCTTCAAAAGATAGCAGCCCCTGCTGGCACATGTTCACACTAGGTTCAAATTTCTATAAGGAGGAAGAAATTAAAGATGTATACAATAACAATTCTTAGAAATATGTCTTTGTCATGTTTTTATATGTAGCCCGCTCACATCACTAAACAGTTAGCATGTAAACACAGTCTTTTTGTGGATAAGGTAATCAGGTGCCTGCAAACTGTGTTTTACAAATCACTAAACAAAAATACTAAAGTCATAGTCATAAATCAAAGAACCATTCAGGTTGAGAGGGATGTTGGGAGATTGTCTAATCCAACCTCCTGTTCAAAGTTGAGACAGCAATTAAATTGAAATTAAGAAAGATTTATGATCAGGTGTCCTATCTAGTATGCTTAAATACAACATACTGCCATCTCAACAAGAGTTGTTGTATTCCAACTTGAATTTTCTTTAGAATTTCTGTCTTTTAAACTTTGCAATTCTATCTTACATGTTGAGAGTTATATATAGTTTTTAACCTTTGTTAACTGCTAAACAGGGGCTTAGTTTTGGAGTATATTAATTACACATGTTTGGAGAAATAAAAATTTTTCTACACACATTCTAAAGTCTTCAGCCACTGTACATAAAGGAATAAAATGTCCATGTTTGCTCTGGAAATTTTTTTTACAATAAAATAAAAATATGTGGAAACGGTGCTTTTTAAAGTTCCAAAGTAGGGTCATGCTCAATCAAACATGGTCCCACACAAGGAGAAATAAAAGAACTGTCACGAACACTTCCTAGGTGGTGACATCCCTTCCCTGCTAAAGTACACATTGCTAATAAAACGATTTATCTGCATTTTTTTAATGGATATATTTATGGACATCCATACAACTTTCTAGCCCAAAATAAAGACAGTATTAAATTTTAAATTCAAGTAAACTGTACATACAATATCAGTGTGAAAGGAGGTACCCACACAGATGATATTCTGAACAGCATACAATGTTAATGGGGAAAATGGAAGTAACAGGAGTTCTAGCAAAAAGGAAATGCAAGATATTTGTATTACAGACCTGGATAATACTGAGGATTTCATCATAGGTGCAGTGTTCTCCTTGGCAATTCACTAGGAAGTCATTCAGCTGCTGGATTCCTACTCCAAATACTCCCAGTGATGTGCTTTCAACTCCTGTACCATTGGTTACGATGCTGGCAGCAGCAATAGCATCCGATATTTGCCTCTGGTTGTCTGATAGCTGCTGCCTGCTCTTAATGAACAAACCAAGGTCTGAAACATTTCTAGTCAACAAATCTTAAAAGAAAAATGAGGAAATAAAAATATAAGCTAAATAACTATGTGTATTATATAACCTGTACAGAGTATAATGTAGTATACAATACACACAAGTATCTCACTGAGTGTTTTAGCACTGACACAGTAAATTAGAACAAAACCAAATTGTTTCTATCCACTAATAAAAGAGAGAGCATGAAGCATGCATGTGAGTGGACTGCAGGTGTCCAGTTACTCTGAACAAAATCCTGGAACCTCTAACATGGACCCAGGGCCTCTCACACACGCAGCACTCTCCTGCTCCCTCTCACCACCACATACAGCCTCAAAGCCTTTCCTTCACTGTGTGCAACCCCATGCCCTTCCTGTTCAATCACCCTTTATCTCTTCCAGTCTCCTATGCCAATTGTTCTGCACCCTCCCCACCAGCTGCTTGGCAGAAAGACTGTTTTCTTTACATGTGGCCAAAGTCCCAGACTTAGATTATGGTAACTGAGCAATGTAAAGGGGGACAGAGGCTTCCTTTCCCCTTATCCCACATACAGCAGATCCACTAGGAAACTAGATAAGAAAAAACAGCCAAATGGGACACAGGGCACAGCCTCCTCATTTCTCCTCCCTATATCTGCTCAGTGTTTCAGCCCTTCCAGAGCTCCTGCAACCTGTACAGATCCCTGGGCTCAGCCATTCAGCAATAAGTTTTATTCCTCTGCTATTACCAGTTGCAAATATATCTGCCTAATGGAAAGCTGGAATACTTTTCCTTCCCTTCATTTTTGTCTTACACCCTGCTAACTAGGTATTAGTGGAGGCATGGCAGCAGTCCTCTACTTAAACTTCTAACTGATAATGAGACTGACTGAGACACATTTTATTAAGGCAAATAACTGAAGTTGCTCAGCAGTCTAAAAGGTGCATTTTTCTCTTTAACAAACCTAAATCAGGCTGGAATCCACTGCTATTTTCATCAATCTTCAAATTAGTATAAAGTGGAGCAGGCTCTAAGCCAGATCGATTGCAAGGCACAGCATAAACATCAAAAAGGTCTTTCAGATCCTTGCGGCTACGGACACTGCAAAAAGAGCAGAAAAGTTCAATTTTTGCTCTTTAACAAACTTAGATGAATGAAATTAGTACAGAAAAAATATCTTTTACCTGAAAGATTTGAAGAGCTCTACAAATTCCACAAAAGTCATGTTACTATCAGACACCATGAAGCTTTGAAATCCCTTCATTCCTCCTTTGACACGGCCATGCCAGCTACTGCTGCTCCATGTGCTAAATCAAAAAAAGACTGCTGTAGTTTGGTTACATTAAACTTTTACTTAATTGAAATACTGTGTATTACTGCACTAACAGTTTATTTGTGCTCTCTTTAATGCATTTATTACCAATATCTGGAAGAAGCAAGTAAAGCACTGTCTTCTAAGATGTATAATGATGGTTTTTACCTTCTTGCTTTACAGCAGCTATTTTTTTTCTTCAAGACAACTGCAAACTTTATCAGAATGAATAATGTGTATTACGCAATTTAAAACTTACATGTGACAAAAGCCTGATGCACATGGCACAAGTGAAAGCACCTATTTTCCCTTTAAAGAAAACAAAGCCAGTATTCCTGTAATGCAGGCTGTGTATAAGGTCCATTGAAGACGAAATAATAAAATAGATTGTTCTGTAACTGCAATCATTAATCTAAGTTGTGCAGCTGAACAAGGTTTTTGAAGTAGAACCAGCACATTTCTAAAAGTCACATCCCAAAATCTTTAGGCTTCTGGAGGATTTCCACTAGTAAGTACAGTTAGGCCCTGACTTGAGCAGTATGAACAAGTCCTTAGTGAAGTACATGCAGTAACTTTCAATGTGGGGCTGAGCTCTTGAGCCCCTTCCTGAGCCTAAACACCAATGAACACACATTACAGGAATGGGATCTGCCAGCACTAGCATACTGAAAAGGGCAGGATCTAAGCAAACAACACAAATATCAAGAACTATCTAGTTTAAACCATAATTAACTGCAGAAGTTACAGTATTTCCTTCAAAATATCAGACCACATATCAGATTTTATTGCTCTGTAATGTTCAAATATACAGATCCATTCGTCTATGAATTTTGCCATCAGGTTCAGTACAAACAGTTCCAACAGCTGTGATGGAAAAACAGGACCAGCTTGTTGTCTAGTGTTCCTAAAGATATGCCTGCAAGCAGGTGACTTTTTACACAAATATGCTGGACCAGATTTCTGAGTTTACTCCTGGCATGGGATGGATGGATGCAATTGAAAACACAATATGATTTAAAAGTATTAAAAAATACCAACTACTTTAGTTGATAATATTTGATTTGTTTGACATCACTATGGCAAGTACTGACATACTGCATATAACTTTTTTTAGCTAAAATAATTCCTAGCATTTTTATCAGACAGGAAAAATAAACCATGATGGGGAAAGTCTCTAGACTCCAGAAAACAGATTGGACCTGCAGAGTACCAAATGGGAGACCAAGAGCAGAAGAAAATGCTCAGCATTTCACCCAATCTGATCAATAAAGATTATCTTCCAGAGTAATGGGAAATAAATACAAACAAAAGGTTTAAAAAAAAAAAGCAAAACCTCCAAGAAAACCCCACCATCACCAACAACCAGAACTGCAAGTAGCAGCAGTCTGGATTACACCTGTAGGAAGTTAATGAGAAAGGAGGTTTACTCTCTCTTCCCAAGAAAGCCCCATGTGTAGTTTTCCGTGTCCTGTGCTCTGTGTCCCAGTGGCCTTATCAACCATCCTCCTGCTTCCTCCACCTTACAAGTGGCACTAGATTTCCAAGGAACTTGGAAATTTGTTGGATGCCCATCTGCTTTGAAGGAATGACAAAAGCAGCCACAAGCTACCTGTGTTCAGAATAAAGCTCTCTCCAGTGCTCCAAATTTCTTAATGGCTCATGAAAACTGGGTCAAGATAATGGGTAAAATGAGTAAATCTGTTCTGAGCAAGGACAGATGAAACAGTCATAAGCTACATCTTGAGCAAGTTCTAGCAAGAAGGGTCATAGCAAATTTGGGACTGCTCTGCAAAGCGATGCTGTGGAGGTGCCAAACAACTTTGCCAGGGAAAACCTCTGACAACTGGGGGAGGTCCACAGCTCTTAGCTACAGATAGATCCATGCAGAAACCCAATCCTGAGATGATTTAAAGAAACATTAGCTGTCTTTTCCCAGGGAATGGGAGTTCTCCATTGAGCCTTTTAATCTCATTTAGAGAAAACAACTATTTTGGCATAAAAGCAAAAAGCAGATTTGCAAAACACAGAATCATTTTCCAGAGATAGTAAAGCAGTATTTCTTCAGTTCAATGTAAAAGAAAGCTTCTTTTCACCCTTACAAAAAAATAAAAAAATAATTGCTTACCAAGACAAATCCAAGTTTGTGAATGACAGTGAAAAACAAAAAAACCAGAAGCTCACAAAGCAGTGTTAAGCCAACCACACATGTTCACAGGTGGCTCTACTACTCACACTTGTTGCCAAATTCGACTATTTTAAGTATAAATACAATTCCCAAGAAATACACAACAGAAACCATTGCACAAGACACATCTCTTCAAAAGTAACATTCTACCAGCAGCAGTAATCTATTCCATTGTTAACTGTTGCTCTCCTGGAACCTCTGAGATTCATACGCATGATATTTCAGCATTCCTTCTCCAAAAAGGCACTGGAAAGCCTCTGTTGAGACTGTTTTCTTATATGTCATAAAGTACTGTTCACATCCATGAATATTATTAATACTGTAATTACTGCTACCATCACCTAACCTATAAATACTAATCTATTAGTATTTATAGAATTAATATAATAGTGCACTATGTTACTGTGCATATTGCAACAGCATAACCTTTTACACTGCCTAAGTGACACAAAAAGGATGAATGTTCAAGAAAAAGAGGCTTGTAAGAGAAAGATTCCAAATCTGTTCCTCCAATTCCCAAGACAGTACTGCAGTCATCATCAGGAATGCCAGCAAAAGTTATTACTCCCCCAGGTAGAAATTATTTGTGCTGAGAAACCTCAGAACTTCAGTTCGCACATCTATAACATTTCTGTTGATTTTCACTATACAGAAGATGCCTGTAACTATGTTTTGGAGAAGATCTGGAGAAAGAGTTAAACTCTGTATTTGTGTAGTTTTAGAACAGCATTCCAATCTGCTTCTGTAACAAGCAGACAAACTGAAACATGCTGCTCAGGGACTTGCTACAAAGCCATCCTCAGATTCATGGCATTTCAGCTTGAATGTCTTGCGTTGTTCTACAATGCGTTTTAGATGTCTACAAAAAGCCTAATGACATTTCTGGCACTGTTTTTGTCAGATTTTGCCAGTTTGGCACAAACTCCACATTTGATAATAAATAAGTAATAGTAGCTTCTTTTCTTTTTAAATCAAAGCATTGGTTTTGTCCTTACCTAGACTGACTTTTGCTTGACGATATTACAGGAGAGGAGACTGGTCTTGCTGGTGAAGATGATGTAGCTCCTAAGTTGGGAGATCCAGATGCTGTCAGAGAGTGAGCTCTTCTTGATGGCAGGTTGTTAGATGGAGAAGCATTAGTAATAATATTTTGATCTACGGAGAAAACAAAAGTTTTCATCACAATTATAATATCTGGCCCAATAAAAATGCTTTTGTCCAGGAGATCTATATGATAATTCACTAAAACATAGTAAGACACTAGCAGGATTCTAGATTTGTCCCAAAACAGTCAAAAAGGTACGTATTGAACAACCTTTTACAAATGTATTTCATCTGAACAGAAAGGGAATGCTACTGAAACTAAGTGAAAGAACAATCATGATCAACTAAAGAAATGAATTCCAGAGTTCACAGATTTGGAGTTCCAACTGCAAAAGTAGCTTTATAAGCTTATTTTTAGCACTACAAAAAATGTCTGCATAAAAAGGCTTTGAGCAAAACCCTGATAGATTTTTAAGTACTCAAGCAATATATTTACCTGGTTCTTCTTGTTCATCAATATCTTGAGGATCTGAACCACTTCTATTACGATATTCCTTACAGCTTTTTGCCTTTCGAGTTGCCATTTCATCATCAGTGGCCTCTCCACTTTCACCCTAGAAATAATGAGCACCATAATAAACATCCCAAGCCCACTATTTCCATTTTGTTTCAGTACAATCTGTAACAAAACCATGAGATAAATCAGCTATTCCTTATGAAACAGACTCCTGTGAGGCCAACACCACTAGAAAAGAGACAACTTCAACAGGTACATAGTCAAGCATGGGACCACTAGGCGTTACCTCAGTTTAACATCACACAGAAGATGACAATGATTGTACCTCTCTAAAATGCTTCAGCTGGTTTTACACTATTTCACTGGTGCACTGGAGCTCTAAAGAGGATGGATCTTGTCGTCTGAGAATCTTTCTACCTGCCCACTAGAAAATGTGGGTAGTCTAGATGTGCTAGTCTTGCATTTTCCTCTCTCCTGCATACTGTTGAAAGCAGTTTTGTCCAGGAAAAGAGAGGAGATTGCCAGACTAGATCACGTTTCTGTCACCCACATGAGATAAAACTGGGTGCTAATCCAAGGTGGAATAACTATGGTAGTGTTTTTCAAAACATGAAAACAAAAAGGAATTTAAAAAATTACACCAGCCTCCAGACACAACTTTGCATGTTAAGATTTTTATTACCACCAATATTTTATCCTTATACTGAGGTAGCACCTAATGGTTGCAAGAAGATTCTGTCCCCTTCTGCTAGCCCCGGCACCTACATGTCCTAACAATGCTGCAAGCATGAGAAAGGAACAAACTATTGGAAAACAATAATCCTCAAACCCAAAACTAAAATAAACAGTTTTAAAATTATCATTTAACTTCTTTTCTCTGGTTCAGAACACAGCTACACAGTAACTGCAAGAAGGAAACAAAACACATGAATAATAAAATATTCTACCCTGATGAGTACTTTCTTCTTTTTCTTAGCTGTGCTGATTCCCAGAGTGTTGTTTCTCTGTACATTGGGCTTCTCAGTGCTTTTGGTGAGAGATCCCGTGCCTGTGTTTCTTGCACTCCATCGTCTGCCTCCGAACAGCTCAACAGCCTGAGCCAAGGTTGGGCCTTCAAACCTTCCATCCTCCTACAAAGATCCTCAGCGTTAACAAAACAAGGAGAATAAGGACACATTTTTTAAGCAATAATATAGACATCTCTGAGGAACCAGTGAAAGAAATATCAAGAGCACGCAATTTTTGATTACTGAGTGAATTCCCCTGGGCTATTTTGTTTGCTGCTTTGGGGATGTTTTTGGCCCTAACTATTATCACTCAGTATTTTGGTGCCCTTTTCAAGTACTTTCAAGTACATTGCTTTTTTCCTTAATAAAATACTTATTCCAAAACTCCAAACATATGAAGAGCTTTGTAAGAAAAAAAAAAGTAACCTCAGTGTATTGAAAACTTGCAAGGTTTGGCATAACCTTCTGTGGAGAATCAGATCTTGCTGCTTAAGCCATGTTACAAAGTTGGAGATTTAGTGTTAATCTTTAATCTAATCTTACTTATGATAAAAACTATTTGCATGACATTAAGCTGTTTATATCTTTGAACTTTTTTATAGAGAATCACAGCATCTTTTACCTGGTAAAGGCTGACATACTGTTTCCGTAGCCACTGTAGTCTTTGATCAGGGAATCTCCTCATTTTTCTTACAGCTTTAGTCAATTCCAGCAATCCATCATACAGCATTCTGGCAGTGTATTTTGGAGCAACAAAGTGCAGCAACTTATTATCAGTAGTCTGAAGTCCATAAAGTAGTGTTATACCATTTTGTTCAAGGGACATATTGCAAAGTTTATTTTGAACACACACAGTGTGCATATCAATGCCTGAGTGTCCCATATATACAGCCTTGGCTGAAAACAAGTCCAAAAACCCTTCCACCAGTCCAGCATTACCAAGAAACTGGTATTTACCAAGCTCAGCAGTATTGGCCAGCACACTCAGTTTTGCCTTAGCATTTGCAGGGCAAACTGTGGTGGGTTTTGTCCAAGTCAATGTACTATTGTCAGGCTGGAGCTGAAGAAAGCAACGAGCTGAGAGATGTGTCTCCTGGTCATAATGAATGACGGTTGCCCCTTGCTGCATGAACTGATGGACGTCAGCCCTGATGGACAACACATACCAGGGAATGAGTTCTATCCCATGGCAGAAAGCCTTCTGTTGCTCTTCCGTTGAATTTGTGTCCCATTCTTTCAACTGCTCAAATATGTCACTTTCAGAATCTGAAAGATCTCCAATGAGAAATCTGCATGTAAGCAAAGATGAGAGATTTATATTTAGTGATGCATGTGCTGATTTATGCTATGCCTCATGAATATTTTTTCTGCTGTAGTTTAAATAAAAGGACTACTGTCATCACTATATAATTGGGACTTACAGGAACTTGTGTAGTTTTTGAAGTATAACAATTTATGTTATTGCAATTTTGCATTAATTAAGAGATGCTGCTACAATTAATTACAACTCGTGAAACAACATGATAATATTATCCTAAAACTTTCCAAACTGCATTAATAATAAAATGTGTCTGATTGGTTCTTAAAGCCAAGTGATTCCAGTTTTTAAATCCACTGTATAAGATTGTTTCAGTTGAAATATCAAGTACCACATGTGGAAACTGTTAGCAGAATGTAGTGGATTTCAGACAGAACTTCTCATCTCTGTTCTACTACTGATTTAATGTGCAGACCTTTCACATCATATAATACTCTGATTAACATTAGTAAAATAGTGCTTAGAAAACATACCTTCCTCAAAAGAATGCATCAAGAATTTTATCAGATACTTTCCATCAGAAATTTTATTTTACTTAGGGAAAATATTAACATGAAACCTGTGTGCAGCAACCAAAATTTCTGAAATATTTTGCCAAAATTAGAAACAGTAGACACAGAGCAACAATATTGAGCTAATGAAAAAGGTAGTTTAAATAAAATGCCTTCCCTGCAGGAGCTTCTAACGTGTAAATGCACAAATGTTCAATATTTGGGTACTTCAGTGAGCATAAAACACGACAAACTGTTCTGTGTACAACAGAAGTAATGAAGCACATTTTCCTAAGGATATCCAAGCAATAAAATCCAATCAATCTTCCTCTACATATCCTTTAAGACACCTTGTCCTAATGCCCTTTGTGCTTCCCCTTCCTATCACCACAGCAGTCCCAGTTCCTGCCCCTTACCTACCAACTAAGCCAAAGGTGACTCACGTGTTTCCAAGCCACATGCACCATCTCCCCAGTGCTAACCACCACAGACGACCATCAGCTTTTCCTCAAACTCTCCTCTACCTGGATGACAAATCAATCTGAATTTTTCCCTTATTCCACACAGGAATTCTTGTCATTCCTCTATGAATTTATTAATTGGTAAGATCTCTGTCTCTTCACCAAATTTAAGAAGTGGCAAATAGGCTGAGGTTTTATTGCTTGTGGTGAAGAGATTGACAAAATAATTGCATCAGTCTTAAGTGTAGCTCTGTTTCTTTAAGAAATATTCCTACAAATAAATGTAGTGCATTATAACTGAGCTGATATAAATTGTCTTACTAGAGTCTTACCAGACACATGTAAATTGAAACATTTACCTGTATTATGTAAAATTAACATTTTAAAATGAAACAAGCAGCTCTTTCCTCCCCTATGCCTTCAAAACAACCAAACAAGTCTCTGTAAAAATCGTATAAAATGTATTCTGAGAGTAGACGAGCATGGCTGGAGGAGTCTATTACAGCAGAGACAGAAATGGCAGAGCTTTGTTTATGCCTTGTTTCACACGTGAGGGCCTGTTGCATGCTGCAGATTAAAAGGTACGAGAAGCAGGTAAGCCAAGCACAGGCACGGAACCACGCACAGAAACGGAGCCTCTGGCGCAAGCTGCCAAAAGCGACACCGCTGACCGTTACCGGGAGCACTTACAGAGCCTGGCTTCGACCAGGGCCTTTCTTTACATGTGCTGCACTGAGAGGCAAGGAAATGAAAAGATAAAGAAATAGTGACACAGATTGCAGTTTTAGAGGAGAAAATTGCAAGGTATACAAAAAGGAAAAAAAAATTGAGGTTTTCCCTTATTATTTTATATGTTATTTACTGTAATTGGAAAAGCTTAAAAGCGAAGATGAGATCAGGCTAATAAATCAATGATTCAAAGTCAGGAGTATCTTCATAGGTCACTCAATAGTTAACAATTCCATAAAAACTCTATTTCAGATTTGGGTTTTTTCCATTTTTCTGCCTATCTTTTTTTTTTTTTTTTAATATTTATTAATTGTTGGAATAGAGTTCTAAGAAAGATTAATGTTTGATATTTATCTGGCATGTACAGAAATCCAGGGCAATTAGATGGGTCACTGACTACAGAGTGATAGAGCTTATTTGGTAACGCACCTAGGAAAGTAATTACACCCAGTGCCCACTGATTCTATTAGATGCCTTTCATTTTCTGCAAATCAAATTAGCCTACCAGCTTTGGTGCATTCATGCTCCACAATACTAATCCAAATCATCAAAAGAAAAACTAATTGAAAATCTTTCTTGCAATTATAAAGTAATGAGAAACATGTTATGCAGTGTATTTTTCTGCCTTCATGACCACAACACTACAATTATCAGATAATGCATAATTATGATATAATTTGGATTTTATAACACTGTATGCAAATATGACAGGTCTCACAAGAAAGAGGACTAAATTTCTTCCTTAGAACTCTTTAGCTGTTCATAGCAATAAAAATAAACCAACCACAGCCTCCATACAAGTACAGCCTAACATGGCCCTTCTGCCTCTGTAGCAATTTGCTCCTGTGCCTCACCCAGCTCTCTGCATGCCCAGGAAAGACATGACAAGTGATTAAAGAATTTCCAAAGCCTATGAGATACTTGAGTTAAATCGATACTTTCAGAAGTATTCTCCTACAAGTATTATATTGTTAAAATCAGTATTTCCTGCATCAGAAGGACAGATACTCATAACTGAGTAGCCAGTAGCCTGAAGCAGGAAACATCACTTTAATTACCTATCTGCAGTTTCGTTCATTTAAATTTTAAATTTCCATTTCAGATTCACACTGGGATTTTTTAAAAATTGAATTCCTACTTTAGTTTAGAGTGCAACTTACTAGATTATATTTTTGAATAAAGCATAACTAAGTAATTTACCAAGAAATTATTTAATAAACACATAAAAAAGGGAACTCCATTTAATTTCTATTTTGTTCATCCAAGTGAAATGTTTATATGCCTAGCTTACTTGCCATTTGAACTGTGATTTGCAAGTTGATTTTAAAACACATTAATATATTAATTAACAAAAACTAATTCCTGGGAGTAAGTATTTGGACTGAAGTAAGTCAAGAGATAACAAAAATGGGCAGAGAAGTGGGTCTGTCTTTCTTGGCTTAATCTAGTGCACCACTTCCCAGAAGCAACTAAAGCCAGATGTGAATAATTCTATTAGAAACCATTCTTTCAGGAAATAATGATTATTTATTTGAAATGAAATTTAGAATTACATGTTAATGAAATAAATGCATTTTAAACAGGAAGATAGTAGTTGCCTCCCAGGCAGTCACTTATTAGATTTAATGTTTAAGTAGCTGAAATAAGTTGGATAGTTCTGAACATATTGGTATTTCTGACACACATCAGTAAAATAACTCAAGCAGTGACTCAAGCACGTTTTTTTCATGCAAGCCCTCACGTAATTTTACGGTGCTTCACCTCAGAGCAGCACAGTCCTGTTACTGAATTTGAAGTCAGTCTAACACAGTTACTCAGTCAAAAGCTGACCTGACCCACCCATGTCTGCATGGGCTTTGCAATGAGACATCATTGCAAAGCAACATTTGAGAAGATCATGTGATGTCCTAAACCTTGCATTTACTGTATTTCCTGCTGGTGAAATCAGATTACTGAACACTGGGCTTTTTTTACACTGGGCACAACAAAGTAAACTTCTTTGCAAAATAGCAGGAGTACAGCAACCTGAAAATTCAAAATGTGTCCTCACACATGAATGTTTTCTGGGCAAAACTGAAACCCCTCAAACTAACATGTCCTTAAAAGAAGAAGTCCTTTGAAGGATAATAAATAACCTTTATTTTGAAGGGGCCAGAACACTGCCTGAGCATGCAGAATATAATGTTCTGAGCTCTGATAACAAATATGTCCTGGTGCTATTCCTGTCACTAGAGATCAAAATTGTAATTGTAACTGTGGATTTTTAAAGCTCTCTGTGTAAGACAAAAAGGATTTACCCTTATCATGAGAGGAAGTAATTACATCATGAGGGAAAATATAGCTATACAGAGAGTTTCCAAGCAGTTGAGTATCAGGGGAGAAAAGTTCTGAATTGCAAATGGCTAAATACAAGGGAAGATGTTAAAGTTGCTCTTATTTCTAAAAGCAAGCCTTAATAAAAGAAAACCAAAGATTAAAACCACGATATATATATGTGAGGATAGTAAATAAAATGAGACCTACTGGTACCGGTTTTTGTCCTTTAAAGAGTTTTTCCTTGAATCGCTCCCTTCGCTAACGTTATCTTCACCCTCTTCAGACTCCAAACTGCGATTGCAGCTCCGAATAGTTTGAAAGATATTGTTTGTTGTTGATTCTTTTTCTGGATTATTTAAACCATCTTGGCCTACTCGTTGTAAAAAATTATCTTGTCCACTGTAATCTGAAACAAACTATAGAGATAGCTAAACGATTAATATAGTTACAAATAGAACATTGTGTCATCTACTTCTCACTGTAGAAATTTTTACTATTAAGAATATTTAGTGCATATTTCCTACTTGCTTCCCATGGGATTTTGTGCCTACTTGCAAACCAAAACAGACAAAATAATTTCATAAATCAAGTAACGCAAGTTAAAGTAACTCCTGAAAACTTTAAAAAAGCCTCAGTCTTTAACTTTTCATCTAACAGGGGCATTTTTCTTTTAAAATCAAAAAAATAAAACTCAAAAGAATTGCTTCTTTCCATAGAGGAGAAGCTTGATCTGCTGAGCTTCTAAATTCTGTTTTTAAGGAACTGAAAACTTCCAATTACCAGTGAATTAAGTAGAAGTAGAGTATTTAGCAGAAAATAATTACACATTTCAGGCTTTACATACTTACTTAATCCAAAGTACAAACATGATCTTTTGTTACTATTACTAATTTCTCAGTACTCTGATACTGAACTCAGTAGGAACAACCAAATCTAAACTGCAAAGTAACTATGGGAATTAAATTGAGATCCATGTAACTGTCCAGTCTACTAACATTCTGGTTTAGAAAACTTTAATTAGATGATGCCTTTGTGTAAGATTATATAAAATAAAGCACTGGCTAAGAGCATAACATCTTAGAATATTCGTCTCATTTACCTCCAGTGTTTCATCCTGGGAGTTATATCGCGGACAGAGTCTGATGAGGCTTGATGCTCCATCCAAAACTTCACAGAGCTCTTTTAAAAATACACCACAGAAAGGAACAACTTTACAGCCCGGAATATTGAGTGCTCGGTTGACCACTTTCCTGTATTCAGATGATGACTCATGTTGTGCCATAGCATCCTTCAGACTTCTCATGGTTTCAATATCAGACTGGTCCATAAACTGCCACATTTTTAAAACTTTTCTTGACCTATTATAAGAAGAGATCACAATATTTATTTAAAAAATTTAAACAATTTACCTTCAAGTTCAACATCTACAGCATATATGTAATAGAGGAAATTATCATTGCTCAGAAATGGATGAATGAATGAAATCAAGGCCATTATTTTTATGAAAATTCCCCTCTTTGAATTATCAAAGAATGAAACTAAAAATGAGAAACTAGCAGTCTGATCTACTGGAGTAATATTTCACATTTTAATAAAAGCCTAGCTGCATAAAACATACCAGCAGGTTTTCTATCATTTTTATTGTGCCATTGCCTAAAATTTTTAAGGGTACGAAAGAAATAAGAAAAGATTAAGCAAACAGCATAAAGATAAACCAGAGTGTTTCTTACAAATTCCTTCAGCTGTATTATGAACAACCCATAAAGCTAGCAGAAGTTGGGGGGTTTCAATTAAATTTATTTTTAAAAATTTACATTTATTTCTTCCCCAATTTGCTCACAAAATAAATTATTTATTTTCACAGAAATAAGGAAGTCAGGACAATGTTCCAGCTCTCAGGTGCCAGTGCAGAGCTGTAGCCGAAAAGGAATTCTGATTTCAAACAAAAATAGTTTCAAGGACTGTGAGTACCTCTGGGAGTTCTCTTACCTTCTGAGCTGTATTTCTATGTAATTATATGGCCTTTCTTCCCACTCCGGCCTCAGACATACCAAAAGTCCAAAGATGCATTCAGAGTAGACTGCCCTTAACCCCTAACCCCATCCCTGTCCCGGGAATGCTGCTCATCAGCACAAGCCTTCCTCTCCTCTCTTTCTCTTGTGCTGTGCAGATGCATTAGAGATAAAATTAAGCCCTTAATTAGCTTTGTATTTTCCCTCATAACTTACGTGGCTTGCAGATTGTGGATGTATTCTGCTGAAATATACTCCCCATGCCTACGAGTGCTCCAAATGTGCTTTATATACCAGAAACATAAACAAATAGCTCAATGAGATACTATTACTAAACCACAAAGGACAGCAATGCAAACACTTTGGAGCTTTGCTACACAAACATGTTATACAATGAGGGTCAAAGCCAAGAGATGGGAAATTTGATCTTAACTCTTCCCTGTTCAGTCCCATTTGCTGCCCTCTGAACTGCCAGTGCTAAGGCGCTGCTTTCCTGCTCCCCTGGCCCTACATGAAGCTATCATTCCAGAGGAAAGCCTACAACGAACTGTCTTTGAGCCCCTACTCTCTCTTCCTTGAGATAATGCAGGTCCCTCTGCATAAGACCAGGACAGCCTGAGATCCCAACATCAGTCTGTATAAGTAAGTCAGAGGGATTAAAAAATAGACTTGGATGTTTGGTTTTGTTCGTTTTTTTTTTTTCATTTTGGGGTTGGTTTCTTTTCTACACTTAAGACTGATCCTTTTACAGCATCACTGTGATTACGTTTCACTTATGTTCTAGAGACTCCAATCCCAAGTTACATTAGTCGTAACTGATTAGATAAACCACAACTGCTTTCCTATCTTCTATTTAACATTTTAAAAGATTTCTGTTAAAAAAAAAGGTGTTCTAATGCAACATATTCAGTGTGCACCAGGAAAACTGATGGAGTCTCAGAGTATTTTGAAGGAAAAAAAAAAAAAGGGTTTAGCATGCTTCGTTTTTCCAAAAGGGATTACTAGAAAGTCACAGCATGAATGATGTGGCTTAGCCATGGATTTTTGTCTAGTTTCATTGTTCTCCAGAGACATCTGCTTAACACAAGCTCCAATGTAATCTATCACTGAAAAGCCATTTAAAAAAAAAAGAGTTGCCAGTACCTTAGCCCTGCCAGGAATTCCATTACAGCATTGTAGTTGCCCATATTCCAGCAGCATTTTGCCACATGCACTAAGTATGAGAAGACTTCTCGTTTCTCCTCCATAGAACCTGCAGTCAGGATCAGCCAGGTAACCCACGAGCTCACCTTGTAAAATCAAACAAACAGTATGGTCAGCCAAAGCAATGCCACTCGGAGCGTTCATGCATACTTGACAGATAATGTGGTTTTTTTTGGTTTCTTCCATCAGGAGGGTATCAGTCAAAATTCCACTTACACGCTCATGGCCAAATCACATATGCATTGCAAACACAACTTACACAGTGACATATTCACATTACAACAGTTAAATCATTAACTAGTCTACAAAAACTTCTATTACACAAAAAACTACTGCATCTTAACATACAATACTCTGAATATGCATTGATGTCACAGAAGAAAATGGACAGCTTCAGCTAGTGCTGATTTCTAAAGCTGCTGGAGAGATCTGCAGTATAAATCTCATTAACATGGCTTACAGATCTCAGCCCCACAGTGAATAATCCTTGTTAACAATATGAACAGTGAAAGTTGATAAATTGGAATTTTTTGGGTTTGGTTAATTTAATAAACCTAGATGCATTTAATGCACAATTTTGCTAATTCCTATATGCATTGAACATTTCAGATAATACACATTATCTGTTTGCAAGATCACAAATGAAGTAAATAAAAAGAAATCCCACCTTCCAAAGTGTCCCCATACTACCAACTTCTCTTTGGTAATTAAATAATGCCAGAATCAGAATCAACTTAGTACACAATTCTGTTTGTATTTAAAGAAATAAAAATCAAACCTTCATTTTATCAGTGTGCAGATTTTCTTCCCAGTTTATGTTCCCACAACATCCATAAAAAGTAGCTATATTTCACATGGAAACCTAATTTAAACCAACTGTTTCTTTTTACAATATGACTCCCTGGAGGCTTGATTTTTGTCATTGTGTAAACACTTAGGAGGCAATAAACGTGATTTGTTTACTGACACTATGTTCCATTCTTTGGTCCTGAAGGACTCAAGTGTTTACAGATAATACCAGTGTGAGGAGATGCTTTTAAAAATTAGAAGATGCTAGTTCACCCCTCAGGGGCCATAGACTTCTATTTTAAAAACCAAGCATGTGAAATAAAATGTAAATGTAACAGGAAAATAACCCCATTGAAAGTATACAGGGCTTCTATTTAGTCTATACAGACTCAGTGTTCTGAGCCATACTCTCCTGAGGGAGGACAGACAAAGCATATGAAGAATCTAAGTTACTATTTAACCTTCTCGATGGCCAAATCAATCAAGAACAATAAATGAGAAATGTCCAGATGACAAGAAAAGTCTCCCTATATGGAATCTATATGTCTGTACAAAAAAAATAATTTAAAAATCACACTTTTAGGACTGAATTCTTGAAGAAATTCATTCACTGAGTCCATACTCAGGAGTGAGGACAATGACTATAGGGATGCTCTAATAGGTTGTGAGCACCAGGGGCAGCACTCTAACCACTGCAGCAGCTCAGAATGAGGATCTGAATTCAGCTAAAATTTTATTTGATGTGTTCAATTAGTTATTCCTAAAATATAGAAACTCAATCAACAAAGAAGTGCATACCTGAAGAGCATGAAAGTATGGAAAATACAAACCACCACAGCACTGTGTGACATGGAGGTCAAATGAGGGCAAAACCAGAATAAAAGACAACAAAATAAATCCACTAAAAAATCAGAAATTGTGAAACAGGATAGTCAGACCTCTGAAAGTTGGCACAGATTTCTTTTTGCATGCTGGAATAAAGTGACATTGTTTTTGGATATTATTCTCATTTTCCAGAAATGGTTCCGTTAGGGAATGCAACTGCTAAACATGCAAACTCACAAAAAAATTAATATTTGTTTGCTATGAAATACCAAATGTGGTAATGATTTGATTAATATGGTTTCAGACATTTTAAAGAACCATATAATTTTAAATAGATACGTTTTAATCTAAGGTAGTAAAGATGTAGTGATCAGGAGAAAACAGTATCAAAATTAGAAAGAATGTCTAAAAAGACTACTGACTTCAGACTTTCCATTAAGAGGAAACCTTGAAACTAGGGCAGTCACTAGCTGAAATTATATTTAATAGAGAGTCTAGGAGAGCTATAATCAGCATGATGAACTTTTACAATCTGTAAACACAAACAAAAACTTATAAAGGGCAGCATGGGCGAGCCTTTGCAGCTTCGAGATACTGTATAACATGCAAGAGCAAAAGAAGGGTACAAAAGGCACCATGAAGTTTATGCCCATTCCTCCTGCAGGACAACAAGACTTACAGGAGGAGAAGAAGGCACTTGAAAATATTTCACTAAACAAGAAGGAAAAATAATGTGTCTGAATCTTTTAATTTTAAAATAGAATAGGCAAAGGCAGATATAAGAGTTTGGGCAGAATCGGGGGCAGAAATGAGCATCTAAAGATACAAGCCACTCCTGAAAAAGAATGAACATGCTGCTTTAGAAGCGTTGGTATTTTAATTTTTCCTGGAGAACAGAAAGAGATGGCATTCAAGAAATAACAAACGTATCAAATTTTCATTGAAAAGGAAGTCCAGAAATGGGATTTCTCAGATACTGTCCATGTACAGCTGAGCTAGATGCACCTCACACACAAAAAAAGCAGAGAACAACTCTATAGGTATTTATTTCTTGGTGGCTACGGAATTCATCTGGGAACTGAATTCAGAATCCTGGTTTTTCCACTTTGGCAAGCAAGTAGCACAGACAGTATTTTGATGCAGCACAATTTCTCTGTCACTAAACCCAGGGGTTTTCCAGCAGGGGGAAGAGAGCAAAGGGAAGCTCCACCCTGGCAAGCTCTGAGTTCTGGACACTCCAGCCAAGTGGACACAGACCAGCACCTCCTCATGCAGCTCTGATTGGCTTGCAGAGCCACCTCCCCAGCTGCATCCCAGCCGAGGAACACCTGACCTGAGCATGAAGCACCACCAGCTGCCTGGGTACCGAGCTGCCACTACAGCAGCACGAGAGCTTCACCACTCAGGCAGCGCCTGAGCACACACAGAACATCCCAGCCAAAGAGCGCGCAGGGGTAGCCTTGCCAAGGAGATCAAAATACATTGCAAGTATTTCTCAGAATGAGCAGTAAAGCTTTTTGGACCAAGTTTTTGTGTTGGAGAGCACTTTAACATCAGATCACAATCTACGTATCAACACGGTAATCATTATTTCCTTAGTTTACTTTTTTTTTCACACTTGACTTACATAGTTTTGTTTATGTAACTCATTTTAAGCTCCCTTCAGAACAGAAATCATCACAGCAAACCTATAATTAGATTTCCGCTGCACTGCTGATGAGTCTGAAAAGCATGAGAAAATGTATCCTGGCTTCACTACGATAACCCACATGATTGCAAGACACAAGAAAAGCAATAAATTAAAACACGATCCACTTAAACAAGTTGATAATAACACCAGTTTCTTCATTCGGATGGATAAAAATGAGTGTCTTTTAGGATTACTGGATACTAATATTAAGTACTAAACAAGCAAAATCAAACAGATACTTGCTTAAGATTTAAATATTTTCTGGTGCCCTAACAGAGAGAAGCACTAACATTGAGCCAAATTAAGTTCAGATACACAGAAAGTAGCCTCATTTGCAAAGTTAAGAGTCTCCTTCGAATCTGAATCTGAGCACACAGGACCTGCACCAGATGTCTTGGCAATGCAAGCTGTACTGAGCACTATGTACTACAATTTGCAGTACAAAAAGATCTGTACAGTTTCAGGTTTTCTGAAATTATCTTTTTATATCACCTCTACTATTTTAACTGCACCAAAATCTATTCTATTCAATAACTCATTTTTAAAGAAGTTTTTTGGCTTATCTTACTTTGATCAAAGACTGCAAGTAAATTCAGATTAGCTATTGCTAATGCATTTGGGAAAGGCATATTTTTACTCAACGTTAATTTTCTTTATAAACACGGGAAATATGTATCAGTCATTAAAAAAGTAAAACAAGCCCATGTTTTTGATTACCTAATTACTTAACTACCACTGATTTCAAGTCAAATCTATATGCAGGCAAAAATCTCCCAATTTGTCAGAGGCAGGATACAGCTCATCACTGAGGCTCAGCTGCTTTTACTAATAAAATATGAAGGACGTGAAAGAGACACCCCTGATGGAACCTGATCCTGAAGTTATGGCACATGACCTTAAATCTCTTTAGAAGTGCACCCTACCAGACTGTTTATCATTTACTCTATGGGAACCCCGCTCCATGTAGTACACAGGAAGGAAGAGCATTTAATGCATGTTGAATTATTAACTATATCCCTAAATTTGGCATGGATTTTATTTACTCATTCTCTTATTTCAGTCTTCTAATACTCAAGAGTATGATAATTCACATATATACATGAATATATATATTAATTTATATTTTGATATATATAAATTCTTTACTATCCTCTATGTAGCTCCTAGAGAACGTGTTACACGATTTTTTTTAAATGGGCATTAATTTATTGTTTATATTTTACCAGAATGTAAATGTAGTGGTGTTATTGAGGGAGGAAATTAACAATTTCCGCCTGCAATGTGCAGTGTTCTATCATTTGTAGTTTTTACGCTCATTTCTCCAGCGCTTAAGTCTGTAAAACTTTTACAGCAATTCCCAAGCTACATACTTCAGTGGGTGATGCTACATGGAAGAAATTATGTCTTCTGTTTTTATATTACATTTTTAGGAACTTCCTAATACTTGAGAGATGCAACTTCAGAGGTGAAATTGCCAAACACAGCTGGCTGCCTGCCTGAAGTTTAACAATTACCATTGCTAGCAAATAAAACAAAATCTTCTGGTTTACCAGAGTAAGATTACAGTATGTACCTTCTTTAACACCTACCACAAAAGTTAGCCATGGATATCTTTCTATAACAAATTGTAGCTGATTTAAATACTGCCTAGACTGGAGCAAGAAAGCAAGAAACTTCAATACTGACAAAATAAAGCATGTATATGAAAAGTCTCTGAATACAAAACAAGATTTTCCAGGTATCCAAAGGATAAGCATGGCAAACTATAAGCCATTTAACCAAGTCTTTATGGTTTTAGTAATTTTGTTCGATAAAAATCAAGAAATTTGAGTAAAATCTGAAGAACATGAAAAATCTATGTAAAAAATAACCTTCATCATGTCATGTGGTAATTATGGCAAGAGGGAAAAATATTATTTTGTTTAAAAGCAAAATTCTTAGTGTATCAGGATAGTCCAATTTCTCCCTTTGAAAACAGTAATTAAAAACCACTAGCAGTATGCAGCATTAGCACTAATAGCTGGCTGTAATGAGTTCCTCTGCACTGCTAACTGTGCACAAACCTGTCAGTGCATATTGATGAGTATCTGTGTCTATATTTATACACAGTTCTTTGTATAAAACAGAACTGGAATTCTTTACATGGGTTTCACTGAGGTTTAATTATTAAATTTTTTTGGCTCTTGGTATAATATGCAAAATAATTTTCAGATGCATTTTTAAAATACGAGTATTTTTAATTGCATATCTTATGAACAAGATGGTTTACTTTACATGCTTGTGTGAAATTATATAACCTTACAGAGAACATTTACCATTTTAAAACTGATTAAACACTATTCCAAACAAGGACTGGAAACAGTTTGATATTTGTACAAACACAGTCTTTTTAAAAGCATTATGCAAACCCATTTGGGCATTGCAAAAAAATGCTGAACTAAAAGACAGAGTGCGATATTTATTTAAATTCCATTATTTCAGTAAAATGATATGTCTCTGTTTTGCTAGTGAGGTTTAAATTTGTGTTTTGAATGAACAATGAAAAAACCTTACAAAATTTAACCATTAAAAATAAAGCTAACATCACTAAGTGTCCTAAGTAGCCATATTTTTATTAACATTACTGATTTTAAGAATGACTCAGTGAGTGATGAACCCACTCCAGTAGCAGGGCTATACTAACACTCTTCAAACTTTTTTACCTTCTTAGCTTATTTTTTGGCACTCGTATCTTTCCAAAAAATCACCTTGTGCCTTCGACTTCTCATTCTGCATTTTCAGTTCAGTAGTGGGACTACCGCCAGTCAGCTGTCTGAATGATCTTCCAGTCTGGTGCAACTTTCAATCTAAGAACTCACAATTGCTCTGTACGAATATCTCAGCATGGAAAATTAAATGTTTCAGTTTTTTTAAGTTTTATTGGTTTTCTTTTACTTGAAGCTTAAGCCAGAAAGATCAAGTTACAAGAGACTCTTTTCATGTTTACATAAAGCAATGATGGACATTATTTTAAATGTTTACATAAACATAAATGTTTACAACATGTACTTTGCTACTGTGTCTCTGTGGTTGCTTTGCTGGTGAGAGGCAGAAGAGTGGTTGGGAGTCAGTCAGAAAGGTGCAAGAGCCTGGGGGGGTAAAGAGACAGAAAAAGAAACAGAATCCCAGGAAGACTGTGGCATATGACACTGAGGAAGGAGCACATGTCACTCCATGTAAAGAAGCAGGGTGAACTCATCTCATACAGGCATCAAAGAAAATAACTAAATGAAGGAAGAGAAACAAAGAGAGATGGAAAAAAAGTATGTCAGAGTTGTCAGGGTTCTAAAACACACTTAGGTACCATTTTCCTAACTTCTTCCTAGCTGCCACGGCTCTGCTAACTGCAGAATCTCAACAGTTTCTTCCTACAGTTTTATATCCTTGAAAACTAAACTTCTTATAGTCAGAGCTCCATTACAGTAGAAAAATATATTACTACAACTATTAAGTACACAGTCCGAGAGACTTAGAGCCAACAGTTTTGTAAAGGTAGATGTTACTGTATTTCACTCTAATCCTCCCACACTAGCCACCAATTCAGAGCCAGCTTTTAATTACATTTAGTAACAGGAAAGAATATCTGTCTTTAGCTTGGTCTACAGTCTTGCTCTGACAAGACTCCAAGATCAATTGGATATTATTAGCAGCAAATGGAGTATCAGCTGTGTCTCACCGATGAGCACGTGTCGTACCCAAGGCTCCACTGTGATGCAATTACATTTTTAATCAAACCTTAAAGACTACAGGCTTTATTTATAGCTGGTAATACTGAATGCATGCAGCCCAAAATCTTCAGGATTGACTGTCATTTTACACAAGTATTATAAAGTGTTCCTCCTTAATACGTACTGACAGAAAAAATACTAAAAAGTATACCGCTTTATGAAAAATACTCTAGATAATATAATTGTTATTTAACAGAACAATGACATGGAATTGTTTTTCCCTATCATGTATCAGAAGCCTGTCATCCTAAAAGTAATTTTGGCTCCCACATTATAAATACACTTCAGTATTTCTATAGGCAATGCCAAAAAAATCAGCAAGTGCTCACTGAGTTTTGCCAACAAAATCATGACTCTTTGTAGAAGAATTTTCTTTCCATTTATAAACAAAGACATTTGGAGAGTTCATGCTCGTGATTGGCTATGGCAACTGATATACTCCACCATAAGATAAAGCATATAGCAAAACGGTGATTTATTACAAGCAGTAAATATTGTACAATAACTCCATTTAAACACATAACATCTATGTTTTTTAAAAATTATTCCAGATTATACTTCAAATAATCTATTGCACTAAATACCAAAGAATCTGTGCGCTGAATATCTGAGAATTAATTCAAATGATCTAAGAAACTATCCTGTAGCATTACCAAACGAGTAATGCCAAACCACAAAAACTGCAAAGTCAAAGACCTCTAAGACTAAAAGATAATGCTGACTGTTTTATCAAAAGACAACTTTTACGCTAAAATTGTCATTGGTATGGAACAGACTCAGTCACTCCTGACAAGACTTCTTCAGGACCTACTTGCTTTTCAATCCTGTGACCCTTCAACGTCAGAACACAATCAAGGTCAGTCTAATTTGTACAGCTAACGGGAAGCTGTCCTCAAGACACTGCCCTGGCATTGTGCCTCAGCAGGCTGCAGCACATCTTGGCCAGCACGCCTCGTCTCCCCCGGCCAGCCCGGTGGTCACCGTGAGAGAAGCCCCTCAGGAAGGAGGGTCCCAGCTGGGTCAGCGCCTACAGTCCCCTCCAGCGCCACAACAGCCGCACTAATGCTGCTACAGCTAATTCTAGCTATTGTCAGGCTCTGTTTAAAGAACGAATATTGTAGTTGCAACTTTTATATATGTTCCCATAACTGAATGAGGAGAGAGAAGCCAATATATTTACCCTATTTTAGTTGCTAAATCTCAGTAACATGCAAGAATAACGAACACTTTGAAACATGCTAAATATTCACTCACTGATTCTTCTTCGTCCAGCACGCAGGAAGTTCACTGGGGGTTAATACACATTCTTCTACATTTACTTAATTTTATGCTGGTTTTTTGCTACCTGCACAATTTTCATCTCACCCACCATAACAATGCAGTGGATAGCAAACCAAAAAAGCATTAAGTCAACTTTTTCTTCATTTTATTCCACTTCTACGATTCTAGAAACTGCTAACATTGCACATATTTCACACACACCCCTCCCCCCAGCACCAAAAATAAAAACAAAAACAAACCAACAAAAAACCCCCAACTGTTTCATGTTTCTGCAGTTAAAATATGAGTTTTTATTTTGGTGGTTTCATTTTGGTTCAGGTTGGGTTTTTGCATGGATTTTTTTTTTTACCGTTTTCTCAATCCTTAATCAATCTTCTATTAAACTCGTCAGAAGATCACCTTACTAAAACCAAAATAAAATCTTACTAAAGAACTCAGGATTTGGCTTGTGAAAATGTCATGCCAAGTGACACTTCTTTGTATAACAACACTCAAGACACACACAGTGATTAAATAAATAAATAGTGCAGATTAGTGTAGTTATAGCACAGAAAATACAGAAAATTCTAGTTTCTAATACTTCTGTGCTGACTCCTAAGATCATGCTTAGTCTACAAAAATCTAAAACAAATAAATAGAACTCCAGCACCTAAACAAAATAATAAACTGACTGAAACTGCACCCCTACTGTCCGTATAAATACAAAGAATTAGAGGTCTGCAATTTTTTTTCTTCATGTTTACTTTACAATGTGCAAGAAAAAGTGAGGCCACTGTTTCCCAGACTCACTGAGCAAATTAGTCACATAGCTTCTATTAAGTTCAGTGCAAGTTATTTAGCTATATCCCTGGTAATCTTAACTTATATTTTAAAAATTTGTCGTTACAGCTAAATTCAGCTCTGAGAGATAAAGGAAATAACTAACCCACACATCAGGTAATAACCCTTAAGAAAAACAATTTAAAAGTTTTGTCTTACCTCATTGAACCTTGTCACAAGATCTTCTACAGCATTATGCTCACCATTGGGAGAAGAAAGAATAGTAGCAGATATGGATGCCTTAATAGATGGCAGCTTGCTTTGACATTCAGCATTACCCAAATCCCTGGTTAGAAAGCAGAGGTAGTCGATGGGTAAGACTTTCCGGTAGAGCTCCTGCTCCTGCTCGGTCAGAATGCTGGCAACCTCCTCCGGGAACTGGATGAGGTGCTGCAGTTCGATCAGCTCCTTGCTGATACCGGCCACGCTGGAGGCAAGGACGCTGGAGCCAGCCATAGATGTACACGCTTGGCGTTCTAAAACAAAACAAATAAAAAATTTATTAGGCTTTGCCTTTAACTCTTGGGTCGTGCTGTGCAAAAGCAAGACAACTTGTTATTTTGGTTTTGTTAAACTGTTCATTCATTTCCCAGCAATACACTATATTCTAACTACTTCCTTTCTATTTAAACAACAAAAGAACCATGTTCTTTTATGCGGGGTTTTTCTGCGTGTCTTTATATCTGGTGTTGGCTAGATAGAAGGCAACTAGAGCTGGGAGATTGTTAAGCCACCCGCCAAAACACGCTTGCTTCCTGAAACGTGCAAACACCTGCTTCCAGCACCCGCGGCCGTGTCGCAGCCTCAGCTAAAAGGGTCGTCTGCCAGACTGGGCCTCTGCTTTGCCTCCACGTAACAGCCACGGTGCAAAGCACTTTGAGGCCTCGACTGCAGCGCTGAGACCCTACTGCCACAAGAAATAATGTATAACGATAATGTAAAACCCATGTGGGTCGGCATTTTTCATCATAATCCACTCACAATAAGATAAATTGTATCTGAGCTCGCTGCATCGTGAAACCAAATGTCCAAGGCTACAAAACATTTTTCATTCCTCACAGCAAATGCATATATTTGGGAGTATGCATGTTTTATCCGCTAATACAAAACATTCATGGTAGTTTTATAATATCCCAGCAGTGATATCTCTTGAAAAATAAAACTTTTCCTAAGAAGGAAGAAGGCAAGCTTTCTAAGATCGTGTGGGAAGTACGAAACATCAACACAATGATTCCAAAATAGTGAGTGAGTCCTCTTACTAGATAAGTTTAGAATGGGTTCTATGAACAATTTTTTAAGAATTACTTAAATGTATAAACATTCATAGCCATATATTAGGTACTCATCCTCATTCTCAGAAAAAGAAGTTTATTTATTTGTATTGCTTCATGAAATATCTTCAGAGATTTTTTTCCACACATGATGGAGGTACACCCTAGATCTATCTTTTACCTAAGTTTTTAAGATATATATATAAGCTCTCATTTCATAAAGACAGCAAATATCCTTTCTTTTCTCTCAAAAAGAAAAAAACAAGCCAATAAGGACTGATTAAAATTCAGTCCATTATAATAAACGTAAAATATGCTATGTAAGTTTGCCACTCTAAGTCATTTTGTGCAAACTATTATTAATCAGAGGGAAGTTAAAAAGACAGAAAATTGGTTTTTCTTAATATAGTCTACTAAAAGTCAAATGATAAATTGCAGTAGCCCTAAATAAAATCTTTGGGCTAACAGAACCTATTGAGAAATGTTCAAATACAGAAGAGGTTTATGAAAGGACAAAGACAAATTGTTTCTATGTCTAGACTAGCAAGCAAAAAAATAATCAATTTTCAACAAGCAGTATCTTGGTTATATAGTGGGGAACATATGTAACTTCAGTGACAATGAAGAAGTGCCGTACAGTACATGTAGATACCGAGAAATCTCTGTCATTGAAACACCTGCAGGAAAGATTGAGGGGGAAAAGCCAGATAAGAACACCACTGATAAACCACTGCTGGTTTGGGCAACAGGTGGAGTGCAGTGACCTTCTGGGCTCTCTTTCAGTCGTGTTTGCTTCAATTCTATGTGACACTTCGTTTCTGTTTCCTACTTCAATCTGCACAGAACTATTCTGAAAGGTTTCGTAATAAAAAGCACTAAAAGCTCATGTGCACTATTCTTGACTTTGCAACAGGACACAAGCTCATGCCAAAATAAAAACAATGCAAAATACAATGCTCATTTTATATTAGAAGAATTATGTATTTACAAATGCTTTACATATATGGACTGAACTGTCACCATCACAACCAGCATTATCTCAGGAAGAGGATGATAAGGAAGACATGACACAAACACCCACCAACACCCAACTGCTCCCTAGAAGTCACAATGCCTCACTGACTCTGCATGCATGACAGCTCTTCCCACTCAAGGCAGAGAAAGTACAGCCTGCACCAGCCTCTTGTGTCTCACCACTGAAACTGAGGGTGTGTTGGTTGTGTCTATGTTCTACATTTATTTTAGATCACAAATGGACTTCTGAAGTCAATCTCCCAAGCATCCTCACTTACTGTGCTTTAGTTTAGTCTTAGTGCAAAAAAAGTGGATTCTTTTCAGACAAAACTGCACCAGAAGATGCACTCTCAGAAGGCAACCAACACATCCCAATTGGTAAAGAGCTGTAGCTGTCAGAAACATCCAGTCTCTGGAACAAGCACTGAGGTCAGGAAAGGACAGTTGGCCCAGACAGCTCAGATCATGGCTCGGCTGCAGGTGATCACGTACCGCAGGAGACAGACAGCAAGTTCTACAGACAGTGCAACGCCACAGCAATACTGGTGCTTTGCAAATCCAGCATTATCTGGTAACTACCGTTGTAAACACCTTACAGCTGTCAAAATGGCAAGAAAGGAAGATATAACTCTATAAGGAGTGCCTATTGACTGATGAAAGAGACTGAAGATGAGCTGCTTCGCAATGCACTGTTTGCTGATGAGGTTTAAAGGTGCATTCTGAAAAATTCACCTTCTCCATCATAGTACCAACTACACTATGCACAAAGACCTCAAAATCTGGCAAAGGTTGACACTGAATTTGCAATAGGCTAGAGCACCGATCATGAACCTTTGCACATTACTCTGCCTAAGTATAATCGCCCTTCAGGCTCCACTTAGTATAACCTCTCACATCTAAGAACAAGGCTCAACACCACAAAGTGACTACAGCTAAGGCTGGCTCTAAAGCATATCTCTATACTGCCAGAAACCACCAGGAATAAATATCTCATTAGAACTTGATTTCACTAGACTGACTGCCCATTGATCAAATCCAGCAGAAAGCTAGTGCAGGGATTTTGCACGCCTTTAACAAAACTAATGAAACTATCATGCTTCATAATGAAATCTTCACAACCCAGCTTCACTCTAACAGAAAAATGAAGCTGTCAAAAAGAAAATCTTTTCATGGAAGCTAAGCCAAGATGATTCAAGAGTAGACACTAATATTGCTGGATTTGGAAAAAGATCGAAATTAAATAAAACACTTCCTGATTCAAAACACTGAATTTCAAGCTAGCCTTTCTCAATTCTTCATTAAACTGGAATAACTTTATGTAAATACTCTCTGTAATGTGAAAGTCCATGGAACAGGCTGCTGTAGCAAAAATGCAGCTGATACCCAAGGAGAGGAACACAGGCTAAACAGAAATCTGAAGGCACACAGCTCATGGCTAAAGTATGTCTATAAATACTGAAGAAGTAGAAATAACTTATTTAAGTGAGTAGAACAACTTATTTCTGTTGACTTTTTCTACACCTCTAAATATTTAATTCTTCCATAATTGACATCTTTGCAAGTCTTGGTTGTTGGCATAATTTACCTCTCCAGATTCAGGTATTTTATCTTTCCTCATTCCAGTCTTCTGTGTTTTATCACAGAAAATCCAGGATCCTTATTCTCAACTTCATCACCTTCCATGATTTACACTCTGCATGAAAGCCTATTTCTTTTTCTGTCTCTTTGCCTGTATTAAATTAATTTTTTTCCTGGACTATTTTTCATCTTTTTGTGTCTGTATGCTTCAGACTTCTACCATTTTTAACTCTAGGAACAGATGTTTCTGCTATAAAACTCCTTATCCAGTCTCATACACAAGTACTCCAGCTTTGTGTTGTCAGTTTATGTTCTTCAGGAAACAGGTAGTATCTTTCTGCACTTCAAAGAATGGCCAGGTCCTTAGAGTAGCTTGCAGAATGGAACTGCTTTCAGACCAAAATCACAGTAGTTTTTCTGCAGTTAAGGCAAGATACAATCCTCACTAAAATTAGCTGCTGCTGCAGTAAATGATACTGGGTTTTGTGTTCTACCACATCAAGTTAATGCTAAAAGTACTACACGAAAATGAAGACCCAGACTACTCATTTGCGAGTTGCCTTAAGCCAAAATTGATAGCTTTGCTTATCCTGCTGATAAACAGCTGAAGCAGATAATCTTTAACATAGCAAGTATTGCTTTTATTAATCAAAACAAGATAACCTCTGATTAACAAAGGACTGGTGGACTGACTTAATCATTGCTGATGCCCATGGAAACAAAAAGGTCTCTTCTTTTCTAACAAAAGGATAATCTTTTTAGGAATGGGAGAAAAATACAGAGTGCCTGCTTCAGGATATTACCCAGCCTAGGCACATCATAAATAATAAAATACCCTGTCTGAAGAACAATGTGGTTTTGTTATTTTTTAAAACTTTCTACAAGGTTTAAAGGAACTCTTCTATCAACAGAGTAACTTAGAATTAATTCAGCATTTATTACTATAAAACTTAGAATTTCCATCTTGTGTAAGTATAGGCTCTAAAAAGTTGTACTGAAAAAATGAATTTCAAGTACATAAATATGTAAAAGCTGTGTGTGCATTTTTGTGCATGTATGCAGAGAACTTTCAAGACAGTCTTAAGAAACTGGGTTTTGTTCTGTTTTTTTTCTCTATTGACCCGTATTATGTTTGTTTGTTATATTAGCAAGAGTGCTGATTGATTCAGTACTTTATTAATTGAAAACCTGGGAACTTCACTTTAAAGAAAAAAGCAAAGAAACTTTTATAAATAAAACAATGTAAAATACTGCTAGAAAGGCTAGTGTTAAGTATCTATAATCATAGAGTTTTTCTATATTTATATGTTCTATTAAACACAGTAGTTATGTGGCAAGTGATACATCCTAACGAAAGTAAAATTATCAGTATGTTTACTGTATTTCTTGCAAAGCTAAAATTAAAAGAAGTTTCTTTAAAAAATTTTATTTCATCGTGCATACAGATATTTTATTAGTACACAATAGATATAAATGTTGGACTGCTGCCATCAATTTTCTTCAGGCAGAAATTAAGGATTGGGTCTGAACATGGCAAGTGGAATTTATACAAAGACAGAAGGGAAAAAAATACAGCCCTGACAGCCATCACACCAATGTCAAAGTGCTAATCCTATGTAAAATTACTGTGGTCAACCATGTAATTTGTACTTTGATAAAATCGCACCTCTTTCCACACGAACTGTGACCAAGTAAGGACAGTGGTACAGAATTACTTCATCCCAACTCAATTACAACTACTCTTACATTTGATATTTATAGGAATGCGCTATGCATATGGGAGCTCATCCAGGGAAAAGTCACTGCATTTTTTAAATGAATGCAATCTCAAAAGAGTAAGTCTGCCTAGACTATGAAAATTTAATGAGTTTGATGAACTGAAAGATTAAATAACTGGATTTCTGTCTTAGTTTTATTTCTAGGTCCTTTTCTTTCTACACTTACTTTGATTCAAAAAGGTATTCTCTCTCTACACTCAAAAAACAGTTTTAAAGCAGTAAAGTGAAAATTACAATCACAAACAACATGCTCACTCTCTAAAAGGCTACTGGTGAAGATCTTGTGACTATAACAAACTGTGTTCTAAAGCAAAAGATGGATTTCAATAGATGTTAGAACAAAAGTAATTACTCAACCTATTATAACATCTTTTAAGTTAGCCGGTTTCTTGATAATAGACTTTCCTTCCATTACATTATACTAATGTAACTGAAAGTACAGAAAAGTCTTAGAGGATTATTTTTCTTTGCTGGTATTAAAATGTGTGCAATAAATGGATTATAAGAGAAGCCTTTTTAGCAAGCTACGCTACAGATATCCTCCAAACTGTTCATATGCTTTAAGAGAACATATGGACTATGTGTACAGTAAGAAAATAAAAAGAGACCACAGAAAAAAAATTTTTAAATAGCCACAGATAAACAGCTGTCAATATATATAATGCAGAAGTGTTCCATTCAAAAAAGAGGAAAAATACAATAAAAGCTCCTCCAAGCAGAAGACACCTATGCAATATATGGCAGTTTAATTGAACACCAGCTTCCAATACAGATCAGCATAAATGGGATAGCTTTGTTTTGCTGTTCCTTGGATGCAACATATCTTGGTACCGTAATAACCAAACCAACAAGCTTTTGTTAATTTCCTGTTTCTCTTCTATCTAATTAAAAATATCTCTCTCTCCCTTAACGAACATGAATTCACCGTTATCAATTTTGATTGCAAACAGTATTAAAGAGCCTGATATTTAACTTAGTGGGAAGCTTGACACAGAACAGGATCAAGTTCAAGTTTAATTTCACTGTAGACACCACTGAAATCAATAGATCCATTTCTTCTTCAAATTTGCTTATGAGTCAAGCAATCAAAGACTGAGAAGACGCACAGGCTCTCTCTCCATATACCTAAATCTAGCAATATGGGCTACCTCTCAAAGCTGCCTATCAGCACACATTGGAAATTATTATTAGCGAGGGAGCTCTGATCTACAGGGTACTTGCATTAAATAAAACTGCAGTTCATTATGACCTGAGCATCATTAAGCAGAAGACATAAACTTGAAGAAAAGAAGATGAACTACGGTCTGTAGGAAAAATGATTTTTTTATTAGACCAAGTAAGATTACTGACATACTCTGAGGGCACAGGATTCTTTTCACGTTTGGAACAGAAACAGCAAACTTCACAGCTAGTTCAAGAATGCCTGCTTTGAGTTTAATTCAATCATAGTAAATAGCAAGACATTGGAGGTGGTGATCTTCTCTCAGGTGCAGCAGCAAGTTACCACATTGGGCAAAGTGAAAAAAACAATAGTTTCTACAGTACAAGGAGAAAAGGAAAACGGTAGAAACCACCTGTAGAAAAGAAGTTTTCTGGAAATAGAATACCCTGAAATTGTAACACACAGATATTTCTACTGAGGCTGAGATTTTATTGTTGAACAGATTTATGAAACCTCTGGAGAGGATTTTTTAAAAAGGCAATTAGCATGTTGAAATATAACTTAATTAAATTACATTATATACCACAAAATCCTGACTCATGAACTGACTGCATAGTAGAATTCAGCAAAAAGAAAGATATGGAGTGATCTTAACAACAGCCACTTACTCCTAAAACCACTTCTTGCTTTAGGAACTGGCAAAGAGTCCAGTTTGGAAAACCAGACTCTGAACACATTTTTTTATTTTTGCAACTATAGCAACAATCCCATGAAATCCCAGGAAAAAAACCTGAAAGTACTGTACAGTTAGAGATACAACCTGCCTATATAATTTCTGACTTGAAACAAATGTAAGTTGTCTAAAATAGTGACATAATTATTAGACAGTTGAGATGCACATGCATGGGAAAGAGGTTTTTTTTCTTTAACCACAAAAGTTGGGTAAAAATTTTCACAGGGTAAAACCTATGCACAACAAAACATTCATTCAGATGGTAAAGTTGATTTAAGGATGATCAGCATGAAGTATTTATTAACATAATAACTTTAAAGTAACAATTACATAGCAGTCCTTACCTGTTTCAGAAGTTTCTACACACAAGTATGAGCTTGAAAACCTATTTAAACTCTGTTTATGGCTGGGTTAGAAGATCCTGGTTGTAAGCTAGATGTACTGATACTAGCTCAGTTGGCTGGAGCATGGTGCTAACAACACCAAGGTGGTGTGTTCAAACCCTGTATGGGCCATTCACTTGAGAGCTGGACTCAACGATCCTTCTGGGTCCCTTCCAGCTCAGAATATCCTGTGAAGTCTCTGTCAAGTATGAGCACTGACATATACATGAAAGGAATTCAAAGCATCACCATGATTTCACCACACCTGAACGGCCATGCCTGCCTCCCATCATCCCAAGTGTACAGCTACACTGCCCTGTGTAATTACATCCACACTGCTGCTCAGATTTCTGGAAGTGTATCCAAGGGCTTTTACCACTCCACTAGCCTGAGTCATTCATGGAAATATTTTGCAGTGTACAAGAGAACTTGGCTGCTTGTCTCTGAATTACCATATACTGTCAACACATTTAACCAACCACTTCCTCTCTGTTTGCAGGTTGGCTGGTACTGGCTACAGCTGATAAAAACAATCACAGACCTGTCCATAATAAATAGATCCACTGGGTTTTCTTCTGGCTGTAAACCCACAAGAAAAAAGATGCAATGAGTAGCAGTGCAACAGTAATTTTGAATGCAAAATCAGAAGATCTCAGGACAAAATTTATCCAATTTGATGCCGATTCCTTTCCATTGGCTTTGGCTGATGCCAATTCCTTTCCATTTTCAGTGCAGCTAGCAAAGAGCTGAGACTGCATCCTCATGCAGGAAAGTATAACTAGCAATGGCTCCAGAATATCTGCATAAGAATCAATGTGGTTTTTCTGTGCGCTAACTCCAGCCAGTAAACATTTCTTCTGCACTTGAAATAATAGGCTTTGAAGGCAGTGCCATAACAAATGACCCTGAGGCTAATAGGGTAGCAAATGCATACCTCAGCTACGAAGGAAGTGTTACCCTGTGTTACACAGGGTTTGGCTGAACATAGACATACAGATATTATGGAGAGATGAATCAGCAGTGCGTACTGCCAGAAGTCTGGAGAGATCCACCATCTACATGTTTAGTCAGAAAGCAGCTTTATTGCTTCCAATCTACATGTATGGCAACGGGCTACCTGCGACCTGCTATTTTAGGGGACCTTCGCCTACGGCTGTAACTCATGAAACTACATCCTGATTTCAGAACACCTGCCAGAAGAAGGTTTAATTATAATTTGGTAGACAGACTGTGAATGTCTGGTTGAAAATTAGCTCTCAAAAGATGTTTGATACCAACATGCCATCTGTCTTGCTGTGGCATGCTGCAGCACACACTGTGCAAGACCAGACACAAGATTTCATTGCTTCAGAGGCAACTATCACCAGGAAGGCTTGGGTGTAGGGATTCTGGGCAATAATGACTGATCTTCTAAATCTACACCTTTAAATCGCAGTGTAACAGATATGTGAAAAGGCTGGAAAGAGGTTAATAAGACACCACCACGCTTGCTGTTTAAGTGTTTTAAGATTTTTCATTATTTTCCTGCAATGAAATCCCATCTAATGAATCCCCTCCTCTGCAAAACTGAATGATTTCAGAAATATTCCACTTTCACATACATTTCATAAATCTTTCTCCTAAAGGCTGTCGCAGTGGTAGACTAACAGGATTTTGACTTGAGCGACACAGCAGCAGGAGGGTTCTCTGTGCAGCATCTGTATTCAAGGCCTTTTAAGATCCTGGCTATAAATACAGCATACCATATGGAATGTTAAGTTCAAATGCTAAACAAATGTACATGTAAATTACCAGATAAATTCCAGCCCATAAGAACATGGTCAAAAGAGAGGATTTATGAGTTTACTTTGGAAGAAAAGAGTGTTGTAGAAAAAGAACTGTACAATTCTCACTGTAAAATGAACTAGTTACTGCTTGAGTTAAAGCAGAACTCAAGCTTTAACCTCACCTCCCAAAACTGGTACAAAGCATGTCCAAAAGCAAAGCAGGAGCTTCTGTTCAAAATTAAATTAAAATGCATACAACTTTGAGTCAATGTTGCAATGGAGAAATATCCAGTAGTTAGACAGAATTCAAGAATCTCAGGTCAGGTTCCAATATTTGAGTATTTTGATCAATACAGTAAAAATGTATCTTATTTCTATTTTCTTTTCCATTTATGTAAAGAAGAAGCTTTTCGGTTGTAAGAATGAAAGAGTTCTACTATAAATCAGTGAGAAGGGGAGAAAACGCAAATAAAAACATGATTTCAGAATATATATACACACACCTATGGAAAAGCAGGATATTAAAAACATGTATGTAAAGTTAGATACCCATTAAAGCAAGGGCTTATGGTACTGATTTTTTGTATTTTCGTTTTTGTTCTTTTAGGAACTTTTTAATTTTCAAAGACTATACAAACTGTAGCTGCAGTAAAATATAGCATTGATAATGTAAATAACTGTAAAACTGCAGCAACAGGCATTTCCAGTGTTTCAGAGTCTCAGCCTTGAAGCATTCCTCTCTAGCCTGAGTGCACTGGAGTTTGACATCAGCAATCCCTGCATTTAATTAATGATCTGTTGAAGTTGGCACCTTGGCTGCACAACTTTTAAAAATTACCATAAGCACAAATTCAAACTACAGTTTAGGCTTTAAGATCCTCAGAAACACATTTTGTAAAAAGCAACATCTTCCTTACTTTGGTCTCATCCTGAAGACCAGATTATATGTGACAGTGACCCTCCAAGGACAGGCAGAAAAGAGGAATGGTCTGCTCCCATCTGGTCCAGCTCCCCAAATACTGCACAGGAATGCCTAAGTTGAAATAACTATTCAAATGAATACTGTTTCAATTTGGAAAACAATCATTAAATACAGTCCTTTAAGGTAAAAACAGTAAGAATGTTTCCTATGGCTTCAGTGTCATACAAAGTGAAGCAAATAGTAAAACTACCATTGGTGTTAGCGGTACAAGATGAACACTAGATGCCCATATGAGAACTTAACTTTAAGCATAATTATGTCAAAGAATAACATGAGAATTAAGTAAGATCTGATAAGTGTACAACACCTAAAACTCATTATTCTTGCCTTTCGAATCTTCAAAGGAAAGACAATCTGGTGCATGAGACATGCTACCAGATTTTCCACATAGACCAAAGAGCAGGCAAATCTGCTGCATAAGGTGTTTTGGTTATTATTCTTACTGACTATTGGAACAAAATTAATTCAAGCCACATCCAGTAAAAACAACAACACTTGATTAGATGTTCCCGATTGAAGCTTAGCAGTGAAAGAATTTTAAAGGAACGGAATACATTTGAAAAATGTTTGATTGGTTCAGCATTTTCATCATTCTGGCCTGATTTCAGCAGCTACCTAAACAGAACCTGTTCTAACAGTAGATTGTTTGAGACCTGTCCTCTACATAATTATTTTACAGAAAATGGATAGAGAATAGAACCACTAACAGCAGACACTGTTGATTGTGCACCTGGGTACAAAATACCTTTGTATGATCTGCTAAGAAACCTTTTTCACTTATTTTATATTACACTTTGAATAATATAAATTCAACCTCTACATAACTGAAGCACCTAGAGAACCTACACCTTCGCCACTTAGTTTTGGTGAGGATTTGATTACTGACTCTGTTGTGTGCTCTGAATATTCCCTGATGATGAGAACATTTTGTGAATAGGAGATTTATTGTAGCAGCTATAATTTAATTTATATCCAAGATTTTCAGATTTCTAACAAGAACAAAATACAGGAAATATATCTGTATTTAAACAAAAACATACACACAGAAATGCCCTAAGACACATCAGAGAAAACAGCATGATTTATTAAGGCATCAGTCAAAAACTTGTAATGGAACACCATGAAAGTGTTGTGACAATATTTTTATATTATCTGTGTCAGCAGTGTACAGCAGAAAGAACCTAGTAAGAACAACATGGCCTTTCAAAGTGCTGTTAGAGACAGTACCATCATTTTTAAAGATACTTAACAATGAGTTAATAAAAACAGTGAATTCTATGCTGCTACAAAGAAATACTGTACTAATTCTACCTCCTAGTTCAAAATTTACAGTATTTCTATGCTGCTACAAAGAAATACTGTACTAATTCTACCTCCTAGTTCAAAATTTACAACGTGGAGGAGAATAGGAAAAGGTTCTCTCACACAAGAATAAATGAGTGAACCAAGGATACTAATTAAAAAAGATGCCAAAAATGGGGAAAAATTATGAACTGGAAATAAATTGATGGATTACATAACAGGGTGAAGGGCAAAGCTAATATTCATAATTCACAGCCATTCAGCACTTGCACTTCATTATTAAAGAAATGGCTTAAAAGTATTTTAAGACATACTAAAAAAGTATTCACTGAAACTGGTCAAAAAGAGAGGGAGATGTTTAAGATGTGAAAATGAATATGTCATTGACTGGTGACAACCCAAGCAGTAACCTGCAGCCACTAGGAATGGTGTGCAGCAAGTCCATGGCTCTGCTCGCACGTCCTGCAGAGCACTGTCACGGTGGGCAGCTACCTCCACTCTACCCCAACACAGCCAGAGCTGTGCTACTCCTCCTCAGGTGTCCGCATACAAAATGTCATTTGGTCTGTGTCCTGTTTACACTGCATAGAAACCCAGAGGTAAAACCATAGCCGACGCCTTTGCTGTAATCCTTATGTGTATTCCTAGATAAAAACAAGCACAATCGCTCAAGCTTTAATTTAAAAGAATTAAGGCTAGCTATTGCAGTTGGACTAGACAATCTGTAGGTCTCTTCCACTGAACTACTTTAGACTACTGTACTCTACATATTATTTACATTTTTTTTCTGGTGGTTTGAATTAAAAGTGGACTATCTTCAAAGCTAGTACTAATAGCCATTTCTGAGAAATACAGCATTATGGACTAAGTATCACGGGTTGAAGTGCTCTCAGGACAAAAAATATGTTACTTAACAGATACTTTAAAGGAAGGAAAAAAAATCACAGTAACGTAAGATGTTTCTTCCACATAGATTTTGCAATATCAAAGAAACAAGCAGTTGGAGACGCACATTAGATGAAAGCTGTGGGAACCTCTAGAGGAGTCTGCCACTGCAGGTAATCAAATTCACCTGGAAAGCACTTCATGGATAAAAACTACAATGTACAACATGCAAAGGGATCCATGCAGGCAAAACACAGATGGCTTTCCTAATATATGTTTATTGTTTATTTTAGGGTGGATTAGTTTATGTTCTTTTTCTCTTCCTCCAGACACAGTCTTTTCTCAAGCTCATTGGTGAATACGTACCGTAAATGTACAAAATGTCAAATTAGCATTTTTCCTGTAGGGTTAAAATACAACTCAGGAAGTCAGCCTGGAAAAAGGAAAGTCTATAACTACAGAGGAATGAAATAAAATTATTGCCATGCTATTGGGTTGGGGGTTTTTTTTCAGAAGGGAAGTAATTCAACTATTTTCTTCTGTAAACTACTTCCTCTCATAATTCAGGAAAACTAAAACCAATCTCTCTACCTAGAGTAGCAGGAATCCTCTTAGTCTCACATTTCTTTCCTAATTTGCAATTTGAATGCAAGTTTCCAGTTTAGTACAATACCTGTTTGGCAAAGTCCAATTACCATTGCTAAATTTACTGAGTAAAGAAAAGGATTCTGTAATGAGTTTACAGAATTAAATGAAAGAAACTATTCCTTACTCTAGAATGCAATTTCCAAATTTTAAAAGGTAATTTTGAAAGGTATCTTTCAATGCAAACATCCAATTATGCCACTTACCAGAAAATTTTCAAAAGGGTTGTAACAGCCTGCATCCTTAACAAGTTGAGTTTTCTCATGAGGAAGCTGATGGGAAGCTAAGGAAAATTCATATGTTATTTTTATAAGGGATTAACATGAATTTACAACTTCCCTTCATAGTAAGTCATGTTCTTGATGTTAAATAAGTATTATATCATGCCAGTTTTTCTTTTAAGAAAGTATTGCTACTAGCCAGCTATTCTTAGCAAGGTTTCTGGAATCACAAAGGCTGTGCCAGAAGCACAACTCAAAGGATGCTGAGAGGCATTTTAAAGCAGAAAAGAGAAATGCACAGCAAAACTTGGATCTATATGATCAAAGTCCTTCTACTGACATACAGAACACATCAAATGCACAGTCACATCCTTTCAGTGGCTATACCAAGGACTGAAGGGCTAACGGCATTATGGGTTACCTCATCACTTCAGAAAGAGCCATGACTGCCATGCAGCACAGACACGGCCAGGTGAGCTACCAGAGGAAATGCTGATATTCTTAATAAAACTCTGAAGTCCAAGAAAGAATCTGTAGTACTGAGACAGCAAAAACATTATGTAGCTTAATGAAAATATCTCATCACAATAACAAGAACTGCCAAAAAGTCAAAGCTGAAAAGATTTTGATTCTTTCTTTCATGTGTTTTTAAATTACAGAGTGGAGGAGCCTGCGTGATTTAGCCTTAGAACTGAAATCTGTTCTACAACGCCGGAGTTTAAGCCAGAGAGGGATTAGTGGAATACAGCAGACAGCAGAGAACAGGGCAGGCACATGTCTGGAAGCCAAAAGGAGTAAAACAATAGACTACACAAAGTATTAAATCAACCTTAACTTCATAATAGAGATCTAAACAATCTCAATATCTATGACTTGCCTCAATATTACTTCTTCCTACCTCAAATGTAAATGCTCTAAGTACTTATTTATCCTTGCAAGCTTTTTTACAACTTCACTAGTAAATTGCTATAGTTCTGCTTAGACTAAACCCTGCTATAAGCAATTATATAAGCAATTATTTTCTATAATTGTTTTTGTTTAGTTTATGTCATTTGGGCATCATAAGGCAAATTAACAAACATACATTCATACAAGATTGTGTTCAAGCAAACAGAGGATAGCTGTATGTATTATAATGCTGGAACTACCTATCTTGCAAAAAAATGAAAGTATTTATTACATTTGGCTTTCACAGGATTAATACACTTGCTACATAAAAGCTGGTCTAAACAGTCACAAGACTCCTTAATGAATTGTGTCTTTGTCATTGAGCTTTAGCAGATTATACTAGAAAGTGTGTTTGCAGTCCTTTCCTAACAGGAAAACTTTCAAAGCTAGTGGTTTTACCATCTGAAAGCAAACTCAAAACTAGTACCTTCCTCAGATTTTAAGAAATCTCCCTTAACCTGAAGACTTCAAATGCAATTAATTCCTTCTCCAAAAGCACATAGCAAAAATTAACACTTCTCTTCCTTCCTTGTGGTGCTACTGCTACCTGTACTGCAGTTAAGGTTTTAAATGGATTAGGGCCAACCGTGTCAACAATATTGTTTATATAGCAAGAAAATAAAACAACTGGGAAAATAAAGCACATTCATCTTTAAGACCAGCACAGTCCCTTCCAACCCAAATTATTCCAGGACTGTTACATGGCAGTTCAGCATTTTACCTTACAAACCTGACCCTATTAGAAAAGCAAGCAGTCAAGTTAGTGAACACATTATAGATCTATTGTAAATAGGAAGTATTCGAGATATAAGAATTGCAAATCCTGTGTATGAAAAGGAATTTTGCGTTCCTAGAGTTAACAGCTCTGAAGCATTAAGATGGGACCCTAAAACTAAATGTTTCGTATGAGCTTTTAGGAGGTGGTGGTGGCAAAACCAGCCCTGGCATAGATCATGGATGACACCAATAATACACAGTTATCTTTTCTGTATTTTTTAAAGACACAGACAAACCACAGAGTATGGAAAAAGAGCTATAAAATTATTCCAGACTTGAATACTGAGACCCAGAGAAGGAGATTTAGGTCAGAAATGCGTAACTTTATTGAACTAAAGTGAAATGCACTTGACTGTAGTAGAAATGTTAGCACCTCCCAACAGAGGAAATAGATCAGACTTTAAATAACTAAATCCAGAAGAAAAAATGCATAACAAGACCAAATGATTGTTCCTTGATAACAGACAAACTCAAACTAGAAGTGCCACACTTCTTTGTCTTGGAGCGTCAATGACTGCTGGGAAAAGCTGTGCATGTGGATGACAGTTCCCAGGCTTCTTGAGAAGGCGGTACAGTAGCACAGCTGCCTTCCGACTACCGAGTTCGGAATAGAGACAACTCAGACCAGCTAAAGGTCTCCACTGACATTAGGCTTTGCAATTCTATGAGCTTTCTTACTTTCGACAAGCTATTACCGCCCTCCTGTTTCCAAATTTGATGTACCATCATCCATGCAACCACTAAACCTTCTTTTTCCCTCTCAAGCTTTCTGAAATATTTTCCAATATTTGCTGTTCAAAAATGTTTTGGTTTTTTAAGGATCTGTCTGTTTCTTTTGAACAAAAAAAGTATAATATTTTGGGGGTTTGAAAGCAAACAGAAATCCTAGTTACGGACACAGTTCTAGTTCTATCTTTGCAAACAAGAATTCTAAATATATTTTCGTTTTTCCTTGATGTCTTTTTTCAAGCAATTCATTCTATATATGGTTATGGAAAATATCTGAAGATTTTTCTCCCAAACACTGAACTTGTATGCAAATTCTACCACCATCCTGAAGACACCCAGGACCTGAAGCAGCACCTCTTCGGGTTTTTTTGTGCTCAATGCATATTTAGAAGGTTTCTTAGTAGCTAGTAGGAGATTTTATACTCATAAATCCTGTACCTATGAGGTAGACATGATTTGATTCCTTCTGCTTCATGGCAATTACAGAACTGCATATTATGAAAACCTAAAGCCTAGAAGAAAATTTTACTTTTAAGGTTCTTTTTTTTTTGCAAATTGAAGACACTTCAACTTAAATAATAACAAAACTACTTCATGGTACTTTAAAGTATGATACCACAAATAAGTTCCTAAAATCTTAATTACATTTTATCAGCCAAGTGCCTATACCAACACAAAACCAGAACTAACTCTTCTCAGCAAATACGGCAAAAGCATTCTTTTCAGGTATAGCTATTTTCAGAACCAAGTCCCAAAGATTAATGATGTTTCAAATCTGAATTCTTCTGAGTTCCAATCTGAAACTTCTAGAAACTCCCAAGAAAAGCCATTTATATATATATATACAAAAAAATCATCTAAGAATTTTTAGAGTAAGTTACACATGTTTATGATACTTCAATAACTACTCTACTTTTAAAAGGAAATATCCACGTTGAAGAAATTTTTCACAGAATCACAGAACATGCTGAGTTGGAAAGCACGACAAGGATCATCCAGTCCAACTCTTGGCCCGGCACAGGATCATTTTGCTCTATTTCTCTGCAGAGCTTTGCAATTTAATTTTGAACAAGCAAAGACAGGTGAACAACTCCAGATCAAATCTTCTCTAAAGCTAACAGTAACATAATAAAAGGCATTTGAAGCAACAGCTTTTCCAGATTGAGAATTGTTTTTTGCCCCTCAAAGAAAAATGCTCTCAGAAGACACCACTCCTGCCCGTGGATGGGGCGAAGAGAGGAGACCTAATGCAACAGCATCTGATCTATCTTCTTCCTAGAAGATCTCAACAATTCATAAAGAAAGTCAAAAGTGTGCATGAAATCTGTCACACTAAGTCTGTGGGAAATGAAGACAAAAATATGTAACTACTGTATAGTCGCGCAAAATCCTTAAAATTAAGCTCCAGAAAAAATTAGAGGTACTTTTAGCATCAAATTGTATCCTAGTTCTTCTATTGTTGCTTTGAAATATTTTCAATTTGCACTTGATAAATCTTCCTGGCAAATTATTTATTTCAGAATTACTAAAATATGTAGCAATGCTTTTATATACATAACTAGTATTTCAAAAGCAGATACTTAAACATTCGAAAACTATGTCAATATGAAGCCTCTTAAATAAAAGCTAAAACAATTATGCCCTAAGAAAAATCCTCATATCAGCTTAATTTTTAGAAATATGCGTACACCATCCTGCCTCAAATCAAAGCTAAAAACATTACAAAACAGCCAAAAGGCAGGGTCTGAGTTGAAATTAACTAAAATACTTTTCAGTCCCTTTCTGGTAATACTTCTGGTATCTCAGATTTGTTATCACTGAGTGAATAAAGACATCAAAACCACCATTATTTTGCAATTAATACAGATACACTTGACATCAGGGCGCTTTTTTTCTGTGCTGTCTCAATCACTGAGGTGAGGATAACGGTGTTGACAACCAAGACAACCTTCCTATTGCAATGGGGTACTACCACTTTGAATAGTGAATGTTTGTCATAGCCTGTAGCTAACAGCCAGATTAGGGAAATGGAAGAGTTTGCACATAAAAGACATTCCTTTCACAGAGTAAAATATTATGAACCTTCATTCAAGTTACAGATGCCACTTTAAAACACCATGCAAATAGAGGTGTTTCTTTATGACCAGTTAGTAGCAAAGCATTGCTTTTACATGCTGCTATGCATACATGTCATTCAGAAAGGAAAAAAAGTAAACTTCCTTAAGCAAACACGAAACAAAAATTGGTTTCAAGTTATAAATTTTATATTGAAGATCCAAGAAGAAAAGCTCACTAAAGAAAAAAGCAGCAGTGCATTTACATTCAAAAACATGTTACTAACTTGTAACATTTGAGTAATTTATATACTTTAGGAAAAAAATACTTACATTGTTCTAGTACTTTTCAAAGTACTGAAATTCATATTTTGTCCAGCAGTTTTGTAACAGACACTTTTTTTGTAGAATAAGAAACAAAAGAATGCCCCACAACATAATTTAATATTGAAATAGTTGCAATGTGAACCAAATAAATGCAAAGCAATTTGCCTTAATTACTTGAAATATTGCATTCCACTTCAAACAAGTTGAAATACAAAATACACAGTTATGACATTATTTCATATTGCTTATATTAAATCCTTACTTCATTTTCTACCTAGAAACAGTTCTCTGTCCTTACAGCACGATTATTAAATGCAGCCATTATAGACCTAACATTAGATTAGAAAACCGTCACCCAATTTACTTCTCTGGAAATAAAACTATAATCAGAACTGGCTACTACGGGCCCCAGAAGGGCAAATCTTACCAGCAAATGTGCCTTCCATTGAATCTTAGATTCCTCCTAAAATGCCAGAAGAGCAGGTACTTCCAGTACCACAAAAAGTCTGCACGCTGCACTTGTCCAAACTAACAGTCAGGCAACAGCTGCTCAGTTTAAAGCTACAAACTGTGGCAAAATGCATAACTGACATGCCTTGTGTAAGCCATGAAGAAGACATGCATTTGGCTGGCTCACTGAAAGGTCAGGTTTCCCACCTCGCCAGATAAAAGCTGAAACACTAGGATTCAAATGGAAGGAAGTTTAGAAATTAAGGATGAGCATACATCCTGCTAAGACTAAAAGCGTTTGATTTTGACAGCAGAGTTATAAACAAGAGTGATTTTAATTCTGCTGGATTTTTGTCTTTAAATATATTAAGAAGCAAGTTACCCCACACTCAGGCTTTTGTACAAGTTATATTTATATCAATGTTGTTTAAACAGGCCAAAAGTAATAAACGGAATTACTTTTGTTTTAGGAAACTTCATCTAAAGCATTACAAAAAGCACAATGTGCGTTTCTTTGCAGCAAATGCCCTACCTTTACAGTTATTATGCTCTCTGCACTAACAACTCTAGTAAAAGGCAATAGCATTAGCTTTAATGGGACAAGGGGCTATGACTTGGGCAACCATCCAAAAAAGTTTCTTTGAGAGGCAAAGTAGAGGAAAACCTCCCTGAGGCTTCCAGAAATGTGATTAACCATGAAGAAATTACAAATAGGGGGAATTAAAAAGACAGCATACCTCTCAGATTGCATCTATGTTCAGAAAGTAAGCAGAAACCAAACCCCTGCCTTCATCCCACAGTCATTATCTGGCTCTGGCACTTTTATCACTTCTTTTCTTCATTCTAACCTTACCCTTGTCTACACACAGTTTACACCACTTTTACAAGCAGCAGGACTACATCACTGAAAAGTTAGTTATGAAATTTGCTAGAGTACACAAGACTGAAAACCAATATGCTGCCACAAGAAAGCTTTCTCCATTTCCCCAGGAAGTCTGAGAGAGAGGTCTGTGCAGAACTGGAATGCGAGCAGTACACGCAGAGACACTTTGTTTATACGGTGAATATACGTCTAGTCTGAAAAATCTCTACTGAAGGAACGACCAAGGGACTGGCCAACACACCATTATTTTTTAATTGACAACACAAGCATATTCTTTCTTAATTGGAAGAATGACAATTTACCGCTGTTTCCAACTCCCAGCTGGAAACTAGGACACTTAGATTTTCAAAAAATTCATGTTAAATATGATAACATAAGGATGCCCATGGAGATGCAATAGAAAACTTTAAAATTAATTTTATTTATAAATATGAATTTTATAAATGCTATCTCACTACAAATATACATAACGAACCATCAAATTAAACATTTCTCTTCATTATAGGGTCAATACTAAAGTATTTTTCACTAGTTATAAAAGCAAGTATCTGAAAAACCAAAGAAAAAAAACTGGAATGTCTTTGATCTGCCAAGTAAACTGTACAGTATTTCTTAGAATTTAACAAAAAAAATTGTGTCTATAGAGAAATAAAACAGCATTATCCTACAAAACTTGATTTTCTCTCTCAGTTTGCTTCCTAAAACCAAAGCTTCAAGAGATGACTTTTGAGTCATCTTGATGCTTGAGTCCTTGGGGTTTTCTGCTCATGATTGACATGCTAATATAAACATACTGCAAAAGTTCCGTTCTATGCTTTAAAAGTTCCCATGGACACTACTTTTACAAGGTCCATTCAAACAAATGTTCAGACCTTTGAAATAATAAACAATAATAAGCAGTTCAGGGATTAACTATCTACACTCAGAATCCCATTACACTTTTTTCTGAACAGTAGTTGTCATTAAAAAATAATAAATTTGATTTTAAAACTAACATTACTTTGCATAAACTTCTGCTCTCTCAGCCTTCATCCACAGACATTAGTACGTCCTTTATCACCCTCCTCACAACAAAACTCTAACAAGGCAGACTCATTCTATGTATTTAAACTCTTTTTTTTCCTGTGGTGGAAATAACAGCTATAGACTCCCAACAAAAATATTGCTGTAAGCTGAGACTCAGATACAGAGGTTAAAAGATCATTAGTGTACCAAAACTGTCACACAGTATTACTGGAACCCAAATCTATAAAAAACTATCTGAAACTCAGTTCTGTTTCTTAATGGCATAGCCCTGTACACCGGTTAGGCTATCCAGATCCATACAGACAGGTACCTGGATACCTATTACATCCAAAGGTGCAATTTTACAGATGAAAATATTTTAAATTCTTTTAATAAGATTACTTACACTGGTTAACTTCAATCTTCTGCCTGGTTCAATTATGTGTCTATCTTGCAGTAATATACCTTACTGAACCCGGACAGAGGACTGTAAGGACAAGACAAGCTATGCTGGCAGGACTTAAATCTTTGTGCCTATAATGCATTAAACATTTTGGATTAAAGGAAGTTTTTGTTAAATTAATGTAGTCAAGGATCCTCCTTAAGTCCTTCTCCCACTACCCTTGGTGTGACCAATCTGGCTGCAACCAGGCCTGGCCAGAGGGTGCCAGGTCCAGGAGACTGACCTCAGTGATCTTTCCCTTCTGCCAGTTTGCAGGGACAATCATTGTAGCCAGCTCCGGATGGTCTCACGTGTCCCTAGACTTTCAGCTGTCCTCCAAAATCTTTCTCCTCCTTCTTGACATCTCAGCCTTGATCTGTGCTTCCTGTTATGTCACTCTTCTTTCTGTTCCTAACCAGATGACCTGCACTTGTTCCTGACCTACATCCTGGAGGCAACACAGCAGGCATGAAATCCTTGTTTCCTGACTCACACGCTTGCCTCAGGCCACATTATCTACATAGACTGACCTATCTCCAGTACTTGATTTCCTCTCCTGTAGTGCATTGCCTGATGCATCTTACCACAGACTGTCGGCCTAAGACACATTTTGTCTTTTCAGGTCTTAATTTCAGGTCATTTGGCTTTCTCTCTCATTCTAGATGGTCTTAACCTTCTTAACCTTTGGGCCCAAACATACACACACACAAACACACACATAACCCACCAGCTAAATTATGCTGGCCTTTCTAAATCTATGTACATCAAGCTTGTTACCACCCATGACTCTGACAAATAGCTATCAGACAACTGCCCCAGCTTCAGGGATCCTGGAATTTTCCCAGTATTGTAACAATACACTTTGTGCAAAGGGTACAAGAAACAGCAGTAGGAAAAGCCACAGAGACTTGAGCACCTGTTTGCTGTGCAGTCTTGCAGACGGCAAAGTCTGATTACAAAAAAAGGGTAATCACTGAATTCTGTGGGATGAATGAAGTAGGTTTTCTTAAGATCAATGCAGTCTGCCTCCACATTCATGACAAATTAGTTTCCTTATGTTCTTGGTCAAAATCTGCCATTGTCTGTCTAACAAGTCCTGTCGAGCTTTCTCTGGAAGATGTAGTTCGATTTATAGCACAGAGAGTGGCATCGGACTCACCCATTTTAGAAGATACTAAAGTGAAAAGAATACTGATAGAAAATGTTTGCAGTCCACTCCATCTTCAGATACCTTTTCCTTCCCTTTATCTTAGATTACAAACAATTAAACAGGGGTGGGGGGAAGAGTACATGTTGCTTTCAAATGATAACCCTATCAAATGTAAAGTACAAACATTTTCACATACTCTAGTTCCTTCTTTAAGAAAGACACACAACTTTTTTTCACTTTCTGCATAAAAATGTCAACACCATATGAACTGTGACAATGACCGGCCCTTCAAATATGATTCCAGTGAAAAGTTCTGGCCCATTCACAACTATGAGAAAACTTCTGTAACAATCAATTTGTAAGAAATAGAACAGGCTGAGAAGCACGATTTCCTTTCTACAGAGGAAAAAACTGGCTTCAATCCAAACCCCATTGAAAGACACACTCAAAACTTTTTACTAAGCAAAAACTCTGAGTTACATACAGAGGTACTAAAACAGTGCAGCCTAAATGTCTTCAGCGTTCATATGTGAAAATTATGTTCTCTGTAGCAACAAAGATGCTGACAAGGATGTGAATGTCACTGACCAGCTGTGGGAACTCCAGGCATTTCTGGTTCCCGGGAGTCCACTCTCAGCCTGTCCCTGTGCTACCGGGAGTGGAGCCGCAGCCCCTCAGTCGGGAGCCGGCCAGCTCTGTGCCATCTGAGAGCAGGCGCCCTGCTCCAGGCCCAGGACATGACTCTCCTACACAGCAGGCCCTACGTGAGCTTCTGAAAACCCTCAGTCTCAGATCCACGTGACTGGGAATTCTGGCTTAGGAGGTCTGGTATGTTTGGAAGCCTTCTGTGGAACTAACAACACTGGCTGATCTGCCCACAAAACCATCCTAGCCCTGGGGACTCAGAGCATTTAAGGTCCTTAGCTACCAAGCAAAACCTTCAGACAGTATTCCCTGGAGTTGGACTGCTTGTGACTGCAAGGTTCATTGCTCAGGTCACTAAGTAACCCCTGAAGGACTGAACACAAAGAACTCACAAAGTGCTTGGTGCTAGGGAGACACAAACCCAGGAGGCTATCCCAGTATTAGGGACTTGCTGTTTGCAGGATCCCTATTTCCTAGGCAGATATTACATAAAAGCCCTAACTAAAGAGAGTCTTAATTTTTTGAGAAGTCTTCCTTTTGAATCATGAAGGCACTCCCCATTAAAGTAATGGGCTCATCTTTAAACAGACTGTGCAAGAGAGTGTTGAACTTTGTCTCCAAAAACTGCAAACATTTTGAAAGAAAAGTAGTAGAATGCTGTCTAGGCCAGAAAAGGTTCTCCAAACAAATTCAACAGCTCTTGAGATCTTTTCAAGACTCGATGATACAGACTGGTTCTATTAAACAAATTTACTTCCGCTTTGGAAGCTTTTTAAGAACCATCTTGAAAATCATGTGAAGTGCAGTAATATTTACTCTTTAGGTGACAACAGATTTGGAGTTACAGTGCCTGTCTTCCCAAGAAGTCACATTATATGTGACTTTCACACAAAGGGCTAAACACCTGTCTGTTGACTGCAGGTATTAAATTACTTCTTTATTTTGCTTTGTTTGCACACACAGCTTTTACTTTATCTATTAAACTCTCTTCAACTGAATTTTTCAATGAATTTTTGCACTGTTACGCTTCTGATTCTCTTCCCATCCCATTGTAGGGGAGTGAGTGGCAGCAAGGCGCTACCTGCCAGGGTTAAACAACAGCAGCTGTTAAAGCACAACAGGATCAATATACTCCCTTTTCAATGACTCCAAACAACTACTGAGTCAAGTGTTCCCAGGAAATTCTGTACCCTGTGATAAATCCTCCATTGCATTTGATGACAGAGTTTGTGGTGTGAATTAAAATTTCCCAGGTTTAGATGAGGTTAGCTTATTGAGGTTAAATCCAGCCATACAGAGGATGCTGGACAGATGAAAATAACCTTCTTATCAATCTGTATGGACAGGACAATTTCTCGAAAAGTACACACCCATGAGTCCAGAGCTCTGAATTCAGAATACAGTTGGGTTCCTTGCTAATGCAAATGACTCGGTCACACCACCAGGTAACACACCACAAAGTTTTTTAGAGAGGATTCTTATAATTTCTCATATATAGTACATCATCACAATATAAATGAACAGGAAGCTTCCACATCCAGAAAATTTCAATATCCTAAAGCTGCAGCACACCTCTTCCTCACCAAAGACCAGTACAGTAAATCACGCCTAGACCACTACAGTAAATCCAATCTCAACTATCTACACAGGCTATCAGTGGAATTGCAAACTGAGTTCAAAATCTTCGCTTTATTTTTAATGTCTTACATCCTTTGGCTCAGAATCCAACAACATACACCATGTAATACTGTCACCACAGATATCCCCAAACTAGTGCAAAGTGTGCTGGTACATGGAGTACACAGAGCACAAATGTGCACTCACTAGCTCAGGCTCCATAAAAAGATGTGGCCATATCAGCAGCTCAGTGAGCCTGAGCTAACTATTGCTGCTGCTTCCAGTTTCAGAACTCAGTTCTGAAGCACACAGCTCAGATCTTTTAACCTTGTTTTCTGAGCTGTTGCAGGAATGTCCCTGTTTATTTTTCTAAAGCACTCATCTCCCCAGAACAAATAAAAACCAAACAAAATATAAAGGAAAACCCTACCAAAATTGGACACTATGCTGTACATATCTATTTCTCACAGACAATGACGGTATGTGAAGCTTAGTCATGTTGCTTGAAGTACTACTGAAATTCATTCAGATGCTACAAGTTTGCCATCTGTACCTGTTATTCTTAGAATATTTTAGTGCCTCTCTCTGCCCTTTGATTCACATAGAGAGAAACTAATTAAAACAAGTAAGGGCCACTCTTTGGGAAAAAAATAAGATAGCCATACCTGAGCATAAACTATACCATTATTTGTCTGTTAAAAATGAAGTCAGTATCTGCATTAGTTAAGGAAGCGTAATGATTTTGCACTTATTTTGTCATATTCCTGTAAAATTTTGGGCAAGCCATAATATCCATGTGCATCACTTCTACCATGGTATGACTGAGATACTACATCCTTGTGTTACAGTTTATCAGACAATGATAAATCTCCAAATGCTTGAGTAACTTACGAAATATTCTAGGCATTCATTAAAAATTAATTAATAATGTAGGTACTATTCTGTACAAAATCATCTTTTGAAGCACAGAATTTGTACCAAGAAGGCTTGGTTTAACTTCTGAAACTGACTAAACTAAATCACATTAAAGATATTATTACATACAAAGATGATCAGCATGGAAGTTTAGTATGAAACATCCATTTTCCAACAGGCACTTTCCGTATAGGCAAAACCCATGTTATTTGAAATGATCCAATACTAGAAAGATGATGGACCCAGGAGAAGACCAACAATAAATCAATAAAGTAATGAAGTGTACGTGCTTCACAACACAGTGCTATGCTGACAGCTACTTGTATAATGACAACAATAATAACCAAGTAGAGCATACACTCCTTTCTCCAGTTCTGAACCAAGTCAGCCCAGGAGCAGGAGCACTCGGTAAATGAGAAATACTACACATAGGAACATCCTAAAAACAATGGCTGAGGCATTAAATTTGGATGCAGGCAGAAAAGATTCCAACAAGAAAAAACCTGAAAAGGTGTTTGTTTTGTAATAACATTCTTTTCAGTTTAGCTGCATTTTTTCTTTATTAAACGAAGATAGCTAGTCATTATGACACATAACGACTGCAAAGGAAACTATTTGAAAACATAAAACCTTTTTTATCTGTTAACTTCATAGATGAGTATATAAACTACGGAATACTATACAGTAGTAATAAATTCGCAACTCATCCTATACTTGAAGTGGACAGAGATAAAAAAAAATAAATCTTCATTACCTTTAAGCATTGTTCTTCCAGTTGATCCTCCGAAGATATTTAAAAGACCACTTCTTGCTCCTAATGATGTAGTTGCTTCTAGTAAAGCACCAGTTACATAGTTAGAGAGTGCAGTCCTCTGTAAAGTGGCACGATATTGACAGTAAGCACCTGTTACACATGGTTTTACACAAAAACCATCTCTGTTGCATATACAGTCTGTTACAAACGTTGGGAGCTTTCTCAGAAGATGAGGAATATATTCAAAAATATCTTCTGCTCCTTCCTCTTCTTCTCTCACTGTACTGAAGATCTGTGAAGAATGCAAAAGCAGGGACTGTTAGTTCATTTGCTTAGGATAACACACTGAATATAAAACAATTCCATATGACAACCACGACTTCTTGTGAAGTTCAACGACCTGTAATATCTACTTATCCACAACTAGCTTGTTAGGATTTTGAGTTAGGCTCCCAAACAGCATATTTAAGTAAGATGTCACTCTGGCTTTCAATCTATGTATAAAGCATTCTAAAGATAACCATTAGACTGAAAAAACCCACATTAATATACCTCGTCAACATTTAAAATACAGAATATGCACAAAATTGCTTATAATACTATTAAATTTGTTGTATTTCCAGAAAATCTTAGAGATATCAGTAGCAGAAAAACCAGATCAACTCAGGGTTGGTACTTTTTCTTGCTGAGTGGGTGGGGTTTTGCAAACAGAAATGGTTTTAATCACTCTGAACCCTCTTTCAAAATGTTCCGGTGTCACATTTATTGCATTACTTCCAGCCTACGCACAGGTCCCCTATCTTATATTGGTTTAGTACTCTTATTCCAATATTTGTGATAACACACTAATGAACTTCAGTCTGTGGCTTAGCAACTAAGTAATGTTTGCTTATTTAAAAGAGTTTAATGATCAAAGCAAGAATCTGGAAGAAATCTCTTCATTTAGTATACAAAGGGAGGCTTGATTCTTTGCATTCTTGTATGCTGACTTACTGATTAACATTAATAATTTGTTTCAACGATCTCTGCTTCATAATTACAAAGTGTAAACTACCAAACTAAAAATTAACACAGGGAAAGGTCAGTATAACTGTCACCAGGACAGGTGCTGAGCCAATTTTCAATAGGTTGTTCCCCACCAGTCTTAGATGTGCAGAAGAAACAAGCTGATGGCTTCATGACACTTTTTTTCAATTAACGCCTTGTTTCTTGTTGCCATCCTTTCCCACATATAAACAAAACACAGCTATCCATCAACGTGGCAGAAACTGCAGTCAGTGCTACAAAGCAAGCACACACATGCTCAGTCAAACGATAAGAAGCTGTTTGCACAGCCCGTGCACGCCACATATCAGAGGCCCCAGCACCCTGCCCACAGGACACACACGTGCCCAGCCACGGACACCAGGAGGGACGCGGCTCCCGCTGCAGGGATCTCACACCCTCCGCTTCTGCCCTGAGACTGGCATTTACCCTGCCACGTAAGCCAGGAGGGATCAAACTCCCTGCTCCCGTGAGGGATCTGACCCTCCACTAACAGAACAGGTGAGCAATGATGGAGTTCTTTCATTCCCGTAAACAAACTGCAGAAAATCAAATACAATCCAATATATTAAGTAGATATTTGTTATCTTAGCTTTAATTTTTGTATTAACCATGTTTGGGGGAAACCAGTAAAATTTTATATTACAAATATAATAATTCATTAACTAGTAATGTAATTCAATGATTTGAAAAAGAACACTGACATATCTATTAACATAAAAAAAGAAACTTTCACATGTTGACTATGACTATATATAACTCCATTCCATTAAACGATAGCTTCTGTGATGCACTGCACCATGGGGTGCTGTGGCATCTATCTTTTTTCCCCCTCTCCCTGCAGATTTTCCAAAATTTGTTTAGTCTGATGTTCCTAGAAATATTACAACTGCATTGTTGCACATTTTCTTTGCCATCTGACAGTTTTATGGACTTTTAGACTGCCAGTACAGACACATCATCACCTTAATTCAGGAAGAAAACATGTTCTTAAAGCATGCGTTACCTGGATGGGATGTGTGTAGACCTTTATTTAGCTAACTGTCTTCAAGTACCTTTTCAAAAGGTGTACTGTGAAATAGTAAACCTTTGGACTAGGAGGGTGTCACACACAGCAGACATAATTAGTCTTTTTAGCTTGTTTAAAAAAAATATTTAGTTAATGAATATAATGTAACTTCTCAAAACTGCAGTTACCATCCAAAATATTTTAAAAATCAGGTTCTGCAACTTATAAAGGCATGTTCTGTTGCCTACACAACTGAAATTTCTTTCAGCTGCCAAAGCAAAGAAACCATTTGTTGACAGAAATAGGCGACAGTGTTTTGCTGGAGAGATTATACATAGAATAATGGTGTTAATCTCTTCTGTGTGAAGTAGACTTCGGGGCACTAGCTGTCTCCAGAGACTTTGCACATCACATAACATTTTCAAATTCTGTTTGTTTTGATGTGTTAAAGTTATGAGCGTGTTACCTCTGCTGCACACAGATGAGGTTACAAAAAACTACAGACTTACAATGAGTATACTTATCAGTCCCTGAAAAGAACTGAAACAACCAGAATAGCAACAAATCCCTCAGGTAACTGATAGGGGAAATCGTCTTTCAGAGCGACTGCACCTGACAACTGAGGAAACTTAATCTTGCTTGGGAGACAAAGAAGTTTATTCCAAGCCAGGGTTTACAGTTCATCCTGGCAGAATCCAGATCCCATTGATCCATGTCACTACCAAAGGATGACTAACGTAATTAAAAATTAATGTCAACCAAAAAGAGGAAAATACAGCACTAAACTGACAGCTACCCATCAAAAAAAAAAGTGTCACTTTTGCCTTACATACCAAATTAAAGATTTCAAAACCGTCTGCAGTCTGATGTTGCCATGGCTCACCTACTGCACATAAAGCAGTAACTCAAAAGAAACTCAAGACAGTATTTGAATCTAAAAGTGTTGCAATATTAAACATTCTGTAATGAGCACACTTAAAATAAGAAATGAGATGAAACAGGAAACTCCATATACTAATACATTAGTATTCCGATAAAAGTATACTATGGCTTCAACAGATTTTTACTTTCTTCTATTTTTTAAAGAGATTTTAATGGTAAGTAAATGGAAAATAAAAATTACTTGCAACATACAATATTTCTGATTTCTACAGGAGAAAAAATGTTCTCCAACTCAAAAATGAAAATTAGCATTAAAAGAAAGATTAAATTCAGGCAGAATTCCATCCTTGTAGCTTTACAATCAAGTCTGTATTTGGAAAATACATTGACAGAAAATAGATTATTCAGCTCTTAATAATGTATGCAATAAATCATCAAAACTTTACTTTAAAAAGGCCCTCAGTTTTGCTTCTAGTAACTCAAAATGGTATCTGCAAGTTAACTTATTGATAACCTTCAGGCAATAAAACTTTCTTACAGTGACAACAGACATATTTTGCCAATATATTAAAAATATCTTTAGAAATAACCACAAGAACATGCAACTTACGCTAGCCTTGAAACTATTCCTTCCTTTTCTCTTGCAATCTTTTTTCTGTTTAATCATCACGCAATTGCAAATTGCACTATGTCCTTTTCTCCACAACATTACTAACCGTTTCTTGTGTGCTAAACACCGCAGCCATTTATTGCCCAGTTTATGACAGATATTCCCCCAAAATGAGGCTGGAGTTCATGCGTGCTGCTGTACTGGAAATAACAGATATAGCAGTTCATAAAAGGTAATTGTGATTTCTTACTTAAACTTACATGTATCTTTTACTGTAGTCTGTTTTTGTTTCTCTTTTCATATTTTTTCTGCCTCAGGTATTTAGCTTAGAACTTGGAGGCATGTTCTCATATTGCCAAACATGTAGCAGCTGCTGTGCTTATGAAATCCCGAAACTGGAATTATGAACAGACCAAAAATGTCCCATTATTAGGAAGCAGGTTTAATTTCTCTAGCTTTAGTAAAATAACGAAGAATATGTGTACCCAAGAATTTCATTGCAAAGAATAGTCATGAAAAATTATGCTTACTCCTACTACACTGTAAAAATATGAGAAAATAGGGTGTAATGGGGTTTTAATACTTCACTGCATCTGTCCAAACTCTCTCTAATCACATCTATCAAGATATCCTGAGTGATCAGGGTGAAATACTGAAATGGAGGAGGTGTGTGCGTGTGCTCAGTTAGTACAATACATTTCAGTCTGATTTTCTGCCTGTTCACCTACAGAGCATGTCTATGATGGAGGGCTCCTGACAGCAGCCTGCTCTCATTTTTGCATGCTTTTAAAGCAATTTTAAATGCCCGTAAGCCAGAATGGTATATTAAAAAGTAAGAAATCTCAGGACAGTATGCGTTGAAGATCATTTAAATATCTCTTTTGAAAACACAAAGGTTTTACAGCACATACAAGCCTAAACACAATTAACATCACAGGAAATGCTGCTCTTTTCAAATTTGTTCTGTTCCAAGAAAAATTACATTAAAATGAGGAAATTCTGATGGTGATTTTTCATTTTGGCCCTGCAGGTTTTTCAGAAGAAAACCCTTACTAATATTGATCAAATGAAGCTAACAGTGGAAGTCAAGACCAAGGACCATTCCAATTGTTTTTACATGTGTTTATTCTACCATCTAATTCGGATATCTATAGCATGTAATACAAGCACAGTCTGCTATGAAAAAAAACCCCACTTTTGGCAGAAAGGAAGTCACATGCAAGGTGAACGTGGGTGAATGAGGCATTAATGCACAGTTGGTCAATACTTCAGTTTTATGTCTACCAAAATAACACTTTATGTCTTCCAGCATAACACTTTGGAGCATTTATCAGTAAAAATGTAAAAAACAGGTGATGCTGATAGTCAGTTTTCTGAAGTACACTGAATTTTCTCAGCTTTATCTCATTCAGGTTATGACCATACCCACATTGATTAGCTCGCGACATTTCAAGATCATTGCTAAAGCATAAATCTTTAATTCAAGGTCTTTCTAAAATATTAATCTCTTGTAACAATTTCTGATTATGTATCAATGATAAGAACTGAAATACACTAAACACTGAATGCAGTTTTTGTTATCCCTACAATAGTGTATATGTTTCTCTTTCTCCCTACTGCGTGACATTCTCAAGGCGACATGCCAGAGCCCACATCTCAAACAGTTGTGCAGGTTGTTCAAAACCAAGGGATATTACTGTGTCTGACAAAGAGGATGCTGTGAACAGCTGGAAGATCTGTTCTGTCATGACCATTTCTTAGCTCTGTTCACTGGCAAATCTTGTACACTTTACTAATTGAATAGGTGAGGTCTTCAGAAATCCTTTCAAGAAATTGGACATTTTGGTAAGTGTTTTTCAGTGTTTGGAATACAAAAGTCAAACATTTAGACTGTTAGAACATTATCTTCTTGGTGGTACTCACCAGCCTGTAACCAAATAAGCAAGCACCAGGAGAGCTGATGAAATTTTTGGCTACACATCTTACTGAGTTCTGGTATTTTTACAAGAACAAGTAGGGCAAGGTTTATGGTAAAACCTGTGGTCAATTAAATTCCATTCCTAACTTATTATTCCAGATGAAGTGGATGAATTCAAATAATCAACCTCAAGCTTTACTAAATTGTAGCACCACTGAAATTTGTGAGAGACTGATGACTGTCAAGTCCAGCAGGAGATGAAACACCGTTCTCATTCCAAATCCAAAACAGAGCCCTGTAACAGCTACTAAGAAGAAAACTCTACCCTACCTGAAACCAGGATAACTACCTTTCCCACGCTTCTCTGATCTGTTGTCTGTCATGACACTTTATTGCAGTTTCTCCCTGTGGCAAACATGAAAACAACTATCTGGCAGTTTTGCAAACTGGCATCAAACTCACAAATTCCCACAGATTCTGTCCCAGCATCTCATGATCCAACTTTTTTAGCTAACAGGCAACATTCTCAAAAGTATAAACAGCCATTCCAGATTAAAGTAAAATAAAATACAATCTAATAAAGGGTTACACATCATGATGCTTTTTTTCATACTCAACAGCTTTTGGAGATGTATTTGAATGTCACCCTTCAGGTGGCTTTGCAAGCCAACAGCTGCCCCACCAAGCAGAACTGACAGCAGATTCAGCAATGGCACTTGCCACCTGGCCTGCCTGCAGCTTTACCAACAGGAGAAAAAGAACTACCACCACCTGAAGATTTTGCTGAAACACAGCCATTTGGTGCAGGTTTACGTGTGTGCTCAAGAAACAGCAGTAAAGGGCTGTTTTGACAACTCACCAGCAAGACAGGTGGAGCTATAAACGCACATTCACAGTGAAATATATGCAATTCAGCAAAAACTGAAAGAATGTCAGGTCTTAACAGTGTTCTTTATATCTTAACTTGCTCATATCTTGCTCTCTATATATTTTCACATGGTGCTTAAATGCAATAAGTTGCCTGCTGAGATGCTACTTATTCGTAATGGAAAAATTCCTTAAAATACCCCTAGACTGCTGAAACACTGCTCTGTATTTAAAAAAACTGCCTAGAAAGTAAGAGGATACAGTGCCATGCTATAATCCGAATTGTACTTCATAACATGTGAGGAATGCTGTGTTGTCTTGGGGAGTGGGGGAGAGAGGCAGGGAGAAAGCTTTTCTCAAAATACACACTCACAGTAATCAGCACCACTACAATTTCACCCAGTACTTGACAAACATGCTATTTACTATAAGGCATGTGCAGGGTGGTGTTGTTCACAGGTGTTGTTCATCTTTTGTCTGGGACACTATAAAGAAGAAAAACAGGACCTGCTTTGAGAATGCAAAACCAGTAAGGTTTGCTTACTGCAGCAGCACCCTGCATCATTTGCAATTGCGGGCAGTGAGTAAAAGCAAACACCATTCTTTATGCCCTCACTGCCCAGAACTGGTGAGGGGTGGGAGGATTGGACATGGTGCAAAGATACAGCCTAGCATATACTATCACTTTCTCCTTACAGTAGGAATAAATCTCCCAATTCAAACAGTTGCCCTCCCAGGGTAGGGCGTGTACAATTGGCAGAGGAGGTGCGTGCATTGGAGCCTGTCCAGCCCCCTTACACGTCTGAAGGGAAGAACACATCAAAGGTCTTCAGGCACATCTTCATCATAGGAGTCAATGCTTGTTCCAGCATACTCACACAGCTTTTCTAATATCCAGTGATACAGTCAGTGTGGGAGACCCATATATTTCCCTTTTCTGCAAACGTTCTTCAGGTTCCAGCAATTTAGAAGAAACACTGTGGTGACCTGCCCACTGTGGATATCCTTCCAGCAGCGGTCTTGCCAATATCCTTTTTGCAATGTCTGCTCTCAAAAACCTTTCCAACTTTTGTGCTCTCTTCAAGGATGAGGAAGATGTAGATACTTAGAATGTCAGGACAGAGCACAAGCCAACAGTACCGTGCTACAGAGCAATAATGCTCACTTATTCAATAGAAAGTTTTGTTGAGTATTCAATTCTACACAGTAAGTTGTAACTGGGCAACGTGGCACAGAGCAGCAGAGGGCACACAGAAAACAGATGAGTTGACCCTGGGAACATGGAAATCAATGTCAATGGCCGCTGGAAGGCTGCCAAAAGAGCGATCAAGCACAGATGTGCCCAAACACTAATATCCATTAAGTGATGTTCTGTGAACTTTCTACAGCTTCGACTGCAATTACAGAATGTGCATTACCTCACCAGCTAATATTTCTTATGAATTGCATCCTGTTAAGGATGAGATAATTTCAAGAACAGAAACAGAATTTAATGAGGATCAAACTATCTTGCACAGGCAATCCTTAAATACAGTTCAACATTCTTCAGAAATATTATTAGCTGTCCCTATTCAGTTCTGGTATCTGACAAGTGTCTGTAGTGGAGAGTTTTTTTCATTTGTTATCATCAGGAAATGATGATGCAGTTTTTAAAAAAATTAATTTGAGACTTGGATTTATGACCATAAATTGTAACAGCAGGTCCAAACTTCCAACAAGCAATCATTTTCACTTTTGATAAAACTTGGTTGCTATTACTTATTTATTTTCCATTTCTGAAAGGTAACAGTATTAATTTTAATAGCCCATTCCAAAGGAAAGATAGACTTCACAGATTTAGAAGACGGAAAAAGTAGTGTAATCTAATTGGGATACAGATTTAACATAGCGTCTCCACTCCCGGAAAGTCCTGCTTTTCATGGCAGGTAATATACTTTAGATTCAAATAACAACTAAGAAGAATCAACTTAAGATGTAAAACAGAGGCTGATAAAAGGCATTAATTAACTGTCATTTGAAAGCTTTTTCATACATACTTGAAATTTCAAGTTGATTAAGGAGAAAATGAAAGGATGACACCGAACACAACATAGGAGTTCTTCACATCACTTTGCAGCAATGTGAAACAATGCCCTTGCCAGTGAGAGAAACCTCTGTAATCTTAACCAGAAAAGTCCCAAAATATCACTTTCTGGTCAGCTGGGTCAGTTATTTATACCTCTGTTAGTCCAAAGTGTATGTGAAAAATATATAGTTATTAATTATTTTATTACTAAGTTCACTTGCTAACTTCTTCATTTTAAATTTTTTTTATCTTTTTCTACAACTTCACAAGTTATAACTTTTAGCTGTTTACTGTTCTACCCTTGTCAATTCTACATGCAGCCAGTATTCTTTTTATTTCCTGAGTGCTTATTTACGTCCTCCAAACTTTCACCAACAATATAATTTAGAAACAATATGCTGCCTTAGTAACTAAATAAATTAAATTACTCTTTTAAATAAACATCTGTGTAATTTCCACCTAACTAATGCACACCCTGGGGTTTTTTTACTGAAAAACTGCTAGGTTTACTATTCTGAAGTGGGTAATCTCTTTTAACACCTGATCATGTGGCCTGGAATTTCTTGGGTTATCAGCTTTCAAAATTACCTACTGTGTTTTTAACATAAAATTATATGTACCACACATGTAACCACTTTTCAAAAATATATTTTAACAATGACTTTTGATACCCCTTACTGCTAAAAAAAAGCATTCATATAAAACTTCACAGGTGTGTTATAAAAAGTATTTAAAACAGGAAGATGACTAGCAGGTTGAATTTTTGATTCAGAAGTTTTAATGTAGCTAAGTACATTATCAAAAATAGGCTAATTAGGCTTACAACTATGTCAGAAAGACTGAAATAATTCACTCAAACCATTTAGATGTTAGAATATTAAATGTGTCATGATTAAATAATTTCAATTCAAGAGAGATGAACATTTTCATTTTAAATTCCTCCTTTCATCATAGGAGAAAGGTTTTTGGCACATCAGACTGTAATGGGATGCTACTATAACAATGAATTGATGAACCTTCCAAATGCAAGTAAGAAATGGTAAGAAATTCCAACAGAAGCCACTGAATACTCTAATACATCCTTGAAAGCTTTCTTTCTTCAAAGGCAGTAAAAAAAATTAATTCAATTAGTTCACTGAAGGTTTCAAACAGGCATCACATTCATATTTTTCATTTCCGAAATACTGACGTGTGACAAGTGCATTAAAAACAGGTGAATTCCGAGCACTCAAAGCAGAGGAACCCAACAGCCCCCTTCCCATGTCTTTTTTTATTATTCTATATATGGAGCATTAGCAAGTCTAGATTGTCTCTAAAAAACAAACAAAACCCCCACACACTCATCAGATACAGGCAGAAATCTGTATGGGTTTGTGCCTTCATATCAACTGTATTCTTCCCAACTGAGGAAAGGCTTCCACAGAACTCACACATTTAAAAATAGCTGCATTCCCACTCATGTGAACTGATTATTTAAACAACTTTGAAAGATGAGCTTAGTTGCATATTCCTGAACGACAAACTGACAATAAGGTTGAGGGGTAACACACAGTAAAGAAAAAACACTTCCTGTCAACAGGACCATCTTAGAACCAAACAGAAAACCCTAAAAATTACAGCTGTTGAAGACCATGTCTCACCATCCCTTACATCTTTGGTTTCTCATCCTCTTTCTACAATATCATCTATTTGTCAAAATTCACTCCAGCTGCTTATGCCCAACTCTGGCCTTATGTGTTCTTTAAAAATATTATGTTAATATGTATACTTACATAACTGATTCAGAAAGCACACAGTCTGTTCCATTCCCATGTCTCTCATCTTAAAATTCATAAGCTAGCCAGTGGTAAGGGTTAAAGGTCATAGAACTGGCTAATTCAGATTTTACACAGTGTGATGCTGCAGCCCTGCGAGTAGAGAAACTGCTCAGAATTGCTTATGAAGGTCTCATGCTCAGAGTAAATGTGCCAAAGCTCAAAGACAAAGTACATGTAATAAAACTGTCTTTGTAATTATAAAATCACTATTATTATTTGTATCAAAAAAGGCTCATAATGGGATTTTATTGTACTTTACATTCTGGACTTACATCGAAAGGTGGATCTTTTCAAATCTGTCAGAAATGGTCTATAGTTCACATCTGTGGTCAGAAACCTAAAGATTAAACAAATGTAAAGTGCAACAGAACCTTGCTAACCTATCCCTAAATATTTTAACTTATAACCAATTGTAACTGAAATTACAGTAAAAGATTGGTAGGCAGATTACTACAGCTGTAAAATGCATGCATCCTACTCATGGCATACAGCTAATAAAAGAGCAAGTTTTCCTTAGCACAGGAAATCTAGTTCTCATTTTCTAATTTTATAGACACTGAATCCATGCCTATTTGTTTGCTTGTACTTCAGCTGTTGAGTTCATAGGGTCACATGAATAATTATAAGATTATTTTGGATAGTACTTAGGGGCCAGGAAATTCTCAGAGTTTTCATGACTGAATTGTTTGATAGACTTTTAGGTCAGGATACAGAACATGATTTCATGAAACAAATTAACTTTGTTCTATAAAGACGCATTTTCCACTTTAAGGGCTTTTTTTTGTAAATTACCCAAAAATAGAAAAGGCACAATTCCTTGCCCAAAGTCAAAACAGAATATTGATACTTTGTACTTAGTTTTTAAATTGTACGTTTAATCTTAATTTACTGATAAAAAGTGAGTCTTCATTCATCACTCTTTACAATGAACATTTAATAACAACCCTAAAAAAACGATAAAAATAAAAAAAGGCTATATTGTAAATTTTTAGAATAAAAATTTTGGCAAAAACTAAGCAATCACAATAATCCATCATGGTACAATAAAGCAATTTTACTTATATTGGTTTCTTGGATCAAGAACACAGTAGCTTCAACACTATTCATCTTCCCTGGTCATCAGCTGCTAAGGAAGACTGTGCTGCATCTAATAGAAAGTATCTGAAGTGTAGGAAAGCTAAACATGTGAAGACAGTGTGAACAACTAATACACAATGCAGTAACCTAAAGAAATAAAGTCCTGTTTTCCTTGTTTCCAGCTGGGGTGCTCAGCTGCTGCCTTTAATTAACTGTCCTGCAGAACACTGTACATTCAATTTTCACATCATGTTTCTATTTTATGACACAACTTTTATAATAGATACCTAATATACACTAATAGCCATACTTACATTAAGACAACTGTATACTGGAATAAAACTGAATCTATGGAAGAAATTGTTACTGAAAGAGTTTTTGATTATCATCCGAATCTGCTAAAATGGTGAAAGGATGGTAACTTTATGATGAAGTTAAAACTGATGCTGTCTCCCAATGGAGTTTTGGAAGCCAATTCCAGGATCTAATCTCTGGGCGTTGACTCATTAATTGTATTTCCAGTTCAGTTTCCCTTGACTGAAATACACAAAAGAGATAATCTAATGTTTTGCCATTTTCAAAAGTCCTAATTTCTTTATCACATTTAAAGCATGCTTTTTAAAGTAAATATGCTTGTTTTAAGAGAATGAGTATGAGTGAAAAAGTAGAGTGACTGAACAAGGGAGAAGGAATAACAGCACACTAGTTCAGTATTTAAATTGCACTTTTTAATTGCTGATGAAGTAAGTTTCAGCAGGACCAGAGTATATGTTCTCCTTTCTTTTCCCACTGGAGTGGAATGTCACTGGAGGCTTGATTTTCAGAATTTAAGGCATCTGGCTTAAGACCACATGAACAAAAATATTTTAAATTAACTTTCCTTATTCTCTGGGGATTGTTACAGACCCAGGGACTAGAGTTTAGTCATCCATGAGATTTATTTTGCTTTAGCATTAGCTTCAACTAAACTCTGTATATACAAGAGCTTCCTCACCAAAATTCATAGCCACTCTGCTCAGTGTAATCACTTTTATAAATTGCAATTATATTACACTGAATTACATGCATAAGTGACCTCTGTGTATGCTTAGCCTCTCAAAATGAAGGATAAAACCTAGATTCCTATTACAAGCTTCTCTTTCATACTATCACACCAGTTCTGAAAACACTTTGACTTATTTATCTCTAAGTACATGTGCCAAATTTAGGATTCTTTAAACTTCAAAAGCTTCACCTTAGTGAGAAATAGTGCTCTTCAACAGCTTTGGGAGAGCTGAGTAGAGATTTGTTTTGAATTAACTGCAGCAAGTTTTCATGTACATAAACTATTCATGTACTTGAGGGAAGAAAATTTGTAATGGCTGTTTCAGTTAACTATTAAGCAAAAATTGTTGTTTGCTCTCGTTTTAAATAATTATCATAGAAATATGAAAAAATGTTGAAAGCATTGTATGTTTCCATGAAACTCCAGTAGTAGCTTAACATTTTACTCAAGTCCCAAATACTTTCAATTTGACAAGTACATTCTTAAGATCTTTAGAGGGCAGTTTTGTCACAGCGTCATCATTCTGAGAATAAGCAGGAAGACTTGTTCAAACAGTGCTAGGATAAGAACTTGAGGCGACATCAAGGACAAAAAGCCCCAGAAAAACAGTACTTTATAAAGATTGTGTAGATCTAATGGATCTTTACTGTAGTACAGAATAAACAAGCAGAAATAATTTCCAGGCCCCTATTTTCTCAGTCACATCAACGACAATCTATTCCGTTGAGGGTAAAGTTTACATATGCTTTTAATAACAGAAATCTCATCAAATGCCAAATCTGCATTAAATATATAAATCTATTGTAATACTGGCACAGAAAAGGGCAATTCCGTGGTGAAAAAAAGTAATTTCCATCTGAGACACGTACTTCTAAAACCTATTTCAAAACTGAGTCTTTATGTTCCAAAAGTTACTCTACAAACTGTACTAACACATTCTCCTACAATGAAATCTGCTTATGAAGATGTATTTATCAAAGACCACATGAAAACAAAAATGAAGCAATGATGGAGGTCTAGCTGCTTATGAAAATATAAGATATAAAGCCTGGGCACTAGTTTAGTTTTATTAAAATGACTGGTACAAAAAAGACACTGGCTGAGAGTCATGACCCCTCTCTAAATTAATAGAGAGGTAAGAACAAATAAAGATGGCAACAAATACAATTCCATAAAATAGGAATGATTTTGCTAACTGCACCCTCAATATGTGCTTGACAAATGTGTGACTGTAATTCAACATTTTGTCTAGTCATTCTTTTTTTTCAATCTTCTGACTGGCTGACTATGTATTTTATTCATTTACAGAGCACTGATGCCCTGGACTGACTAATATATCAGCAAAAGCCCATATTCACATGCTACTTAGCAATATGGTCATTTAGTAAAATGTCATATCTGTATATCCCACAACTCGCCTTTTTTATCACTGTGCACACACTTTAAAACAGGAACTTTTATCTTCCTATGCATTTATTCTGCTTCTTGGAGAGTAAGTCCCACAACCTAATGCTGCCAGACATTATCACAGTATATATGACTTAACATTATTTGTAAAGTATCAACCTTTGGTTCCCCTTTGTGTTATGATTTTGTAGCAGCACAAAGAAAAAGTTGATATTTGGACCCTTTACTGAAAACCTCAATGCTTTGTCATAATGTTCCCAGGTCATTTCTCTGGACATAATAAAGCTTACCAAACTACAAAGGTATCGGAAAGGTAAAACTCCTCCTGCTATTTAAGTGAAAGTAAGACAAGTTATCACAGAGATACAGACTTTATGTTCATTAAATGTAACCATCACAACTGATTCTCGCTAATCATCAGAGCTTATGCACAAAAAAGAGCATTATCGTGTTATTTTTTACAAGTAGGTACTTGGATCCCTCATTAACCAATCTACACAATAAATTGCTTGCGCCAAGTCAAAAGCACTGTTCATAGTTTAAATTCCTGAAATATATTGCTTTACTGGAAGACTAGTCCAGTACATTTAAACATTAGACAATTGCCAAGTTTTTTAGACTATTTAAAAGTACAACATATGTTTGGGAAAAGGAAACAATTCTCTATCATCACTAGTGGGTAGTGCAATTTTAGCTTCGCATGCACATGATGGGAAAATAAGACAAAACAGTATTTTTAGCATTTATAAAAATATACATAATAATCAAATGTCATCCTGATTGCATTTCTAATTGATTACACTGGGTGAAGCAATAGCTACAGAATTTTTTTTCATTTATAGTCTACTGCATATTCAAAAAATAAGTCTTACACATGTTGTTTATTATTTCAATATCATTTACTGAAAAATATCAAGTGTTCTCTATAAATCTTTGCTATACATGCAATATTTCTTCATCAAGTCACAGTAAGAGTCAGACATTCATTAGGGGGTTAATGTCGACTTCATTAACTGCACCTAAGTATTTCATCAAACTAATAAAGTAAGAAAAAGAAAACTTTACTTTACTTTATTTACAGAGTTATAACCCAATACTAAGTGAAAAAGTAGACTTTTATAACTTAATGTGCTGAAATTCTGTAAGTGGCTTTACAATTAATTAAATACAATAAGCTAATAAACATTCACATGCAGTATGCCTGTTTTAAATAAAAAGGAAACAACACAGACTTTTCAAAATTACTAATTGTTTAAATCTACAGGGTAAGTACTGACTGAAAAGAAACTTATTCCAGAAAGAAATATCTTGCTTAATAAAGCAAGAATATATTTTTCTCCAGCACTACATTCTTCTTTCTGATGAAGGAAAACTTTCCTATTATTCCTGCAGTAAGAAAAACTTTTTAACATTTTATATTACGTGATCCATACCTTTTTCCCTTGTGTTTCACCATATCCATACCATAGCAACTGCCAGGAAAAATGACAAAACTGTACAGAGATTGAAACAAGCCAACACAAGCAGAAACTGCAGGTTGGCTTTCAGCAACACAAGATGACAGTCTGTTCCCGTCTACAGAGACTGCCTGAGAGCCTGGAGAGAAAAGAAGTGTGTTGCCAAATCTTAATCCCGTCGCTGCATTTCACATGGTGCTGCCTCACCTCTGCAGCTCCTCCAAGTCCACTTCCCAACAGTCAGTGGAAATTTGTTCCTTGTAAAAACTCCATAAGCACTTCAATGTGATCACAGACACACAGATAATAAAATCTGATACGTTTAATGTTTAATTTTGCAAACCTACCGGAGTTTGTGTTTACATTACTGCAAATGAAATGATGCAATGCTAAATTCATCTGAAAGCACTGCCTTAGACTCTTGGTATTGTATGAATTTATAGAAAAAAATTAATTTACAATTTCAGTCATTAAGCAATTCCTAAAATGTATTTCTAAATACAGAAAATAAGGTCACTGGCATGATGTAAACTCACTGTAAGTGAAAGTAAAAGAATTCTTCCCACATTAGATTTCTCATCTCTAAGCTACTAATACAATTATAATACTGCAGAAAATATACAGATTAATAGGAAAAAAACTTTGAGACAACTTATATAAACAGAAGAGGATTATTTCAAATTACAGTCCTCTTGAACCAGTTCCCAGGCACACTGCTGAGGCTGCCACACTGCTCTCATGCTGCAGTGTCCCTTCCTGCTGACCCACTGTATTTCTTCACAAGGGGGCACAGTTTAGAAAGAAAAGGCCTGGTTCACAAGTCATTTTTGCAAGCCTAAAATTTCCAAGGACAACTGTACACTACTTTAAGAGGGTCACAAAGGAACACAAAGTGGATGAAGGAGAATTTTTGCTAGTGCAGGAACTGAAATAAGAAGCTTTACAAATCTATTTTTTTGGTTATTAAAGATACATGATGGAGCCAACATTAAAGTACTGCAGCGCACTGGGTATTTTGTGGCTTTCCTCAGAAAGGATCCTTAAAGTGGGTCACACTTCAAATAAACATGAATAATTCCGTATCTGGTAACCTAGGTAACTTTATCTCAGAAGTGGGCCTTGTTACTATTTAGTTAACCCTCAAATTCTGCTCTTCAGTAACTTGATCTGTGGACAAACACTGATTGAAAAAAGACTATAGGTGAGAGTAACAAGTTATGGAAGGGAAAAAAAAAAGAAGTATGTGATAAAGGTAATGATGACAAAGGTAAAAGTAGGAAAGCCACTGACTAGCAGGAGTTTTGAAGAACCACTGAGTAGCAGAAGGTGTGAAGTAAATGTGAGAGTTGCGTATCCTCTGAATTCTTTTTAAGAAACATAACACACACACTTACTGTCTTTCAGATAACTTCCTTTACATTTATGGAAACACACAGAAGAAAAACCTCTTAAAAGGTATCCTACAGTTGCATGCTAGGGTGCTGGGAAAGTAAAAACCATGCAAAACATCCAACTATTAGTAAAATATGATAGCTTCATTCAGTATTCTCTTACAATAATTAACAGACAGCAACCAGTACATAAAAAGGGCACATGGCAGAGGGCATTATGTTCAAAGAAAACAGATATAATGATTTCTAAAAATACCCTATAACAAGTGGTTTAATATTATTGTATTTATCAGGACTATCTATTTTAAATACAACATCATCTAGGCAAGTAATGCAAAGATAGAAGGAAGTAACTAAAGTCTATACAAAAAATTTTACAAAACTTCTCACACCTTGTCATTGAACACCCCAAAGATCAGTACATTAGAACCATTTTAAGTATTGTAGGCTCTGGCATTACAATACAGATTTCTCAGTCTTCCAAAACTGAAGCAAGAACAATTTTCACAGGCATGCTTTTGTTGAATAAGACTTCCTAGAATATATATTATATAATTTCTACAGAATCTTTCCTTTCTCTAAAAAGAATGAAATCTCATACAACAACTACATGTGAAGGACTTTTCTTTAGAAAAAAATAATTTGTTTAACACTGATAACTGATCTTCTGGTATTGCCTTGATATTTTAACACATGCTTTAGTATCCAAATTCCCTAATACCAATTTGTGGTTTATTTTTTCAAGTGCTGGAAGCCAGAAGAAACGTTTTAGTGGTTATATTCAGGGAAAATGTACCTTTGATTGACAAGGCATGATGACTTTAGGATCTTCTAAAATTTGGTTCATTGCTCCCATACAGACTTGTGTCTAGAAGACAACCCCTTGGAATTCCCAAGCATGAAAAGAACAGGGTAAACACCTCTTCCATATATACCGATTTCATTACATCTTTTGGAGACAGCGATGGATCAACTACTTTTGAGCAGAAGGGCAACAGTAAAACTATGCTGGAACTAGAGTCCATATGGGTAATGAGTGAGAGGCATAGCTGTACTTCTTGCCTATTTTATGCCCAATAATGAGTGTGTTTCTACATAGAATGACAACATAGGAGGTACACACTCAGCTTTCTGCTTTCTTGCTACTGATTAACTCTTGTTGAAATGCATCTGTCAAAATCTAGAGTCTTCGACAGACACATATCATATAAATATTTAAAGATACCTCTCCTACAGAAGACATGTCGGATAGACTTCTAACTATGCTGAGGTTGGCAACACAGATTAGCTACTCAAAGAAATCCCCTACCATTATTATACATCTTATTACATGTTTTGAAACCGCAAGTCACAAAACCCAGCTATTCTCCTTTAGCAGGCCTGCCAAATGTTAGACTGGAAACAGAGAGAAACATTAACAGATGTTCTACCTGCTAATATTTTTAAAAATGGACATCTTAGATGACAAGTCTGTTCCTTCATTTCACGAAAACCACTTTCTGCATAACAGGTGGTTGTACTTTTACGAGAAGATTGAAGAGCACCAATGAAAAGATGCTCATCTTTACTATATTCATTCTAGTCTCAGTGGCAGCTTCTACTTCCACTGTAAAGTAGGGGAACCATTATTGTTCTGAATAAGAAAACTTAATATAATGAATGATAATGATAAAGTTCAGACAAATAGTTGTAACTGTTTTTCTTCATTACAAGGAAATTTATTCCAAAATAAACCTGAAGCTTGCTGGAAAGCATCTGTGGGCATTTAGTTTGTAATGTATTGACATTTTCAAGTATATGGACATTTTAAAGGAGACATTAATGATTTCTTAGCAAAATGGTTTTCAAAGAAGGTAACTGAAAAAAAAAAGTTTAAAAATATGCAATGGCTTTAGCTAAGCAGCTCTAGAATCTGTAGCTTTACCTATGCATACTGTGTGCTCTTAAGGTTCACAGTCTTTCATAGCTACTACTCCACAAATGCTGCAGAAACATTCTTTGAGAATTTAGAAAAAATCACCTGAACAAAAGATGTAATTTCAGGTGAAAATTCCTAGCTCCTGGTGTCCATAGTAAAATCTTCATTCAAGGTGCCTATGACCACATCATTATCCAAAGTGTGAACCCAGATACCATCTAGCACAGAAACTGCTTTCCTCTTTTAAGCTTCTTTAATGTGCAGCATGATCCACTATGCAAAGAAATACTTCAAGACAGCCAATCCGTTCTTGGCAGTCCCAACAAAACAACAACCTAACAGATTTATTCAAATACAATTTAAGTGCACTTCTGGCAGATAAACAATGAAGTTCTCTTTCCTCTTTGGGGACTTAGGGCTTCTGTAGAAAAACATAACGCTATCTAAATTCCATGTATAGTCTGGTAATGCTCTCTATCACTTGAATTTAAGATCACCATGTCCCTGTGGTCTGGAACATATTCTTTTCTACACAAGTAGGTTTGTCAATCTAACTAAACTGATAGCACTCTGAAGTGCATCCCTCCACATACATACATACACCAAAAAAAAAAAAGAAAAAAAGGTAGGAAGACAGGAGGAGGCAGCTGACAAGTCTATATTAATTTAAGTTGTCCGTTCTGAATTGTTTCTAAGATCTCATCAGGACCTCCAACATCACGTGAAGGACATGAGGTAAATATTGACATGACAGAAACAGTCAGGAGTCAGGCACGGGTAGGACATCCTTGCTCACTTCATCTTAGCACAGGGTCAGCAAGAAAACCAAATGCTTTTCCTGTCAAATACACTTTTCATGTGTTTTCCAGTGTCATAACATATGGACCTAATAGCATTTACAAGAGATTCCATTAATCTGTGGAATCCAACAGATGAACAACGCTGTTCCCTCCAACCCATATCAACAGCTTTTTTGGGGTTTGTTGTGCTTTCAGTCCAAGGAAGAAAAGCAATGTTTTCTCAATAATGTCAAGGAATTTTAGGCAAACAAACCACTACAAAATGCCTGAGGGAGGAGGGTTTAGAGTTTATTGTGCCAGCATGAGTCATAAATGGTGTGACCTGTTTTTAGAGAAGGTGACATTGTCTCCAGCTGCAGGATTTTCTTGACAAAAAGGTGAAGGTGCTCCATTACTCAGCTTTGTTTTCCTTCCAAAGAGAACAATCCATCTCTGCAGAAGACTGACTACATGACCTCTTAATTAAGAGTCGTTAATTCTAAAATAGCTTTAATTTCACAATGACCTTTTTCGACTTTGCAAAGAGCAGAAACTTTGTGCTATGGAACAGAAGCAAATTCCGTATTTCCTACAAATCTTTATATACATATCTCATTAGCTTTCTGCTTCTCTGTCTGAATGGAACTGGAGAGAGCACGTATGTGCAAGAAATTGTACTACAGTATACAGCCTGGGAAAGAAAAGAAAAGAAGACAACAGCCAACATATTCCCTTTGGTCTGCTTGCCAAGTCTGTCCCAAAGTCGAAAATCCCAGATGCAGAACTCTGGTGTTACAAGTTCTCCCACGTACCTTTCATGAATTTGTCTGTGTAGGTTTGTCCCAAAGGGCTTTAGTTTTTCAAACATTTTGGAACCTGTGTCCATACCAAGACATGCATTTCCAATACATTAAACATCCCAGTCCTTTCACTGAGAAAGTGTGAGCTGCACTTTGAGCTCCAGTAAATTATGCTTTTCATCACAAATATTCTGTATGATTTGATCCAAACCATCCCTGGAAAGCTTCTCCTCAGTGAAAGGAGAAAAACATTCCCATGAAAAATTATTTCCTCCAAGAACATACATGGGAACTCTCCAGCACATAAAATTACATCAGTAAAGAAGGACGAAAGGCAAGAATTCAGGAGACCATTTTAGCAGAATTCCAAAAAAAAGCAGACTGAAGCCTAACTTGCACTTTTTATACCTGCCAAAGACCAGTTGGAAAATCTGCATTGTCCATCACTAAAGACCTTAACATTTTCTTTCCTGTATAATTCCTAATTTCTGAAGTTTATTGAAAAGTTTTACAAGTACTGAGTGGGTGAACATTTTCACTTGCTTTCCAAAATACCCAGGAGGAAAACAAACTATACCCCAAAATCAGTACATAATACTACTATAGGTTTACAAATACAGAACACATGGAAAAAACAAGTATGTAAATAACATTTCCAAAATTAAAACTACTCAGAGGAAGAATCTAAATAACATTTCCAAAATGAAAACTACTCAGAGGAAGAATTGGAAGGAAAATCTGTAACTTCTGACTTCAGTGTCTTGCTCTTTGCTGAACAACTCTCACTCAACTGCCACGGTTACAACAAGGCTGAACAAACCTTTTTCTACTGCCTGAGTTTTCCAAAGGATTCCATACCTCTTCCAGTCAGCTGGGTAAAGATAAACTGGTGCATAAATCAGTTACTCTTAGACTGAGTTTTGTGCACAGACTCAGATTTTTCAGAGGAGGTATGAATGTGACAACCCTGTTACCTTAATTATACATAAAACTAAGAGTTAAAACTACCAGAACTTTATACACACTATACAACCAGGAAACCTTTATTCCCTCTTTTCTTCTGAATGCTTCTAAGACATAGAAAATAAATTACACTGCCAACTTTCTTTGTAAGAGGTCTGAGAATAAATCTAATACTAAAAAATTACAAAGATGATCAGAATTATTTTCTAAAATAGTGTCTACAAAACCCAGATGTTTGTAAGTTTTTGGCACCGTTTTCTTTTGTATCATATATTTGTATTTGTAATTTGAAGATTCTAAATCTAAAGTTTTATGAAAAAGTTGCTCAGAAGAATAACTGCCTACTGAACAGCTATAGATATTAACTAATATCAGAATTTTCTTTCAAGCAACATTTTTAACCTAACCAGGAGTACTCTCCAAAAGTGCATGTAAGGAATCAGTGTCAAAGTCATACTATTCTTAAATATAAATAATAACTTTCTGTTAATCTAATTTGTATTCTTATGAGCTAAACATTTTTTAGAAAACTGCTATTATTTTTGAACTTCAAAATTGGAGCTACTCAGATGATTTCTTTTGGCTGGATCAGAAAATACAGCTACATGCTGAGTTTAATAATTAAGATTTTCATCTGATTCCACCTACTGGTAGGAAAATTGTTTTCTATAGCCTTGACAATGGTATAAACAAGACAAGAAAAAAGCTTTGCCCACAATGTTATTCAAGTAGTAGAGAGTAAAATGGACAACTGGTTTTTTCAACAAGGAATCTATTTTCAAAAGGTGCTCATGAAAGGTTGAAAGAGTGGCATTCCTTTTTTTTAAAAAATTCACTGGCTATGTTGAGGCTTAAGTAACTTTAAAGCCTAAATTTGTTTGAAATACATAGCATTGAAGACTGAAAAAAAATTAGTTTCATTTTAAATTGTTCTTTTATGCAATCTCTTCTATTTAGTGTTTGTACTGTTCTTTACATGAAAAAAAAGTTTCTTTTCATTGTTTTGCCAAGAGCAACATTTTACTAGAAACAGATTTTTAAATGTTTTTAAATACATATATGAACACAAAGGACATTTTAATCAACAACACAAAGCAAACTGAATAAATCTTTTATATTAAGATAATTTGCTCAAAATAAAACTTCTTTTTATTTATATTCATATAAACATAAGTGTCATGACATAAGACTATCCAAGAGAAAATATCATCTCTGTTCAACCCATATAAGCACAAAAAGCCGGAAAGGTTGGCTCCATGATGGGCAAATTCACTTCATGAAAAGATTATTTTGTCTGGTTTGTAGAAGAAAGTCAGCAAAACACTAAAACTAAACTTAACCATTTTCTGAGGATTCCCAAGCTGGTACAGGGATGCATCTCAGAAAACTAAGGTTTGACATATACACCATAGACCTAATTCTCCTAAATAAAATATGGAATCTAGGCCAAGTGACCTATATGACATCGCAAAGCCTGTGAAAAGACCTGACTCTTCTACTTGGTCCCACAAGATGAAAGAAGACCTGCCTCTCCAACTGCACTCTTAGGCTGGAAAAGTTCTACAGTGAGAGTGGACGAAGGCTTCACCACAAATTGCCTGAAGGAATCCTTGAATACCCTTCAAATATCATAAAAACACTCCTCCCAACAATCATTAGGAAAATATACCTACACATGTGCCCTTTTTTTTTTAATGACCTCTTTTGGGCTTCTCCTTTTGCTGACTATCATTCAATCAGACTGGGAAGAATACTTTTTTTTAAAAAAATATAATATGATAGAAGTCATTCAGAATTTCAGGGGGAGAAAAGAGCAGCATGTGGAAAATGCTTTAAAAATTTATGAGAAAGCATCTTTTCAAAGCAACTTTAGACAACAGTGTTTTTTGAACCTTTCGAAGTGCTGTGGCCTTTCTGAGGGTAAATAATCATACAAAACATTTTAGACACAGTAAGATTCATAGCACAAACCAAGGGATTTACTCCCAATGGAGCATATATATGTTTCTGCAAGAGTGTAGACCATGTGAAATATAAACCTGTAAACATTTCAGCTACTGAATATGTTTCCCAACCAGTGAAACATTTAAAAGGCGAGTAAGATTGTAAATGCTCTTTCTTCACTAAATATTCGACACAAAAAAAGTGCCAAAGCAGCTTAGTTCAGAAAGAAGCCCTGTTATACCACAGTGCAAATAAAACTTCAATTTTTGCAAATAAGCTGAACACTTGTTTTACTGTATTTTTAAACATTATTTATCTTTGAATGTTGAGAAATAAATTAGTTACAAGAAGAATAACAGAGCCATGAAGTTTGGAGTCACATGTAGTAAGTCTGTTGAGTCTACTCTAAGCAAGTTTACCTTCAAGAAGAATCTTTTAAAATATTTCTAAAGTAGTCTGTTACTTCCAGTAACAAAACAAACCATGAACACTTCCATGTGCAATTAAATCTCCCTCTTGTTTGTGCACCATGACTGAACTAATAAACATCCAGAACTGAGAATGTGGTGCAGCACAGTGCAGACACCTGAACTAGTGTGAATTAGTGAAATCAGGAGCATGTGGAAGCAATAGCATTACCTGTTTTTTCCATTGTATTGTATTTCAGCTCCTTCCTTGCCTTTTCATTAGCTAGTGGAACAATGACGTAACATGGTGATGACAATTCCATTTCACACATGCATTGACTACAATGTATTTGAATAATTTGTTTCTTTTCAGACTATAAGCACAAACTTGCTTTTATTAGACCAAATCTGTAGTAAATCACAGTATGAAAGATATTGTGAAGTACTTCTTTCATTATTTTCTAATATGCTAAGAGTAAGTTTTGAAAAAATTAGTTTTAGATATTTGATCAGTCTGAAGAAAAAATGAGGGAGCTGTAATGTCTTCCAGTAGATAACAGGATGTTAGATTCCTTCATGTTCATAAAAGAGCATAGAATAAAAACTATTCACCAACATAACAGAAATTCTCTACCAATATACATTGACTGCTCTGCTTGTTATCCCATACTATGGCTACTCCATAAACTGTCCTGTGTATCATGAAGTCATTCTCCCACGTAGCATTGTGTGCAAAGAGAAGTATTTCATAGTGGCCGCATTCTTGACAGTATCTGCCTAATCCAGGCTTTTAAAATAGTCAAATCACATCTGCATTTACACTAACTAGCAATCCAACATTTTCAGAAGCATAGCTTTCTGCAGAAAATGGTATTTAATGAAACTGTGCTCCAAATGGGTGGCACAATAGGATTCTGACCTGCAGGCAAAGGCACCTGAAGGCTGCTGTAGGACACGGGCCTACGGGCTCAGAAGGGCTGCCCTAGTCTCACCTGCCGTGTCAGCGCAGACACGGAGCGAAAGCCAATCCGTCTGCAAAGAGCGGGGCAAACACCTCCTAGTCTGCAGTGAGACAGAGGCTGCAGAAAGGTCTATCAGGTGTGATCTTTGACTAGCTGGTACACATTTTTAAGTCTTTAGAATTATTATTTGAAGCGGGGGGAAATGGTTTCATTACCATTTGGGTTTTGCGGTTTTTCTTCCAAGCATCCAGTTGTCTAATCAAACACCAGTGCCAAGTTTGAAATTCAATTTTGCCTCAAACCCAGTTTTCAGCTATTTTTTCCCTTTACCTCTAACTAAAGAAATATCCACCAATGCCAATTAAAAGTGATAATGCAGCAGAGAAAATATATCAAGAGAAGCAATAAAACTGTATGAATTATTCTATCCACCAGATGGCATATGCCTCACATTTTACTTCAAATATAGTACAACTTCAATGACAGGTGCAAAGATCAGATTTTCCCTGTTTCTTTGTCTTCTAATGTACAAATTTCAAAAAAATTTTACTATTTATACAGTTTCAAAAAACGAAAATATATGTGCTGTAACCACGGTATGGAAAAATGAGTTAATTTCCACACTTAAAATACACACAGCCCATCTACAAGCTGTTTTGAAACCTTAGCCTTTGCTCTCCTAGCAAGGAGATACTAATACAGTTCTATTAGGAAAGTTACACCTGTAAAACTATCCTTGCAGACATCTGGGTCGGCATAAATATAGTATAAGGATTCTTCTCTAATGAAGTCTTACTGTCAAAAGAACTGCAGAAAGACAAAGATATTATCATGATGGGTATTATATCACATACTCACAGTTACTCCTGATTACATATGTATGTGCACGTATACATACATCCCAACCAGGTCTAAGTCGAAATCAGTGATGACAGTGATGCAGCAGCCCTGTCAATACTTTCAAAGAGCATTTCAGTGGAACTTAAGCCCAAATTTTCAAACTGGACTCCTAAAAATCAAACCTGTAAATCATTAGGCTTCTAACTGTTGCTAGTCTGATTATGAGGAACACAGGGCATTTAGCCTCTTCAAAATCATGGTAGTTTTATCCAGTAGACTAATTAAGAAATTTAATGTGTCTAATTTAAACACACAATTTTGGCTGCAATTTTTCTGAGTAGTACCAAAGTGTGAATTCTGACTTCAGAAAAGTATAATGAGAGTTACTGTATAAACAAAGCTTTCTCGGATCATCTCCCTCGTTTTCAGGGATCAACTCTGACCTTCATGCTTTCATTGGCTGATGTTAGTCAGACCAATTGCATCTGTCCATGGTATTAGGCTAAGTTAAAAGCACTATGTTGGACAACATGACAACAGTTGGCTGGACAGGAGCAACTTGCAACAATTAGCAAAATGCAAACAGCCTTTGAACCGGGGATGTACAAAACCTAATGGTCCTAGAGCCATTTGATCCAAGCAAATCCTATGATCATACTTGATTCAGGCAGGACACACAAAATATAACTTCTTGCATGCCCTTCATTCTTACCTAATTACCTGTTAATAAATGCAGAGGATCAACTGCTGGACCACATGTTAATAGATGTACTAATAAGGAGAGCCTCTAACTACAGAACATCATATAGAAGAGAAAGTCAGGTAAAGTATTTTAATAAGTACTTCTCTCTTGTGCTAGAGAAAAACTGGTACCAGTGACTTGCCTATAGTGCTTGCTTGTGTAAAGAAGCTCAAAATTAGGAAAATACAAAAATTAAAACTGCAGAATGCTCAGTGGCAACAACACTGCCATCTTTCAAAAAGTGTGGTTTCAAATTTCCAGTTAATATCTTGTCAGTGCTTAATGAATTTCATGAATTCTTCTTTCTGAAAAAAAATCACAATGAGGCAAATATCTAGAGGAAAAAATAATATGGTTTTCCATGTTACAAAAAAATGAATAATCTATTTTAGAAAAACATGCCCCAAACACTTTGTTATCCTACAATGGTAATCTTGACAAGTCATTAAGAAGTTTTTTCCCCAGTTTTAATGGGTCTTAAGACTTTAATATCTTAACATTTTGGCCTAACTACATAGCAAGGTTTTTTAAAAAAATATCTGTAAGCTGTGAAACTTGTTTTACAATGCTGCAGACATGCTGTGCTATCCAGCCCCTGCTCACCTAGCAGCTGCTCCAGGTCCCTGGTACAGCTGTGGGATTCCCTCCCAAGCAGCTGGAACTGACACAGGCATCGAGAGAAGCTCTATGATGTGCTTCAGGACAAGCCTAAGAGCTAAGGCATGCTAATGGGAGGAACAGCATTTTCCTCACCCCATTAAGATGTGAACATTAAATGGTGGATACGGAGGATGTGCAAGGAAGGCCCTGCAGTAACTCCCCAGCTCAGCAAGTTTTCAGTAAACCGTAGTTTTAGTGGCGTTGGACCCTGGGCTTCAATGCCCTCAGGCCACTCAGTGTTGCAAGTAGTCATAATGCCTGACAAAAAGATCATAGCTAAGGCAGCAGCAGTTTAAAATCTGAAATTGAAAATATCCATGTTCAAAATTATAGGGCAGAGGAGATACATACATGCCTGGGGCAGAGGCATAAGTTAGACTACAGAATGATAAAATGCTTAAGGGGCTTTAAATTTTAATTTCTTTTTCATTTAATGTCAACTTTTCATCTGTTCTCCAAACATGAAACCTTTTAGTCTAGACTGTCTTTATGGGTTCTGACATACTATTTATCATCAGAACATGAAGCAAATAAAATCTCATCTCAGTCAAAAACTGGGAAATTTGGTCCAATGAAGTCATGGACCTAGTCATGGGCTTCCAAGCTGTGGTGTACATACTACTAATGACACAAATGTCAGCTAAGCAACCAAAAACCTCTTCTTTATGTGCACAAGTACTGCTGCTACTGTGGCAATGATAATACATGATCGAGGTAAAGTTGGAAGCTCTGCTCCTTGTCTCTGGGAGAAGGGAGGAAGTCTGCAAGTCTCTGGAAAGCACAGAGACTCAAAGTATCGGCAGCAATGTTAAATTTTCTGGAATGCCTCATCTTAGTCTTCTAAGAAACTTTGTTATTCTAAGCTTTCCAAAATTAAGTTTCATTCTATTTCATTATTTAACTTTATTTGTTGACCAGGTAAGAATTTGAAACCAATTTTTATCGAACTTGAGACTCAGTAATTCTTCTTGTAGATTTGGTTTTTTTAAACCAACAACCAATTTTTAAAAGGCATGTTATTTTTATCAAATACTTTACATAGCAGAAATATTGTTGAGGAAAAAAACCTCTATAAAATATCATCTAATTAAAAATCCAAGAAGTTAGTAAAATTGCCCAACTACTGAGCCTTGCCACACATGCTTGGCCCTGTCACATAAAGCCTTGCCAAAGTGTCTCAATTCACAATGATTTAAAAATCAAATGATGACTAGTAACCTCTCTCCAAATTCTACGAATTTTCTTTGTATTTCTACCTGAAAGTGCAAACTCTGTACATAATTATCATGATAGCACTAGCACTGGTTTACATCTGTCTCAGTTCCACAGAAAACCAGAAAATCTCTTAGTTCTGGCTAATCTTGAAAACAAGATTTTGTCGGTTTTTGCTCTCTACATTTTTCAAGTCCCAAAACTCAAAGGACGCTTTGTCAACTATCTCTTTTATTTTCCTTCCAAGTTTTTCATAGAACACTGGCTCCTTTTCATTAGCTCTTTCAGTTAACTACCTTTCACATCCCATTAGCAAATTCGCCCACTACTGTTAAATCAATTTCCATGTCTTTTACTTAATGAAAAAAAAGGGATTTTAAAGTTTTTGTTCTCTCAGATCCACTGAGTCACAACTACATGGGTATGTCCTGTGAATCTGCTTTCATCTTGGCTGTTGTTTTCCTTGTGGTTTTTTGCAGACTGGAGACATTTAAATTCAGCAAGGATCAGAGGAATATGGTCATTAATGCCTAATATAAATACTTATTAGCAAATACTTCTTTTTTCCTGATGAGTACAGTAGAAAAAAAACCCCTTACAAATGTACTATGCTCCATGATAGCTTGATTTAACTTTGGCCAAAAATACCAGTTCTTTTGGAAAGCAAATTGCAGACTAAAAGTGTAATAGTATGACCATTTGCATATCAATCACCCAATTACTCACCTTCACATGAAAAAAAAAAATCCCTGAAAAGAATATGGAAAGAAAAAGGACAAAAGAAAAGTTTAAACAGAGATATAATAGCTAGAAATGGGGCAGATGCCACATGAGAATTTATATGAGCTCCACAAAGCTGGATTTAAGCCTAATATAAGTAGGAACGCCCATTAAGACCACGCAATTGCATGAAGAAGGAATTTCAGCCTTAATTACTAGACTTGGCTGAACATAGATTGTGAGTATTATAAAAAGTACTATCTAATAGTAGAGAACCAAAGGGAAATATATTGGGAAGTTTTTTCTCTCTGCAAAAGATTGAAGGATAAAGGAGACTCCATGAAGACCACCAGTTTAGGGAATAGTAAGTGTGTTGAGCGTAAGTTCAAGAACGCCACTAGGAGACAAGATCAGGCAGCTACTTGATAGGCTTGAAGTAAAAACAGCAAAGCTAGTTAGGAGGAGTTATAAATAACTAGAATTTTCAAGGGAGAGAGGAAAATGCTTCCCCCTTCCCATCACTGAATTTAATGAGAATTCCCATGGAGACTTCCAAGGTCAGGAAGCCTTGAAAGAGAGAGCAGATCTTGGAGTCATCCACCAAAAGAAACCTGGGGAGAAGGAGCCTGGAAAAGCCATAGAGAAATGAAGAGAGTGCAAGCTGCAGGGGTGAATCTTTTTCAAATGGCAATAGCTGGACCATATCCTGAGGTAAATACAATGAAGGCTGGCATGTGTAGAAGACTGCAGAGCCCTTAAAATGGTATGGGATAAGGCCTATAAATGGGTAAATAAGACAGTTCAGGTACCTCGTCCAGGGGACCAAAGGCATGTCCTGAGGTTCTGGAGCTGGGATCTTCACTACAGACCCAGCTCTTCCTCTGCTACTCACTGGTAAGAAACTCAGTGACCTAACAGGTAAGGATTATTTAAAGCCCTCAATCCAGGGGATTGGCCATGGGAGTAGACATGCTACTAACTGTCTCTGTGTGCTTTTCTGTCGTGCCAGAGGGTGCAGATTAAATAAAATCTGACCACTCAGCTCTCCAGGGAGGACTAAAACAGTGCAAGGGACAGGTGCAGCTGGATGCCACAGAACAGCCTGCTACACTAGAACAAAAAAAAGGGAGCAACAGGTGATCCTTCCACAATCCTACACAGAAATTACCTTGAATCTGAAGATAGGGGGCAATATTTTCATTATTATCCATATAAACACCTTTTAGGTTAGTAACTAAGTCATTTAAAGGTCCTGAAGAAAGATCTCTGAAGTAAGGCCGAAACAGAGCTGCTAAGTGGATATGGAGTCAGTTCACTATGAACAAAACAGAAACAAAGTGTACTGCACAACCCAGGTCTAATAGACAGGTAACATATCCTTGATCCAATGTCTTCCCTGATAGGCCGGCCCTGCTTTATTCTGAAAATGTACGTACACAAACTCAGTTCTACAATTCCGAAGTAATTTGTATGATTACAAAAATGAACATATCATCTATCCACAGCAGTCTAAAACCAGGGGGATGGCAGAATAGGACAAATATGATGTAATGGTCAAGTAATTATGTAGATCATATATCCGATAAATCAAAATATTCTCATGCAAACACAAAAACTTGGAACTGCTTGAAAAATTCCATCACACACACCCAAATTCCCCACACAAAGCTTCACCCTGGTGTTTCCGATGCTGGATTAATTCTTCTATATCAAGTGAGTTCCTGGTGTAGCAAAAGTTCTGTAGTATATGAAACATCTAGGTATAGCAAAAAGTACTTTGTCTTTTGAATTTCAGCATAACTTCATACTTATAACGGTGTCCAACATATTTGTTGTACTTTTCCATCATTTTATAAAGGTAATCTAATTCTGAAACAAACCACTGATGCATTTATCTCCACAGCAGCTGAACCACTGGGAGGAAAAACAGGAAACAGCTGGTCAAAACCAAAGTGTGATGAGAAATTTATTCAAAACTAGATAAAATATGACTCAAAAGTGATCATCATTTACAAAGGCTAGATTTGCAGTTTTTACAAACCAATGGCAAAGAAACACTGTGCAAGCTAAATTACATATGCAATGATTCACAAATGCCTGCTAAAGATGAAAGAACTTTGTTGTTCAAATGCAGTCAAACTACAATAAATGTCCATCCACAATCTGTTGGTTAAGGAAAACAATTTTTAAAAAGACACAAACCCCTCTATTTCTGGACTTACAGAAAATAAGAAAATTAATACACTGCTGTTAAATATGGTTATGTTATACTTCATGCTTATAGATAACCTCTATCTTTTCTCTAGCCCCAACCCTGTTGAGTGACTTGGTGTGAATAGACCAAAGCCTCCTTTATGCTAATGGCAAATCACTACAGCTCAATGAAATGTTCACACAGCAAGAGGTTTTGCACTCTTGTAGCTCTCCCTGACTGTATGTTAAGTAAGGTAAGTTTCAAAAGGATACATAGCTAAGCCAGAATACAAGTTAATTTCCTAAAAGGGAAATATTCTGAATGCTCATGAAATAACAATTTTTCCCTTGAAAACATATACACTGACATACACAACCCACCAGTGCAATCCCAAGATTGCAAACAACAGACAGGAAGTCCAATGTTACAGCTCCCATGACAACAGTAATGTGCTTATATAAAGTAAAAAATCTCACATATGCAAGGGTCAGAATTATAATGGCCTCAAGCATGCTGCAGGATGCTCTAAGTCTGCTAAGTTACTCAAGACAAATTCCTAATTTAAAACAGAAGATTGAGGACAGTTTGCTCTCAGGAGTCTTTTTCTTGATCCAACAAAATCACATTTAGAACAATTCTCCAGACTTCAGATACATTCTTATATTTTTGCTGAAAGACAAACCATTCATAATTATCATTCAGACCTTTATTCAGCCTAGAACTAGTTCACAGTTGATTGGTTATATACATTTTTATTAAAAACTCGGTTTTTTCTTTGCTCTTATGCTCATAACTCTAAAATTCCCTAATATTAATATTTGGAACTGGTAGGTAAATTTGAAGGTGGGTTTCCACCCCTTCCCCTTCACTGGAAACTTACAGGACACGTCTCTTCTGCAGACTACAGTGCAGCACACAGCTACTGAGCTTGCTGAGATAAATGGAAATCTAGCCACAGCATATGGAGAGTGTTTGGGATAAGTTTATCTTCTCCAAATTCTGAGTGAGCTCACTAACAACTAACTGCCTCTAAGTCTAGAGAACAGATGAGATCATCACTTGTTTGTAAAACAGCTAAGACACAGATTCGAGTCCAGAAGCAGGGCTTCCAAGCAGTGTGATAACATGAACAGCAAAAACAGCATAAGCAACTGAAAGGTACTGAGGGAACTTTTATTTATTAAGTTAATGCTCCCACCTGAGTTATATTACAATGCATTACACATATTTATACAGGGAATATGTTTAGTTTAAAACTATAGTTTTAAAAGTGCTTAATCTAAGTTTGGCACATGTCTGTCCCTTAAAACACTTGACAGAAAACTATGGTTCCCATGAACCCAACAGCTTCATTCTGCACATGCTTCTTTTTCTCCCTCCAAGTAACATTATCCCAATAGGAGATTTTAAACAGATTACAGTATGACCAGGATTTCACCCATTCTCTAATACTTGAAGGGAATTCCTAAACACTCTGAGAACTACGACTGCTGGAACATGAAACTAGAGCAGCTAATAATACGTCCTTTGTTTTGCCCATGATTTACTAATGAAGGTCAGTATCCATTCTGATTGCTTGAAAACAATTTTTACAGTGTTGAGAGACTAGCATGAAAATAACCAGTACATAACGATCACTTTTAATCACCTTAAAAGAAGCTCACATTATTTTACTGTGGATTCAAAGTCCAAATAGTAGCAACACTTAATAGGCATTACAGTTACTGGAAAAGCTAAGGGAAAAAAAAAACCCTACTTTCACAAAAGTTCATTAGAATATTCAGAGTCCTGCAACAAGTGCAGGTGCTGATTTCAAGACAAAACTAAACTTTCTCATTACTTTTGCATGTTTCCGTGCTATCACAGCAACCTACTCTGTAGGTCTCTATCTTTCAGTATTTTCTATACTAAAAGCAAGTCTTCAATATCAGTTCAAAAATTAATGTATTTGGTTACAGTTGAAAATATTACATGAATTTTTACTTTCACACAATTTGCAGGACAATAGAGGCACTGTCTGATATGTGTGTTTTGCAGATAAATAATAGCATCTAACTATATCATTGTCTAGTGAAATTATTAGGAGAATAAAAATTGGAAAAAAAAAAAAAGAAAAAAGTGGCTACAAATGCCACAGCTAAATGTTTGTTTCCAGCACTGCCCCACTTGTGACACTCCTGATGAAGGCTGTGTTCTGTCACACTGCCCTGAGTCACACTGGTTCCAGTGCTGCACTGGTGTCATGAGCTTTGATTGGTGTGGGAGCACCCTTGGAGCCTCCCGTCACTTGACAGTGCAGCTCATTCACACTTGGACAGTACTTCATGGCTGTATTATGTTCAATTGTTACTCCAATTTTTAGGCTGTCACCAGACCATATTTTCAAGGAAAGTTCATGACCAGAGGGCTCATAACTGTACATTATTCAATCAATTTTCACACACAGAGGAACCAAATAGCCTCGTATCTCATGGAGGATGCCTTAGATATTGTGGCAAGTAAAATTTTCCGGTAGACATTTTTCCTCTAAGTTGTTCTTGAAATATCATACTGGTAAAGGTATATGCCTACCAATTACTGTCCAGCCAAGTTTATTTCATTTTAGAAAAATTTCTTTTTAAAAGATTCTGAAAGATTGTAGAAAAGCAAGATAAATTAAAATGTAAATGAAATCTCATAAATTCAGATTTTAGTTATTCAGTCACCAACAGAGTGATCTTTATATGGCACAGTTTTTATTAACTTACACCAGAGTAAACAACCCAACTTTTCAACAGTTCGTACAGGTAATGGAGATAACTTAGTTTCAACTGAGAAAGAATTTAGAAAAGTGTCCAACTCTAACACTCTAAAATGAACCCTTTAATGTGCTGCAGAGAGATTTTCTAAACCAGACCTTCATGCTTCTTTACAGTTAATGAACAGTCACTAGAAGGAAAGTCAGAAAATGTGGAAAAACTGAAGGCATAATGTAATGCTCTTGCCAAGACTCCCACACTATTGGCTCTAAATACCTAAGTGTGCTCACAGCTAAAACTTATTGTTCATAATTTGGCCCAACGTTGTTAAAGGTATAAGGCAACTGTAAAATAATACAAAGCACTAAGCGATTTAGCTCAAACTCTATCACATTATGGTAATAAAATGACTTCTACAGACAGAGAGTAAATTTTCTGGTTTTAAAGCTAGCCTTTAAAACTGGAGTAACTCAACCCAAAGCAAATATAAGTATAGAGCTTCATTTTTAAAAGTTCAATTTATTTTTACAGCACTTACTGAAGGGAAAACATAATTTCATGCCTATTTGGCTTCTCTCTTGCTTTCCTGATTTTTTTCCAAATAGTCAATTCTGCTCATTAACTTTTCTCTTCAAACAAAGAAACAAGAAATACAAGTCCAGGTAGAATAAAAACCTGCTTGTCCTTACCTACCAACTACTTTAACATAAGTAAATATACCTTTATGTCTAAGAAGCACAATGGCATTTTAACAGGCAAAATACTCATGCACAGTCAGATAAAAAAATTATTGTTAGAGTGGAGAAACACTCCAACCATTTGCAGTTTATCTGCTTTATGTCATTATTTCCTGTAAATTCCTTTCAGCATGCTAGACTAGAAATTTTATTTCAAAATGGAAAGCCGAAAAATCTCAAATCCGCCTGTAGTCTACACCATAGAATCACAAAGTAGCCTTTTTTTTGTTAAACAGAAGTACAAGTACAGCAGAAACTTTGGCCTAAAGAGCAGTGTTACGTTTTAGGTATGCAGGCAAAACTGTGAGGGAAGAGAGCAAAAGTCCATTTAAAGAATTCCATCTTTTAAAATACATAGCAAGAAGTAAAAAAAACTATGGGAAAAGCACATAATTCTAACAGAAAGATGGTGTGACAGCAAACCCAGAACTGAAATTCCTACAGAAACAATTAAAAACAACCTGGAAGTGAACGTTAGTAATAATTTAATTTTTTAGGCTGCTTTGTGGGTTGTGAATCTCACAGAGTTTGGAAGAATAACTTTACTAATAAGACTCTTTTGTCCAGGTGATTTCACGTGGATACTCCAAAAGCTTTGTGTCTACTAAATCAGATCAGTCATCTGAATGAAGCACAGCACATAAACAGGGACTCTCATGCTGCTGATTACTATTAGCACAGACAGTAAATCAGATGCTTTCAAGTTTTTCTTTCACTTCTTAAGAATCAACACGGGCCTTTTCATTATATAAATTATGTTTTGAATACTTTGGAAAGGTGTACCTTCCAAGATACTACTAGATATAAAAGCAGGTTACACTCTCCATTCTGACAAAATATTGACAATTTAAGGTTACAATTAATTCAAGACCTGAGAAAAACAACCAAAAAAATGTTCTTAGACACACACAACATTACCAACCCTTCCCTTGTTCATAATGTGTTAGCATTTACAGTAACAAGCTCCTGCATTTGTTTAGTGCAACTGCTGTTGAAATAGCCTAAGCAGACATTATTTCCATGACTGATAGTGAAATACTCAATCTATCTGTATTTTCAGAAATGTCACAAAAGCATGGACTGACTAGAATTGCTGATACAGCTCTGGAAGGGAGGAGGGCAGCAGAGGGAGGGAACTGAACTCTCTGTAGGTTCGAAATTAAAATCAATATTTATATTAATTACAAAATATTTTAGTTAAGAATATATTCAGAATTAAAAATCTATTATAAAAAAACAAAAAAAAAATCAAATAGTATCAATTAAACAGAAAATAACTTTCAGCTCTATTTTTTAAAAAATATTATCCAAGATGACTATTTTAGATTCCACATTAATAAAATGGGATATAAAATTTTTTTACCTCCAAATCTTTTTTCTCTTCTTAACGGTTTGTTAACAGACACTATCAACTGACTATAGCTCAACTTTATGGAAATAAAGAAATCTTAATAAAGGATTCCTTACATCAGCCACGCATATCACAAATCCTTGCATTACATTCACTTTACACAGGAATCATAAAAACACCATGGACACTACAGGGAAAAAAACCAAAAACCTGATGCTAACAAATGCTGAACTACTATACTAAATCATTACACGAATTATGAAACACTCCCACAAGATAAAGCTATGATAGAATCACTATTCTACCTGGTAACAGTTGTGAGGCAATTAATATTTTCTTTAATTGTTGCCTAATTAGTATTTGGCATTTCAGCAGTGCCTTAGCGACTATGAAGAAAGTCAGGTATATTAGAGTGCTAACTTCTATCTGAGCAGAGCTGAGCAAGCCAGCAGAGTTCTTACTTCTTAAAGCTCAAACTACTGGCACCAGGAATGTAATGACACAGCAAAGATAGTACTGACGCCTACAAAATAAGCTTAACTAAAGAATTCAGCTATTATGCACTGCAGCTATGTTGTTGCAGCTGCCATCTGCAGATCTTGAGGTCACTTACGTGGCTTGAGAGAATCACTCCGTGAAAGTCTAGTGAGCTGCCCAGATATAACATCTTAGTCAATGGTGGACATGGTTAGTTTTGCCACATTACTTTACCACCACGGCAAAACCACCATCATATCAGGAAAAAACAAGTGTATGCCAGCTCTATGAACCTTACATCTCACAGATATCAGAAACTCTGACTTTAGGAATTAGTCAGATTGCTAACACGGTGCAGCTGAGCTGAGTGGATACCTGCTGAAGCAAAGCCAGCACCAGAGCCTGCACTCTCATGATCTGTTTCTATGGCAAATTCTTTGCACTCGTGACTTCCTTCATGTGTACGAATGTGAAGGGCTTGCACTGCTCCAACACAGACAAGCAAATGTCTCCTGAACAGATACAACAGCCATGTTACACACACCCGTCTGGAAAGGGTAAATGCTGCACTGTATTTAGCTACAAAAACTAAGTGCAAAATTCGAAAAAATATTCAAGGTAAAGATCTTCTCTCTTCATACAACACATACATTAAATCCAGAGGGGTCTAAGTCTGCATATTAAATACCTATCAACAGTAATAATATGCTACATGAAGAAAAATGTAACTTCATGTATTTTCTATATAGTGCAAATCCTTAGTCTCACCTCCCTATGCAGAGGAAGAAAAAATCACTCAACAAGACGACAGTTCAGTGCCTTTCCTTATTAGTGCTAGAATTTTTATATAAGGGATATGCACGAATGAGACCCACATTTTCCTACTTAAAACATAAAGGTCTCTATTGTTCCATGTTACACCAGTACTGCTATGAAAACTTAATTTCTCCAACTTTTTTTTTCCTCTTGAAGAACAGAACTACTGTTCACTTAGCTGTTCCAAACAGAATGCATGCTCAAAGGGTGAGATAAGGGGAAAGGAAGAACAAATTACCACATTCATTTACTACTTTTTCCTTCTTCCTTTGATTATTAGCATGAAAGATTCCTACAAATGCCCATAATTCATTAAATTATTTTAACCCAGTGCATACGTTCAACAGGTCTATATATTTGCCACATCCATTAAGTTACTATGTTTGTGTAAATCCATCTATAATGCTAATAACATAAGCCATAAAGACATAGAAATATTATTGCAGGAATAACATTTGACATTAAAATAATAAGAAAACAATGCTAAGAGAACTTGATGCATGTTATACATATGGAGATTATATACAGAGGTTGATAAGAAGAAAAACTGTTTTAGTGTCCATTTGGATGAAGAAAGACTCAGAAACATGTGGTTTTAAGCTTTTTCTGACCATGAGGAAAACATTCTGTGCATTGTAGTTACACAGTGTTTTACAGCGCCTATCTTTTGCTGACTTGTAGACAGAACGTCTTCTATTTAAATAATTATTCAGTGAGTACTTATTAATTTTGCTTCTGAGTTCATATATATAGACTACAAAAAAATCATCAAATTAAAGCTCTCCCACCCCAAAATGCTGTATGTTCAGTATTATACAGTGGTGGTGGAAAGTGGTTAAGCAGGCAAGCACTATAAAAGCTGAGGAACTCATGTCAAATTGGAAATGTCCAATGAAGAAACAAACACATCCTTCAGCTACCTCAGCTGCAAAACATTGTCCCATCTCTCCCCCATAAAATTTATAATGAGACTTAAGTGTACCACACATACACCATGTCAAGTAAACCCACAGAATTATATTCACCCCTTCGTGGGAGCATGACCACACACTCTGCTGTGCATCTGCTGTCCCAGCAAGTTTGTACTTCCACTGACCAGTGTAGTGAATCCCACAATAATGAACTGTACCACAAAGATCTGCAACCTGGTAAAAAACCTGACATACACATGTTTATCGAACTCTTCAATCAACTATTTAAATGGAAAAATACTAATTTCTAGAAGGACATGAGGATATTACAGGAGGGCACAACTGTCATGGAGTCACAGAGTCCTCTCTTCCCTTATCACTGACAAAATTTCATATTTGTTTGATCAATTTTACCGTAAGACTCTATGATCTTACACGAACGTAAATGACAGATGATTCTATGATGCCATATACGTAAGTTTTCCTCCATTTCAGTCCTACTGAAAGTTGTTGAAGACTCTGAGCACTAAGTGCTAGAAATTTCTTCAAGGAGAAGAGATTCCCATTTATTCAGGATCAATTTATAAGCATAGCTTGTATGACAACACACTCCTTTACCTTGACTATTTTTCCACTCCCTAGAGCTGATTCATACATTTTAAGAGAGAAAAACCACAGCTCCTTTTTCTGCTAAGCTCAGTAATCAGTGGTCAAAATCTTTTACAGATTACATCGACAACTATTTTGTTTCTACCAGCACAGAAAATCTTTTATACTACTTAAACTAATAGACTAATTAGTTTATACTGCTACTTAAAATAATCTATTAAGAATGTGCTATGCAATTTCTATAATAATAATTTATGCATTCATTATTTCATTCTAAACTTAGAATTCCTTGCATTATGTAACTTAAGAGAACATAAATCAAGGCAGTGTCAGCGCATTAATGTATATTATTCAAGTATTACTTGTTTTATGATTTGCAAGTGTAAAAGAAACAGAGTATCTGTAACTTGGGGAAACACTATGCTTTCTTTTCCTAAGCAACAAATTTTTCACTATAATCTAATATTCTCACATATAATGTTATTATTATTATATTAATGGAGCAATTATATCATTAATATATCCATCAAATGTTTATACACACATATATACTATATATATTCAAATGTGTAGAACTATAATATATATTTATACACCTATCATAAATATGGAAAAATATAAATGTATATTATATACCTTTTCTATTTAAAATATAAGAACATAAATATCTATAAAATGCAAATTTTTTAATCCATATATAGGTGTGTTATATCCTTATATGCAACGAATACTTAACAATAAATAAATTTATACTTATATCTAGGTATAAATATTTACCTATACACATTTTATACAGATATATATGTATAGACATACATATGCATAAATTTTATACACATATAGTTATGGACATTTTTACCACCTATCTATTTTAAATCAAAAGAATTTTAAAGGATGAAAATACATTTTTCTAAAAAGAAATGTTCATAAGCATAAGGTTGTTCAATGTGGGTAAGTGAAATATCCCATTCAGTGTTACTAAGTGTTTACTAGTTGAAGGTGCTTTTTTAATGGAAAGGTAATCAGGTTATCAAACACGAAAACAAAAAAAAACTCACCAAAAAACACTATGAAAAGCTTACCTCATACCATAAAGACTTCTGAAGACAGGAATTAAATTTCCATTTTATTAGGGACTGAATTATAGTTAACTGTTCAGTTGTAATCCTAGAAAGCTTCATGCCACTGTTGTTTCTCCTTCGCTCAACATAATTCCAAGCAACAGTTCCTATGTGCCCTGACGGTAAAGTCCTAAAAATTGCTCTCGTTCCAGTATAAACTGATTTTTTAACCTCTTTATCATTTTTACAGAAACGTCTTATTAATAGAGTAGAACGTTCCTTTTTGTTTCTGAAAAAATCCTCTTCCAACTCTTCTTCACAGTTATCATTACAGTCCTCAAAATGGCTCAGAAAGGGCTTTGAGGGCATTCTTCCAGTAAAGTTATTTCCACAGAAGTTGTGACCTGAGCAGGCCACTTTGACCTTTCGTGGTGCTCTTTCCAGACATAAGTATTTATCCCTTAAAGCATCTTCATACAACTGCTGCCCATTTTCATTCTCACAATTATTTGTCAACTCCATTATGCTGCAAGTGCAGGCTGGGGAACCAGTGGTGTTACCATCACCATCGCTCATGGGCTGCAAGCAGTCATCCAAAATGAAGCTGTTGTGTAAACTGCACAAAGCCTTTGATATATTCCTTTCACTAGCACAATGTAAGTGAAAAAAGGCCACTTTATCAGGATCACTGCTGTCATTCTTATTTACTGCTGTCTGGCTTCTTAATGAAGGTCCATTCATTTTCAACTGAATTTCAGCAAGCATGGCTCTTTCCAGCGAAACAGGAATTCCAGTTTCCAGGCATGCCTCTTCCCCTGCTAAAGGATCACAAGATTGATACAACTGGCTGCACGGGATATTGCTCTTGTAGTTTTTCTGTACAATGTTACAGTTAATGTTAAGAAATTCCACTGAATCAGAGATGGAGCTGTTCCTCTCCCAGAAGTTTTCATTACTCTTGTCATTAGTCAGTTGTTCTTTGGCCAGAGGGAATATTTTGGGCACTGAGCCCCGAAGCCTTTCTTCTTCAAGTCTGTGTAAGTAAGACAGATTGTGTGTGGTTTGCCTTCCCGAACTGGCAGTATGTCTTTTTATAACACTGGTGTCCAAAGCATTTTCAGTATTTTCATCTCCAGCTGACTGGGCAGGTATCACTTTACCCTGTACCACAGAGAGGAGAACAGACGCTGTCATCTCCTCAGAGGTCATCTTGACACAGTCTTTAGTTGCTGGATGTGCGCTGGGGATGGGGTGAGGACCTTCTCCACCAATCCTCATACCATGATTTCAGCGTAATAAAAGATTCAGTGCTGAAGAATCAGGGAACACATGGTAAAATATATATTGACTGCTTGTTCCTTTTGTACTGGCTTTTAGAAGAAAGTATTTTTTTTTACTGTTGGGCTGCTAGGCTTTTCCAACCTTGGATTACTGGCATGAGACATTAACATTTTTAAACCAGTTCCTTATTGTGATGTAGACATTCAGTTGGATTCTCTTCACAATTAATTCTTCTGTCATATATAGGACACACACTGTTGCCTCAGATTGTAGATGACCAAGCACATACTCCATGTCACAGATGCATCTCCCCACAGGGCATCCAAAAAGTTTGTTTTCTGCAAAGAAAAGACATATATAGATATATTGAACAGCATCCATGGCACAAAATCCACCATCACAACTACAAACACGACAATGCAAGTTAATTGTACTAAGACCCAGATAATTCTAAAATACACATTTAAATGTCTTTAAATTTCACAGAAGAATTTTGAAACATTACAGTCATGTTTTACATATTTAAACAGCTTTCTTTGCTTCACTATGGAAAGTCACATGACTGCAGAAAACTAATTATACTGAAGCTGTAACAATGCAACTGAACACATAAATAAAAAGGGAAAAAAGAAAATGTATTTTCCATTTTTTTTCTGACTCATAGCCAGGATAAAACATTTTGAAGAACACAATAAATTTTAAATCTACACTGGCTTTTAAAATAATTCTTTTCCTGTTCAGAACTACAACTACAATGGTTTTGGTGTTACGTGGTTTTTGATTTCCTTATACTGCATGCTGTTACCATGAAATCATGAAGAAAACATCGTATTTTTGCCACAAATTTACAACTGAAAAAGCATGAAGACAGACTAGAGTAAGACTGAAATATAAATAATCTTTTTACTCCTTTACTTATATGCCTTAAGCTAAAATGTTAACCTGCCTTTCACCATTGTCATTAATTTTTAGCTTCTTTCCTGCAAGCAGCACGGTAGAAGTAAATCTTGGAACCAGAAAATATGAGGTTACAGACACCTCAGCAAAGGAAACAGAAGACTAAAAGAGACGCGCCTAGATAAATCATGGTGAATTAAACAAATGCACTTATACTTCAATTTATCACATCTATCATTGAAAAACATAAAGTTTATTAATAAAAATATGGAAAATGTAGGCAGTTACATTAAGGCCTACCTTTACTAGAACAATCTAAATTCAACAGAAACAAGCAAAAAGAAAATACAACTTTAATGCTTCAACGGCAAAAAATAGCAGAAAACTGAGGCAAATGATGAAATCACTGGTTCAGCTACACATAAAAATTAAATCATCTATAGTGGATAGAATTAGGAATTATGGGAGACATAAAAAGCAGGAAAGCTCAATAATTAATTTCAACTGTAAAATCTATTTTGATACTCTTCTCAAGTAACTATGATTAACAATTTTATTTTAATCCATTTTAGAGTGTCAGCTTTCATTTTTATTGACTACTAACCTTCATCCAAAAGCAGTCTGGCACAAAACAAAAGTTAAACACACTCATTGGTTCAGAGGATATTTGACACAATTAAATTCATAAGTGTAACTAAATGTATCATTTTTGCCAGGGTGGGTGGAGGGTCACAAAAACCACCCACAAATTTAAGAGAAGTTACATTTTGCTACAAATCTGTGGCTTAAAAGTTTGCTAGGCCACGAACAGCACTGTTTCTTCGTACAGTAGCTACCACAAGTGCATGGGAAAAAATGCAATTTAATACTTCAATCAAGATTTCAATTTTACTGCTTTAATGACAGGGAGGGTCACAAAGGAAAGTGACAGAGAGAACGAAGAGCCACAAGTTTTACATTCTCCACCCATTACAAAACACATGTGCATGCCAGATCAGCCAGAGCACAGTCCAGGTGGTTAACTCAGATCCTGTACTAGAGAGATTTAGCACCAGAAAGGAAAATAACAGCTCCGGTTCATACAAAAGTTGTGTAGAAGGAGAAAGGAGTGGTTCAATGGAGTGGCAAGCTTGGGTCTTAAAACAGTCATGTTACCAAGGCAGGTCACAGAGCACCCTACGAAATACTGCAGCAGCTCAGCTGTAGAGCACGTACAATGAAAAGGCAACACTCCAGCAATTTTTTAAGTCTACATTCCCTGGTAGTCCCTATACCTTTAAACTGTACCCTGAAATTGATTCTAATCCACTTTCTTCAACCTCACCTATTTCACTTTAAAAAGAACAAAAAAACCCGTATCAGCACCACCACCACACACACAAAAAACGGAAAGCACTTCAGCAATTTTCTTTTTGTACCATTTCCTATCCCTCTTCCCTGTCCTTCCTCTTCAAACCCACAGATGACAGCTTACATAACTTTTTGCCACTACACACTTGACAGATCCCATCTTATTAAGGCAACCATTGGCCTTTCAGTCCAAATCTACATATGAAGATACTGATCAAAAGAGAAAGATTTAGGAAGGAGAAACAGCTGATTTTTTTCTTGATCTCTTTAGTTTCTTTCTTGCCAAGTAACAATAATTCTTTGTAAAAGGTATAAAACATGTATATGTATTAGTAGTTGTCTTTGGCATTGATTTTTCAAGGAATTCTGTGACCTATCAAAATGTCTTCATCTACTGATTTATCTTTCCTGTTTGCATCAGAACACAAATTTCCCCACAACTGAGAGAAAATACAAGCCACCATGATATATTCATAAATATACTCCCTGTATTCTTGCTAAGTCAAGAATGAAAACTAATGGATTGGATTGTCATTGCAAATATACCTCTTATTACATCTGTTGCTAAATGAAACTCTTAAAAAATATCATTCTACTGTGCAAAAAGACAACAGTATTATGCAACTTTAACATTCCACAATGATTTTAAGATCACAAAATTGACCATGTACATTAACTTACATTGGTTTTTTATGAAGAAACTTTAAAAAAGAAAAATAATCACATCACTGATTTGCTTCTGTAAGCAGAAATTTGCTAAAACCAGAAGCCCATTTATATTCCAGACTATCCACAAAGCTCATTCAGAGACTAGGACGGGTCTTTCACAGTCCTCTTTCCTACTACATAAAATTTCCCATCTCTCTCTTACACCAAAGTGTTTCCACACATCCTCCCCAAACAGCTTCTCTCAGACCTTTTTCTTTTTTCTAGAAATTATCTCAAATCTCCCCCAACACTGGTTCTGTTGGTCACCTCTCTCCTCAGCTGCTGAGGCCATACACCTACCCATTTCTCTCTCCCAGTATCACTCTTCTCTGTCTGTGCCTGTTTGAAGTCCAATTCATCATGAATAATGTCTGCCTAAGAAGCTCCCACTGCATGTCCAGCTGTTCCCATCCTCTTGTGACCACTGCAATGTGATTGCAATGCAAATGTGATCCATCTCAAGAATCTTTTACTCAAGTTACTTCACAGCTAAAACATCTTCCCAATCTAATTCGTAGTATGGTTGTACTAATGTGCTACAACAGCACCAGGGAGAAAATGAGCAGCATAGGGAAGGGAAGAAAATGCTTCCTAATGTGGTTTACACATTTCTGCAATTTGCAAACATTATTTTATGTTTCAGCTATGTCAATCTAGCAGGTAGCTGACACCAAAACTGGCAGACCTACTCCTCTCCTCACTCCTCTTTTTGTCCCCACTCCTTCCACCTCACTCCTCTGGAGATCATGAGCCCACCGAGTTAAACTGATTCATCTGGCTTTCATCCAAACAAACTGACTCACCTTGTGGCCACATGATCACTATATTCAGTGAAAAGAAAATATTAGGAATGCTTGGTAGGGACCACAAGTCTCAGCAGAAGCTTCAGTTTAGATCATGGTTGCGGGGATGTCTAAATGCACCCTGAAATTTCTCTTAGTCTGGTATGTCTAGTGTATGATGCAAAACGTCATGAGATAGCAAGTAAAAACCGTGGTGGTGGAGCCTCTGATCTATGGACAACTGCAAAAATATCTGAAGCTGTGGCTCTGCTGAACAGATGACACGGGTTTCATGTGTCCTAAATTATACTCTTCTCAGTGTCTGCTTTCCACTGCGATCAACAGATTTCAATTCAGTGTGCCCAGCAAATTCCTGAAACTGATGGAATTCATTACACATGCTATGAAGTGCGTTAACACAGTGTTATAAATACTATCGAGTATAAAACTCACAAGCTCAACCAATAAAACTGTATTTTGTATCTTACCGTAGAATTGCAGAATTATCACTCCCTGTGGCTTCCTTTACTTGCCTGTCTGCATATGGGTGGCCAAAGCCTAGATCTACATATAAAATCCTTATAAAAACACATACATGCACTTGCATATGAAAATGCTGAAATCATTCAAAAGCATATTCTTCCCGTTGTACATCCACATTGATTTAGACTTACAGTTAAATCTGAACATAAAAGCACATGAAGTGGACAGCAAAGCCTGCACTGCATTCAATACATGCTGGCATTTTCTAAAGCCACTAGATTAGCTGATGAAATCCATTAATAACTACACTGGTTCATTTTACATGGCCTAAGTTATGTCAGAAATGTAATGTGCTTCTTCTATCAGTAAAGGAAAGTAAAAATACAAGAAACTAGATACAGCGTTAGTGAATCACTGTGGATGCAGAGGTCAGCCAACAAAGACAAATGAGTAATTAAAATAAACAACTTGGCAATCATTCAGCACATGCATTCACAAAATGTATTAAGTCTGAAAACACGTGACATAAAAGCAATTTGTCTACTTTTTTTTTCCATTTACACTGATTGCATACACTTTAAGACATCAAGTACAAGCTGGTTCTAATTAGTATTTATAACAATTAATAAGAACATTTAATGATTTCTTATTCCCCAGATATGTGGAATTGAAGTCTACAACAGTCTAGGTAAAACATCCAACATAATCAAAGACTACAAAATTGTATTAATTTATTATCACTTTAACCTGTAAGTCATTACTCAAGCTAATTTCCTTCTGAAGTCAGCAAGAATTCTGCTTCAGCGAAAACAAAACACAGTATGTTGAACTTAGAGTATTATTTAGTCTTGGCAAAGGCATATGAAGGACCAGAACCATCACACGATGTGGTAAATTAGAAAGCCTTTCAATTCTAGGCCGTCAAAGGAAAAGAGGATCATGTAAATATTTGAGGATGCTGTTTGGACTGTGGGAACAAGTAGCAGCTGCATGAGGGGCAAGGAAGGGATGGGTGTTGAGGTGAAGATGGGGATTGTTAAGAGAAGCTGTGTGCTGTCAGCGATGCCAAATGCAACTCTGCATGTACGATGCTGTGGGAGCTGCACAGGAAATTCAGTGAATGCATGGTAGGGCCAGGATTATGAGCGCAGAGAATAGGGAGACTGGCAAACAGATATGTGACATTACTGAACACATCCTGTGGCTTCCATGGGCTAACTGCTATGGCACTGGGACAGATGGTAATTCAAACCAGCTAAAGGGCAAATGCAAGCACCCTGACAACCCTCCCCTCTACCCTGGCCACACTGAGACACTTATAACTACTTCTACAACTTTCGACCTACATGCTATATATACAAGGTAACTATCTATCCTAAGCAAAAGACATTTCAGCACACAAAAAAACCCCCAACAACCAAATAATTTTATTAATTATTTCAAATTATTAAATATTTATATAGTATCTAAGGCATAAGCAATCAGTTAGTGAGAGATTCTTGGGAAACAGCAAATTACAGAAATAATTTGGCATGGTAAGTGGCTATAAAACTATTTATCATCTTTGTCACATCACCCCAACAACTATGCTGGACAACTATAATCCCAGTTCAAGCTGTTAAGGAGAAAACTGATTTATGAGGAAAATTGTTTGTATATTAGAACTATCCATTTACAATTAAGAAAGAATAATGAGCTTTATTTTTTAGTAGTTAAGCTATAGTTTGTTCCAGACCAATTCCTTGAACAGAATAAGAAACCACATTTATTAAGTCCTCTTTAATTTATGCTGCATCATGTCCACTCTCAGTTTTTCATTACAGTGTTTTATGTTAGAAACAAGGAGAAGATACTAGTACAAGAACAGGGCACCAACACGTCATCACCATTTTCTAAACCTCACTGCTCCCTAAGGAACCACGGGCAAACAGTAAGGAGGAAATAGCTAGACTCTTAAGAAACACTCAAGATGTGCACAAATCCTATTTGAACAGTTGGAAGCAAGTTATAACAACATTTGATTTGGCATAGAGCATCATGCAGAACCTCAGATTTACCACCAGCATCTGTGTTTCAACAACAAAAAAATCTTGAAGAACTACAGTATTTATATGTCCTGTCAAGTTAGAGCCTTTTTTCTAATTTCTAGAATACTTATCTAAACATGATTGTGTATTAGATGTCTCAAACTATGCAAATGTCTGCCAGATGGTGAACCCTCTCAATTGCCTCATCATTCATCACTGCATCAGGGAGAATGTGAAGCTTCTGCCAGATACCAGCTCCACTCTTCATTTCTTTAAAGAAATTCCTTTTCTGCACAAGGAGATGCACTGAGAAAAGCCAAAACTGCATTTATCTTACTGTCAGGATCAGTTCTGTATTTCTTTCTAGATCTGATCTGCAATAAGCTGTTTAAAGAAACTTTCTCTTTAGTGGTTACTTGAATTCCATGCTAAGTGACCTTATCTGAACGCTGTAATTCCGTAATTGACATTGGGATGAACAAGTCCTTCTACCTGAGATGCACGACAACTGCAGCCTTTAAAGGCAGAATAATTCTTCTCCATCTCTGAACAAGCACTTCTGGAATTACTTTTCTTAATTTTTTGAGGAACGTGAAAACAGTCTTAAATGCATAAAAAAGATTTTCAAGCATTGAGTCACAGCCACAGGAAAACGAAGTGCGGCACAATTAAAAACAAATCTTCAAGGCACAGAATTCAACAGACTTGTCACTGGTAAGTAGATCTCTTAGAAAGATCAGACAAAATATAAAGGAAAACAAAATGACTGACAATTAATACAAAAGACAAGGATAAATAATGCTTATACAAAAGAAAAATAGGAAATACAGTGAGAAATAAAATATTTTTTTTTAAAGCATGTAAAAAGCAAATGCACTAGTGCATCAGGATTTATTTTAAGATCTGAAAATTTAAAAAGCAATCATACAAACCATGCAAAAAAATAAACACAATTAAAAATGAGGTTTGAGGTTTAAGCCAATCTACTGGCAGGCTCTAGCCAAAACAGCTGATCCCTCATTCCCTGTCACTCTCAGAGAGGTATCTCCTGAATAGGAACTCCTGCAGGGAGGAGAATCAACTAATCCAGAGGAAAACTAACCAAGAGAGAATGGAAGAGAATCTTCATGCAGAATTACCTGATGCTGCTCATGATTCAGTCGTGTAAGTTGACAGAAACAGTATAAGCATAAAGCAGTGTGGAGACTAAGGGAGAATCCGAGGCCATAGTAGAAATGCATCTGCAGCATCTCACATTGAGACAGCTTAAATAAGTAATCAAAATACATTCTAAAAATTGATCTATAGGACTATAGACACGTAAGTATAAAAATCGGAGAGGTTCAAGCAACACAAGTTACAACTAACAGATAAGACAAACCAAAATAAATCAAAGACCATAAGGCAAGTTCCATCACTTACATGTAGTAAGAAACAGTAAGATTGGTACTAGCTGAAATGATCAACCATTTTTCAAAATTCAGATGTTATCCTCTGCTTCACTGGAATTATTCACATAATCTGCAGTGAACAGCAAGAAACACATTCACAGCACTGCCCACACGTTGAGTGTGTGTCTGAGTAGCAACAATCGGTCATTCAGATCCTTTGAAACACCTAGAGCTTCAGACTTGAAAATAATTCAGCCATCATCCTATTTCAAGGCTTTGTCCACCTTTGAAAACTTTCTGGTTCCCCTGAGCTCAATGCCACCATTCATATCTTCATTCTACCCTTTGAAAAATTCTCCAGTTCTACACACACCCCTCCTTTCATTGGTGTGGTTTCTCTTTAGTCAAATTATGCCATTTCTCCTCAGCTGATAAAGCACAGTAAGTCCCTTCATTAAGGCCACCCAGCACTAAACATATTGAAAAAATAACAGGAAACTTTTCTACTGATCAAGTCTCTAAGTCCATCAAACAGAAGTGAAGAAGAAGAATTGAAAGTGTTTTGTGCACAACACATCTTGATTTCAAATTATTTTAAAATATTGCAAATTGCGTTCTGTTAAAGTATGAATGAAAATAATTGTTGTCATCAAAATACAATTAATAAATATGGGGGAAATGATAGTATGTACTGATTTTCCAATCACTTCTGTGGCCTTAAAACATTAATACAAAATGGAAGGCTTACAGATAAACACTACTGTTCTGAGAACTTAGTTATCACATTCAAAATCTGCCACTTGGAAATATGAACTGTTTATGACTCTAAAGAGTCAACAGTATCCTGGGACTACATACTAATGCAGTAGTAATTTGTACACATGGTATACCCTATCCATCCTAGTTTTTATCAAGCTCTCTTTTCAAAGAGTCATTAGCACACATAAACGAAGTACATAAGCAGGAAAAATTACATTATTTGAAAGCCAGATGAGTTCTTAAATGCGAAGGGAAAGTAAGCAGGAAACTTATTGCTGGCCTTCACTTGTAAAAAACATTAACCCACAGATTCACAATGGCACACCAGTGACAGAACTGGGTGTTTCATGCTCTGATCCCATTCTATTCCTACTATACCTGTGAAAAATGCTTTTGGAGATGCTGCCTTAACCAAAGGATACCATTTGTCTGAGTGAGTTGCTCCAAGCCTTCAGAGGTTAATGCCTTGGTCAGGCAGCCATTGGCCGAGCCCTACAGCAGGCTGACCCTTTTGGAGTAGCAGACAGGGTTCAGGTATCACAGCATGCCAGCCACACTCCACACCCTGCCTGGAGTACCACCTACGCCTCCCAGCAAAGTTTCACCCCTGTACTGGGATCAGCAGTGATAGAAACCAGCACATCCGTTTCTACAGCAGCAGGTTTATTTGCATGGACACTGCTACAGTGACAGTTCAGCCTTGAGGTAAAGAACTGGTTACCAAATATCCAAACACCATTATCTCTCATTCTCCTTTTTCCTAAAGCGATACCTGACAGGTTCACATCACAAAGCAAAACCCCATGGCCAGCAGGAATCTCTAGCCCTGGAAATCCTCTTTCTTTTCTAGTTCTGCTTAACAGCAAAGTGCCACTGATAGTAGTCTTCCCATCTGAGCTCACTAGCATTTCTACCCAATGTGAAACAATGCCTTCAAGGGACTTAATGAGCCACACTGACATATATTTCAATAAACAGCAACCGCACTTTGCCATGAGAAGCTGTCACCCTGCTGAAATTTTAAAATTACTCCAATCCAGGTGTGACACAATAAGAAACAAGAACACTTCTGTTTCCTTGTCTTGTTTGTTCTTCCTTACAGCATTTTTCTCGTGTGAGCACCCAAGTCTCTCATTTCGCTCTCTCTCGCTGTCCTGTATTAGCTGTAATTCAAGCCACACTGGTGAGAACAGAACAAACCTGTAATAAAAATATTTCTGAGCACTAAAATGTCTGAGGGTATGTTAAAGGCGCATATATCACTACAGTTTATCTTCTGTAAACCCAAGCTAACACTTTTACTCACAGTATGCTAAGCCACAGTAGTCCTATTTAAAACATTACTTGAGGAATAACTTTTATGTTATTGTTCAGCTGTCATAACTACAAGACTGAGTTTGAAACTCTGGTATATGTTTCAAATAAAAATTAAATGCTAATCTGTATGAGGACAAAAGTTCAGTCATTTGTCAATTTATGCATTTACACTTTAGTTAAAGAAAAGCAAAGAAAAATATTTCAAATGCTGAAAACTGATGTTATTAAATTACTGCACTACTATTCCCCTTTCTCAAAATACATTTTCTTTGTATACCATTCCTGACCTATTCATGCCATTCATTCAGGAATCTTAATATTTAACCTCTTACTCTTTCTCTTTTGAACATCTACTGTGCATATTATTACACCTAAGAGAGAATATAAGAGTAAAAAACTGGATAAAAGCAAAACAAGGCAAGAGCAAACAACCTGTTTGTTTAGCTTGTAATTAATTATCTGCTTTAAAAATGTGGACTTTTCAGAAGACTATTGATTCAGCACCCCTGAAAATACACAAAACAATTTCTATACTACTATTACTGTTCTAACACTTCTAGATATTAAGCACTGTGACACTGAAAACAGCACTACTCAAATATAGCAAACAATATTTGCTCAGCAAATCAAGACTACATTAATTTTTTTCCTATGATGGCTTTATCAGTCACATTATTCTCTGGGAGAAATATGGAACATTCTGGGACAATATGGAATTCTAAACATGAAAATCTGCTCCCTTGATGTGATGAGACTGTATGCCAGATTTTAGTCTACTTCAGTCTTCACAATATAGCTAATTGGGATAAGAATGTGTGGCAAAAGCTAATTCTATATTATCTAACACAAAAAAATCACTTTTCCAAAGTTTCTGACATTTCTTAAAAGTTCTTGTGCTTTCAGTTGAATAGGTGGAATTTTAACCCAATGAAGTTGTCAGTAAAATTAATGGACAAGTATTTCAGAGGATATTTATGGTTCATTTAGAGTAGCTAAAGGTACAATCTAAAACAGTAGAATGCACGATAATCAAGCATTATATACCTTAGTTACTCCTAGAAGTAATGAATTTGAAATAATTGTGATGACACTTGCAACTAAAGCTTTTCTTAGAGCTGAGGTATTAGTATTACTAAGGACTTTCTCCTATATGGACTCTCGACTAATCTTCAACATCCTCACAGCCAAAATGATTTACAGAACTTCTCTTCTGCACCTAAGTAACATCTACATGAAATTTATTGAGTCTAGCATTTTTGAGATCTGCACTTTGTAATAAACCCAGTTGCTACAGACCAAGTTAAAAGTTGGAAGAAAATATGTACAGACACACAGTGTGCCTTTGCAAAGTCATTTCCATAAGAAACTAAGCTAAAAACTGCAGTCATAATTTGGAAAATGACACTTCCTTCTCCAGAACACCTTTTTTTCTATTTTGACTTAACTGGCAATATGTGCCAGAGAGTCTGCTAGTATCCAAACAAAACTGTTTCATTAAAATCTGAAAACGTTGCTAGGAAATCATCTTGGTTCTTTCACCCTAGGATATGTTCTTACAATCATATGCCTCCGTAATAACATATTACGTAAAAATGGATTACATATATACTCAGTCAAGCAGAAAGACTTGTTTGCATCCATTTGATTGTGCATCCCGGCTGCTAACACATTAATTCAATGTTTCAAAATCGTGCAAAACTCAACTCCTTGTATTTAGGTCAAAAAGGTCCCAGAAGGGAGGAAGCACACACATATGCCTGACCCATGCTCTAAACTTGAGCAGAGAAGGCACAGCACCACAGAGGAAGCAGTTGGTGCCACAATTAAACAAGCCAAAGAACACAACCACAAAAGGACTGTAAAAGATAACGAGCCAGCAAACGCATGTTGAAACACTCAAGGTTATTTCTGCTGTAACAGTTTAAGAAGATCAAACCACTCTGTTTTCTGTAACGTACTTGGGCACGATAACGGCGAATGAATGCTGCAAGCAGCACAGCACTCCATGATGTTAACCCAGGACGGGACCAATGTGGGTATTTATCAGAGGCACTGTCAAGGCTGCAAGAACACCAAGTCCTTAAATGCCTTAAACCAGCCCCATCTGCAACCCCCCACAGGAGGCCCAGGAGCCATTTCAGCTCAGAATTGCCCCCAGCTCTGGCTGAGCTATGTTGTTGACATCTCTGGGCTCAGGCCCTGCTCTCTGCTGCTCCTGACCATTTGAACAGATTCATCAGACCAGAATCAGGACCCAGCTCACCCACTGGTGCCTTTCTTGACCCAGGTGGACTGCAGAAGAGTCTCGGCCCTTGGCTCGTCCTCCCACTGACCCCTCCTGCAACTCTCCAGCAAGAGAGGTCATTGGTCTCACCGTCAGGCACAACCACAAATGATAAAAAGAAGTTGAGGGAAATTAATTATCAAGTAACACTCGAACAACACTATGAATATGGACTTTTCTATGCTGCCAAGAGCAGGGATGAGTAGGTTACTCTGAAACACTGAATCAAACACTATCAGGCCAGTACTGAAGCAGCAAATTGAAAGATAAGGAGCAAGTCCAAGGCCTTGTAATCGGGCTTCTCTTGGGCAAGATGACAACAATGACTTCATCCCGCTGAGGGGAAAACCCTGCAGACCAGTGCAGGAGGAGGCTCACCTGCAGGACAGACCGTTCAAACCAGTGATGACCCCAGCAGGCGGCTGAGTGCGTTATGAAGTAATAACTGGCACGAGAAAAGATCCCTGAAGGGAGGCAAAGCAGCAATGAAAACTAATGGTCTGTGCAGTCTACACAGTTCTGAACAAAACAACTGCTGATGCTGGCAACAGTGCTCTGCTTGCAACAAAAACCTATGTAATGTTTCAAAACCGTGCAAAACCAAAAATCTGCTTCAAGACAGTTTGCAAGGTGATGCCTAACAGTGGCTTGCCACAACTGGTCAAGTTCATTGATGATATGAAGAGAAAGTGTTTACAAATGGTAGCTCAGTGAGGGTACCACCTGTGACAGCACTCACATGGCACAACAGGCAGACTGCAGCTCTCCCTTTTCCCAGCCAATATCTTGCGTACTATACGGTGATCTTTGTTTAAATAGGAACAGTTTCTAATGTCAATGGTATTGCTTTCCTCTCTAGTACTTTCCGGCTGATAGAAAGCCAACAAGGAAAAATCAATTTCTCCCAAGGTTGTGTGAGAAATGTGGTGATGAGGTATAAAGACATAGTACCTGTACATCTAGAATAAAGTTCACTGATAACAACAGATGACCTCTGGAGAAAGAGCATATAAAATCAGCATACGTAAATGAATGCAGACTAACCTGTCCATTGAGATTTCAAATTAAATATTGTTCATCTGTCTTCTTAGCCATGCTACTGCCGCACCTCAAAACAGTTAGCTGCTCCTGTAGATCTTTTTCATTTCCATCTTTTCTTTCAAGTTCTAGAGCTTTTTTTTTTCTTGATTCTTTAATTTTTTTATCCGTAGTCCTCTTATTTTAATATGAGCTTATCTTGCCATCTTGTTAAGTAGCTCCTTATAGACCTGTTCTTGTTAATTTAGAGGGGACTGTGTCACACTCAGACCCACTGTATTCAAGACACCTTTTTATCAATTTCCAAAACTATATGCTTTCCCTTTTTACCTATCTTTAAGAAAAATAAAATCAGTAGAATGAAATTTAGTTTAAGAAAGGCAAGCTCTACCTTCAAAACCAAAATCCACCTTAGACCTCGCAAGGTATTTGACGAACTTAGAACAGTTCATGAGAGTAATTTGAGAACAAATTAAATTAGAAATAGACAGCGCACTCCTCACACTGAAGTATTCAAGGATTCTGCACAGCTTTCTGGTTTATTACTTGTTCATTAATGCTGGTTGGTTTAATTTAAGTGTTCTAATGCTTTTATAAAAGCAGAAACAGCTATAGAAGTAATAAGGCTAGTAGTACTACAACAATTCAACGTATTTTTGAAAACATAATGTATGCATTTCAGCACTTCTGACCTTACATGTGATCTCTCTGAAAAATAAAAATTATACCCACTACAGAAAATATGTCGTAAATATAGAGAAGAAGCCAGCAGTCGTGTATACATTGTTTATATAACTTAATAATAGTTATACACAATCCAGGTGTGCACAATTATTGCCTATAATAACCAAAAAAGCCAAAGCACTTTGCTTAGTTTTTGATTCACTCACCAGAAAAAAATTACACAGCAACATTTACATAATCTTAGATACAGTTATGGTAAAAAGAATGTGCAAGAGATATTATTATGTACTAATTCTAAACTCCATATTCTGACTTTTAATACTTTAAGTTCAAATATTTGACAATAATTAATTAAATATTTTTGAACCATACCAGAACACATTAAAAGTAAGTCTGAATTTTATGGATAATCTCCTTCATAACTTAATATTCTGATTTTCTATAGTCATCCATCATTCATCAGTTTGTCAGATTATCTGAACACTGAAAGTTTTAAAGCCCTGAATAGGACAAAACCAAGTACTAGAAGTGCCTACACACAAACATACAATAAACAGTACAATATCTATGCTTTTTAAATTACACACTCAAATGTAGATCAAATATTGAAAAAGTAAGCAAGTAGGTCTAGATTTAGTAGAATGAGAGACAAGCCACATGCATAAAAACTGTAATTCTGTAGATACAGAATTAATTGATCAATTGTTGATATTTAGGACTGCAGCTAGAGCGGGGGGAAAAGTACTGCCAAACTGATAATCAGAGGAAAAAGACTGGGTTAATCTTTATGAGTTCATTGTAGATGAGAGGTCTTTCCTGGGGGCTTTGGGCCACATCTAGCAAGCATGAGACAGACAAGTCATACCAAGAATATGTCTAGGACTCAATACTTCCAAAAATCTGTATGCAGAAAGATCAGAGCTTCCCTTTTTCTCTGACGGAGGAGGGGCCCCAGCTTTCATGCTTTTCTGGCAAATAGAGGGAACATGGCCAACTTTCTTTGCATTTGCTGGCCAAAAGCTGAGACTGTCTCTGTCTCAATTCAAACTTTAAAACCTTTATTGGGATGCATATGGTTGCTCACAGAATAGAGCTTTATTGTAAGCAAAATGGGTTAGGCAGGAAAACCAGGACACAAAGGCTTTTTTTTTTAAATTTCTTTGACTCAAATGCACAGAAAATGTATGGGAGAGTTTTGCTAAATGTAAATTCAAGCAAGAATAAGCAAGTGAAGGTTGGGTTTTTTTTTTGTTCAGGGCTTTCCACTCTTCTCAACAGCAACTTCAGAGCTCCAATGCTGTCACACCAAACAATTTTCTTTGCTTTAAATCTGTGCACACACCTTCCTCAAATATTTTTACAGTTCTCCCACTAACTCATAAGTCAATTCTATGCAGCTTTCTGTAAAGCACCATGGTTGAAATGAAGTTCAGGGGTGCACTGAAGCTGTTACACAGGATAATACTATGCTGTACTGTTGTAACTGTGGTACAGTATCTTCTGAGGCTAAAATCAGAAATTTTAGCCTCAAAACCAGCTTTCTATACCTAGCCAACAGGACAACTGACTGGTAAGGATAAATATTTTCACTATCAACTTGCATAACAGAATAAAGAGTATGTGGAACAAAATGAGGGGATGACACAAACATGAAGGTAAGCTTTGGGCAAAGTAGAATGATATTCGCAAATTTTAAGAGGATACACAAACTTGCCTCTTCTGGGCGGGTGGAAGTGAAGACCTCCAGAAAACCATTACTGTCTGTGCATCCCCACCATTCCTACACCTATCAGGTAACAAAACTCCAAACAGATGTTATGATCTGAATCCTGAAAGAGAATTCAGGCAGGCATAGAAGTCTAATACTATACAGACATTTGAAAGATGTTACTGCATATTTTAACACTGACCTGTTTTATAGTCTGCTGTCTAGGGAACTGTTTATTTCTACACACCACTACTGAACCTGGCTTGCAAATCTAGAATCACAGTTCACAAAGTATAAAGAATTAATTTCTGAAGAGGATTCCCAGTATTGCCAATTCTTACAGTCGGGTAGTCAGAGAGGCACCGTTTTTCCAGAAGCCCTAGTTGTATTATTATATAATTACTAGTTGTACTAGTAATATAATTATTCATAATCTCACCCTTAAAAACAGAATCTTTATTTATAAAAACAAGAAGAAAATGGGAACAATAATGGTTTAAGAATTCTGAGACAAAAAAGGAAGGTTCCACGCTTATTAATTTTAAGCTATACCAATCATAGAAAGGGAAGGATAATGAGGATTTGGAATTTGATGCTCTAAACGGTGCTGACAACACATTTTTCATAATAAAGTCAGTTTATTGGTATGCCCCCAGAATGGATTGGAATGACTAGACAAAACAGTGAAAATACATCTCAGTTGTAGCTATTATCCATCTATTAATATCATAAATTACTCAATTACTTTTTCTAACTGTCCCAAAGTTAATCTAAAATTTTAGTATTTCTTTATATTGGTAAAGCAGAAGGACAACCCACAATTTACAACCCAAAATGTTGCTGACTTCCAAGGTATTCATATTGCTTTATACAAACGAATCTACAAAATTTTAAACAAGACTCTATTTTCCCTGATCCCTCAAGTCCTTATATCTCCTACTACACAGAAATAAGAAGTTTTAAGACAGAGTTCCAGAATTTGCTGCATGAACATAATCAGAGCAAGCAAAGCATTCTTCCAAAAAGTGTTCATAATTGAGTGACACAGAGATTCAGCAAAAAACATTTGCCATAGCTCAGAATTTGCTGGAACAAGAAAAAATTTCAGCTGACCACTAAGATTTAAAAAAAGGGATTGAATAATTTAAGAGACTCATAAATGCCTTCTTAGTCATGGGCCTAAACTAACATTTTACAATACTCTTTCTTTATAGCAAATCCAAAATGTTTCCATAACTGTATATAAACAAATTTAATCTGTGCAAATAGATTGGTAGTTGACGATATCTGCTTAACGCAAACAAGAACGAACAGTATTAATATTATACTCTTTCTGCACAGTGAAACTGGCTGCTAAAGCTAGATTTTTAACGACCCCAACATTCCTATACCAGGGGACTACATATACATTTAACTTTTATTTTCTTTCAGAAAAGTTAGGTAAGAATGGAAACAACTAAACAGTGCATTTGGGGATTCAACTGTATTTCCAAAAATGTTTCAGCTTTAGACCTTTATCTACAAGTGTTTTCTGCTTAAGTACCAAGAAGGCTAGTTTGGCTTAGGTAAAAAAAAACCCACCTTCTTCTTCAACTTGACACATCTTAAAAAAAAAAAAATTTAAAGAATTAATAAACAATTCTGTTTCATACTGTAAGTTAGTTTGTTTAACCACGTATTGGAATCCTGTCCTACAGTCTCTGAAATCTGTTTTAATTGGGGGGACAAAGGCATAACAAGTATCACAATGAAAACAACAGCATCCAATGCTACACAGACTTAGCCTAAGCTAATATAATTTCACAAGATTATGAAATACTGATAGCTACTTTCTAAATCCATCCAACAGAAAAATAAAATTTAAAAACCCTAAAATTGTACTTAGGTATTTAAATTACCCAGGCTAATGATATTAGGAATGCCTCTAAATGGGATTGTCATGGAGGTTTTAGTAAATGACACACATATGAAATGATCTGTTTTTATGTTTTTTCTCCCTATTTCATTTCTAAGTCTACTGAGTGAACACCACCACTGAAGTTGAACTTCTTGCTTAGACTTTTCTGAATAAAAGCACAGAATGAGAACAGACGTATATTCAAAGGAATAATGACAGCAACATTTTGAGGGTCTCTCAAGACAAAAATACTTCCAACAGGTGTCCAGCTGTTTGATTTTATTGTTTCTATTTTTGTTATCTATTCCATGAATTGATTATTAAGAAAAACAAAAACAAAAAAAGGTGCAATCATAACAAAACAAAGGTAATCATGCAAGATTCTCCCCTTTTTGCATGTTGTTTAGGGGTAAAAATGCAAACAACAGACTATTCACACTACACTGAAAATCTTCAAGGGCTCTAAAGGAACCATATTAAGAAATATTCGTCACTGAAAAAATGCAGAAGTACCATAACACAAAAGACTTCAAGAAGCATTATCTGCCTGGTCCTCTTTGACACCTCTGCCACCCAACGTTACAAACCCGTGGCCCGTGGCATAGCTAAGGAGTGAACGTGAACTCCAGAACCAAGCAGGGACTCAGCCTGTTTGCCAGCCCCTCCTGCAGTCAGAAATCCAGGGGTTCCAGACTTGCAGAGGTACTCCTCTACATCTACTGCTTCCCTTAAGTCTGTTGAACTAAAATGGGTGCACACTGAGTGATCAGAAACTTAAAGCTTTCACAAGAAATACCTGCAATGAGGTTATTTTCCCATAGCTTTCAGTAGAAACAATGCATGTACTCACAGAACATCTGGTACGCTTGAAAGTCACTGAAAGTGTGACTTTTTCTAGAAAAAGTTAGAAAAATACTAACCAATTATTAGCAATCTCTGCCAAACAATGCAACAATCTGACTATAAATGCATTTTAACACACTTGTCCAAACTGAACAGTAATTAACTGGTTGAAAATACAACTCTGAAAAAGTCAGAGTACAAAAATTACCTAAAATTAGAACAGAGGCAGAATACCATCTTCAAAACGCAAACCAGCCTGGATATTAAAATACTGGGTTTTCTCTTTCCATTGCAATTTGGTACATAGCTAAACATCTAAAGCCCTAAAGGAATTAAAAAGGAGGCATTCACATCAAGAAAGTTCCTCAAGAAGAAATCTACAGGTTGTTCTTTGATGTGAACTGTTGGTAGTGCACAAAGCAGTAGCTGGTCTGGTATGACCCCTTTTCATCTTGCTAAATTCCAAAGGGAAACCAAGTTGGTTTTCCCCAAAACAGTGCTGAAAGGTATTTGTACTGCTACAGAAAGAAATTAACCTAATCCAAGCAACAGAGTTTTGTACTTAGAGTAAAGGAATGCATTATGAAAATGTTTGAAAGAAGATGCAGTGTAACAAAAACCTCAAATACCAAAGATCACTGCAGCAGCATTCTTGCTGTATGCTGTAGCAGAGACAGAGAAAAACACTGTGGGAGGAGAGATCTCACATCAGAGCATTGTCTGAAACAGCAGACAGCAAGGTCCTACTACACAAGGCAAGGTCAACGCAACTGGAGAGTCATCTGTTTAAGAAAACACACTATTATTAGATGCAAGTTATGCAGCACTTGTGCATACTAATAGAATAACACCATTACCCCAAAAATAAATATTTTCAAATGGTAGCTTCAACTTCACCCTCAGTGTTTCTACTTTTCATGTCTCATTTAAAACACTGAAATAAGTAACATAAAGAATATTGAAAATAGCTGAGCATTTAATTTTTTAATTACTTATGAAATGTTACAACTGACAAACACAATAGTATATTCCATTTTCTTTTAATGAGGAGGCACCACTGAAAATGCTGTTACAAGTTATTAAATATTACTTACTGATAGCAATGTAGAACAAAAAGTATCCCAGAGTGGACAGCCTATTTAAACTGTTATGATATGCCTCGGACTACTGTGAGTAAAATGTCACAGTAGATATACTGGCCCCCAGAACACACTTCCTTGTACAAGACTCAAGCCTGCACTGTCTCTATACCCAAATGCTAAGCCAACTACACACAAGTTTTGGATGTAGAGAATCTGCAGGAGGCAGCTCCATGGGGCACGTCACATCCTCCACAAGGTTTGTGTCCCTGCTGCTTTAAATCAGTTACTGAAAGAGCTGGTATTACCTGGGGCACCATCACTGACACTTGATAAATTGGAGCAATGTAGCGGCTCTGGAAGAAGGATAATTCTGGTGGGGACTTGAACTCATTCCTCTTAGCTCTTGTAGTTTACCAGTTTTCAGTAAGTGCTGCTACATCAAGCTCTTGCTTGAACATGCTGGATTATTTATGAATGACTGGGCAGTTAAGAAGAAAGTATTGTGGATGGCCTAGTTTATAATCAGTGACATTAATTATGTCTTGCACAGAGATGTCAGCATGACGAAGTATGCAAAAGCACCTGATCGGACTTTCATCCCACATCGATATATTTACAAATTAACTTCTTTGTTTCAAGTAAAACCAAAATTCTGTGCCTTGAAACAGAAGAAAAATATTACAGACCTCCCAATATAGGAAAGTCATAGAAAGTCTGTCAGCACTTTATCCTCAAGTCTTAAACACAGGTCTTGTTTCAGCAGATAGATGTTTTGCTCAAAAAAATCGAGGAGTGAAATATGACCAATATCTAGCAGAAGCATGACTATGGAAAACCCCACCCATAAGCAGATATATAGATATAGGTTTGCCAAAACAAACAAAGCAGTATGCAGAGTAAGCTGGACTGCTCTCGCATAGTACGTACTCAGTCATGTAGGTTCTCGAGTACGTGTGCAACACCTCTCTTCTAAATGATTAAAGAGGCTCAGGAAGGGACAAAATTAATCTAAGGAAAAATATGGATTTCATGCTAGCATGCTAACAGCTTTCTAAAACAGAGACGTGATGAGAAGTATTATTTACGAATGGATCAGACTGCGTATTAAAGGTACAGACAGCTGTTAACCTGCTGTCTGCACAATCTAATGACAGCCATCGCTCAATGAAACCATCGATGGCTGCACTGCGAACAGGCAGGAGAGTAAGTCTGTCCACGCTGGAGCTGCATGATTTGTTCCAATGTTTCAGTTACTGATGTTTTCAAGAAGTACATAAAACAAAAAAAAGACATGGGCTTTATTGCTAATGACACGTATCATTGTCATTTATAAAGTTTAAGAGTCATAGTCATGATCCAAAATCCCTTTTGCAGTAAGTGCTGTAGAAACAGAAAACAAAATGACAACCCATATTCTGAAGAGTGGTCATCCATGTTTTAGAATAAAACACTCTTAAAGAAATGCTTTTGTAAATACGCACATAAATTAAGACGATCACTAAAAAAACCCCTTCGTTTTAATGTTTAATAAACGAACCCTATGCAAATCATGGGCTTCTAATGAATTAATAGATTAATTACTTTCTGCCTCCCTTATAACTGAATTTTTCCTTTAACTAATTCTCATCTCAAATCCAAGAACTATTGCTAAATTATAGCTGCTCTTCTCCAAAAAAAAATCAAGAGCTGCTAACTTAAGCAAAATGTTTCCAGTGGATATAAATCTACAATCTTTCATGAACAATCACAACCATCACTTTTCAATATGTGCCTTGCTTCTATACTGGATTTCAGTACAGGTTCTAGTCACTAGTGGATCTTAACACTCATATTTCTCTTCAATAAAACAGCCCTTTGATAAAAGAAATACTCACTTCTACAGGTACTTACAAATAGTGCTCAAACTGTTTCATTACCTTTTTTTTGATAACTTAAATACAGAAAATTTCTTTTTCTTATATTACAGATCTCCCAAATCTCAAATTATGTTATTATCTCTTTCATCAACTTGCTTTATGATCTCCAGTAAACATAGTTTTGAGAAATTTTTTATTCTGCAGTAGAGCTTTCATGTTTCTTGATCTAAAAGTTTTACCATGTGGCATTTCTTCTCCTTCTTAATGTCTTGGAACTCTTGTTTGAACATCACACTTTCATTGGATAAGATGTATCACACAAAATCAGTATTAACTGAGAGGACAGGAACTGCACTGCCTCGTCTAAAGTCACAAAGTCTTAATAACAAACTTTTTACCATGTATGAAAACACGAATGAACTCATTACAGTATCTGAGATTTCTACCTCAATATGGCAGAACAGTATCTGAGATTTCTACCTCAATATGGCAGAACAAGAATGAATTCTATTTAGATGACTAAGAAAGCAAGACTTTTAGTAATCCTCTGCAAATTTATGCAGACTGGACATGCTCTTTTATGTCTTGAGAATTTCTCTCGAGCGCTTTCTAATACACAAAACACTGTGTCTGTTTCTGGTTTCACCTTGTACGTTTCACTGCTCACAGATTTGTTTAGGTGTTTTTGTAATGATCACAAACATCGCCTGTTTGCCATTGACTTTTCAAGGGATGCAACACCACAGATCAAAGATGATTATCCGTAGCTGGAAAGACATGACTTCTTAAACTATGTGATGGTCACTGCTCTGCAATGATTATTAAGTGGCTGCTTCATAATTGGCAGGTTCTCTGATCCTCTTTCAAATATACAAATATAAAGGATGGAAATATTTAGCAAACTTTTGTCATACAAACATAGAGGGTTGAAATATTTGGAAAACTTTTTATCAAACTTTTAGCATAATAAATACAAGAAGGCCAATTCTGCTCCTTACACAAACATCTCACTATGAAACAAAACATTTTACTGTTCCTTGAAGTACAGCTGATCCTTCAGGCATTTCTCTACCACTCTTAATCCACCTCTTTCATTTCCTTTATCAGAAGACGCCCAGTTCACAGTCACCTCTATAGGCTCTTCCCTTTATCACCTGTGCTGGTGGCATCCCAAGAGGGTGCAGCAGAACAGACAAGCATCACACCTAGACACTTTGGTCCTGATCCTACAAACACTTCAGCAAAACTACTTCTGTAAGTGTTTGCAGACGTTGAGTCTTTCTACCTCAACAACCCTTCACCAAGTGGGACAAAGCGAAGTCTGGAGCTAGGAGGAATGCACTGCCCCTTCATGCCTGGGTGTCAGGGCCTGCAGCACCCCCAAAGAGCAGAGACCCACTGAGGGGGGGCGAGAGCACCCCTGTCGCTTACAGCCACAGGCTCCTTCCAATGCCACATCTCCGATGCGCTGCAGCAATGCTGGACTAAAGTTTGCCAGACTTTAAGGTCAAAATTACAACTGTTTGTACAATCGCAGTGGAAGAGAGAAAGTGAGGGATGAATTTATAACAATTTCTAGGATGTGGGAAAAGGGCAGCCCACGCCAATTTTCTTTTCCATTTGGGATTTTCTTGAACCCTCCCGGAGGAAGGGGGAAAGCCCTTAAGCCGAAGGTCAGGCGGGGGAGCGCGGGCAGCGGGGGCTGCGGAACATGGCCGAAAGCAGAGCCCCCGCCCGCCCCCGGGCACGGCCGCAGCGGGGCCGCCCTCGGCAAGCCCCCAGGGCCACGAGAGCCGTGGGGGCCGGCACCTGGCCCCAGAGAGCCCCCGGAGGACAGGCGGCCACGCTCAAGAGTCAGGGAAAGAGCCCGTGAAAGCCGGCGGCGGTGAGCGGGGCACGCACCTTTCAGCGTCCCCCCGGCATCTTGTCCTCCTCCTCCTCCTCCTCCTCCTCCTCCTCCTCCTCCTCCTCCTCCTCCTCCTCGGGTCGGCGGTGACTCCAGCAGCGGCGGGGCCGCGGCGGCGGAGCGCTCTGCGGGACGGGGCCACCCCCGCCTCGCCGGTGCTCCACGGCCGCCGCTGCCCGGGGCGGCGGAGCGAGCGAGGCGCCTT
>VWPU01017922.1:0-55344 GCA_013398955.1 Callaeas wilsoni
GCCCACCCCGGGCCGCGCCCGGCCTCGCCCGTGCGCCGCGCCGCGCCGGGGAGCAGCTGCCTTTGTCTAGAGATTGTCCCCGGGCCCTGCCTTCCCGGTTCTCCCCGCGGGGGCAGGCGTCCCACCCGGCGCCTCTGGCCCTGCTGGGACCGCAAGCCCTGTCTACTCGGCTACTGTCCCAGTGGCATCGGCAGCACACAGCACTACCGGGCAGCACTGTTCTCACCTGTCCCAGCGTTACTGAGCAGCACTGGTCCCACAGGTTCCTGTCTCAGGGGTACTGAGCTGCACTAGGCAACACTCGATCCACAAGCAGGTTGCTTTCCTAACGGCACTGAGCAGAAATGAGCAATATCTTTCCTCTTCTGTAAGAGGAAATGGCCTCAAGTTGTCAGGAGATGTTTGGATTGGATATAAGGGACAATTTCTTCCCCGATACAGTTGTCAAGCACTGCAGGCACCATGCCTGGGGGGATTTAAAAAGCCATGTAAATGTGACACTTGGGGACATAGTTTAGTGGTGGGCTTGGCAGTGCTGGGAAATGGTTGGTCTCAATGGTCTCAGAGGGCTTTTCCAAATCACGATTCTGTGATTCTATAATATTGGACAGCACTAGCCCACAAAGAGGTCCCTGCCAGAGAGTGGACGCCCTTTAAACAGTCCCCGCTACATGGGTAGTCCCCGGCTTGAACCTGCTGATGTCCTGTCCTGGGCCCCACGGGCTGGGGTCTGGCAGTGCGAGCTGCCAGCAGGGCAGGACAGTGTCAGAGAGTGGCTGGAGAAGGGTAAAAGTTGCTGCAGTGCCAGCACTGCTTGTGCTCTCCAGCCAAACACCCAATGCATGGGAGCTACACTCCCAAGCGGGTCCCTGTGGAAGGACACCCATCCTACACTGAATCTGGGTCAGAGGTTTTATGAAACCTCACACCTCCTGGCACAAGAGGAGAGAATAAAGAAGTAGCAACAGCAACCTAAACTTTCAAAGATATTTAAGCATTTAAACTTCTTCCAGTGCAAGCACTAGAGACAAAAGGTGAAGCTACTAGGGACCAGGTCCTGGACAAAGACTGTGAGGAGATCATCCAGCTGATGAAGGTCTTGGCTCAGGATCATAGAACCATGGAATGGTTAGGGTCGGAAGGGACATTTGAAGCTCCTCCAGTTCCACTCCGCTGCCATGGGCAGGGACATTTTCCCCTAGACCAAGTTTCTCCAAGCCCCATCCAGTCTGGCCTTGAATGCATCCAGGAATGGGGCAGCCACCGCTCTTCTGGGCAACCTGTGCCAGGGTCTCACCACCCTCACAGCCAAGAATTTCTGCCCAGTATCCTATCTAACCCTGTTGCCTGTTAGACTAAAGCCATTCCCCATTGTCCTGTCACTCCAGGCCCTTGTCCAACGTCCATCTCCAGCTCTCTTGGAGCTCCTTTAGGCAATGGAAGGGGCTCTAATGTTTGCCCAGAGCCTTCTCTTCTTCAGGCTTAACACCCCCAGCTCTCTCAGCCATAGAAGAGATGCCCGCAGCAGATGTGTTCCAGTCCTCAGAGCATCTCCGTGGCCTCCTCTGGACTCCCTCCAGCAACTTAATGTCCTTCTGATGCTGGGGCCCCAGAGCCGGAAGCAGCACTGCAGGAGAGGTCTCACCAGAGCAGAGCAGAGCAGAGCAGAGCAGAGCAGAGCAGAGCAGAGCAGAAGAATCCCTTCCTTACATGCTGCCCACACTCCTGGGGATCAGCCCAGGACACAGGGGGTATCTGGGCTGTCATGTCACATGGCCAGGGCATCCTGAGATTTTCATCCGTCAACACCCTCAAGTCTTTCTCGCCAAGGCTGCTCTCAATCCATTTTCCACCCATCCCGTGTTTGTGCTTGGGATTACCCCTACCCAGGTGCAAGACCTTGCACTTAACCTTGTTGAACTTCATGAGACTGGCACAGTCCCCTCTCTTCAGCCTTTCCAGGTCCCTCTCAATGCCATCCCTTCCCTACAGCATGGTGACCACACCACAGAGCTTGACATTGCCAGTAAACATGCCAGAGGTACCCTGAATCCCACTACCTGTGCCGCTAACAAAGATTCATGTGTTCGCCCTGCTCTTTCCCTTGCCCTTGGCATCTCTGTGCCACTAGCAACATGGAGCCATGGACCTTTGTTTTGAGCCAGCACAGCCACACGGGTATGTCCAGGAGCGTGTCTGGGGTCTGCAGACTCCACTGCATCCCTCTGCAGGTACTTGCAACCTCTGCACTCTCTCCCCATGCTGTATGCTGCACCACAGGCCCAACCCACACTCCCAAACTGGGAACTTGGCTTAGTGTATTGAGATTTTGCACTGAAAAGAGCTATTTTGGTTGCTTTTCACTAGCCTTGCAGACCTTCATCTCTTCAGGGTCCTTTGCCTGTGGGGAGAAGGGAGGAATGTGCTTTAAAGTCACTGTGGATAGGCTGCTGTTTCCCTGCTCGATTGTGAATCCACCAGCTGGGATGTTCAGAACAGCAGCAGATATTTAGAGATTAGTACTCAAATCACATCAGTTCCTGTCAAATTCACCAGGATTAATATCCCCATGGTCTACAGATATAGGCAGTGGATTGTATCAGTTATGCAAGATCCTCTGCCTTTGTTATCTGCAAGGGAAAACTGAGGCCCAAACCTGCAATTACTTGCCCAAATTTTCCCCCAAGAGCTGAGAGTAGATCCAGGACTAATTTGAGATTATTTTAAAGACCATCACTTTAATCTAATCCCTATTTCCACCCTGAGTCTCGGGTTTAATGACTTAGATTTTTGTCATCTGTCTGAGCTCATATCCTGCACTTCTTTGGGGAGGGAACCTGCTGTGGGGCACCATGGGATGCCCTGAGGACCGGGAGTCATTCCAGTGCTCATTGATCTTCTCCCACCAAAGTGGCTGGTGGCCAAGATGGTCCCTACACTCTGCATTGGCAGTGGTGGATGGTGGGAGGAGGGTGGTTGCCATGTATGGGCTATCCCACACCCAGTGAGCTGCTAAACCCCATCATCTTGGCATGAAGACATCTACAAGGAGTCCCCTCCTGCCCAGAAAACCTGGTTCCCGTGCTTGTTTATCCCAGCCTCTCTCATTCCCAAGAGATATTTTTGTATTGCAGTGGTCCCCAGGCAGAAGCAGCTGAGAAGATCAGAGCAGATTTGGGTGCAAGGACCACCAGAAGGAACCATCCGTCCCCAGATGCCAGGCAAGGACCATCATGTCTGCATATTACCATGAAATCATGGAATTTGTGTGGGAAAAGCCCTCTGAGGCTATCAAATCCAACCATTCCCCCATCACTGCCAAGCTCTCCACTACACTATGGACCCAAGTGCCTCATCCACATGTATCCCCACCATCCCACCTGCTCCAAACCCCTGCAACTCCTTCCACGTGTCCAGTGCAATGCCTAGCTCTCGCCGTTCTTATTCCCATCTCCCAATGTTATTCCTGGTATTTAAGAGACGTTTTTCTCAGCTCCATATCTCTCTGTACTATTTTCTCCTGAACAGAAAACTCTGCCCCATATCCAAGAAGCTTCTTAGAGTCCTTCTGCAAATAGCAGCACAGTGTATGAAGCCCCAGGAGTGTCACAGCGACTGAGAATCAGAAAAAAGCCTGATGGAATGCTTCTACTGCTCCTGGAATGTTTTGGTGTGTTTCATTAAAAATGCTCAGTTTGAGGTTGATTTTGGTGGGGTTTCTTTTCAAATAAATGCCTGCTAATTCTTGCTTGGAAGCACACAAAGCATTTCTGGGTGGGCATTGCTGTGTGGATATTGCTAGGTGGGCATCACTAGATGGGCATTGCTAGATGAGCATCTCTGGATAAACATCTCTGGGTAGCCCTCTCCACCCTGCAGGGAGTAGAAGGAATGTGCCTGGTGGAGGGTGTGCTGGCTGCGGTGGCCCATCCCCTCCCTGTAATATTCCTTGTCTAGCAGGGTTGCTATAGAGCATGGATTTACCTGGTCTGATCTCCTGCTACAAAGCCGGTCAAACTAGGCCTTCATTAATCCATCTCATAGGAGCGAGGCCCCAGTGATGGCCAGTGAGATCCGCCAAGAAACTTTCTCCAGGTGCATCTGATGGGGGCACCTTAGCCTGACCTCCTGGCTGGAGGGAGAGGGTCCTGGGAGACCTGACAACAGTCAGAAGTCCTGACACAATGTCTCCTAAAAACCTCTCTTGTTTCTCTTTGCTGGAGCTGCTGGGAATCCTGCACTGGGCACCAACATGGGCTGCATGTCTTTGCTGCTGGGAAAGCGAAGTGATGCCAGTGTTCTGTAGGCAGTGTTCCATCTCCGTGGTCTCATACCGATATTTGTGGTGTGAATAAGAAACGAGCCTTGCTTTGCTTTCTGCTGATACTCTTCAGCAACAGGATTGAATTCTGTGAGCTCTGAATAGCCAGGCTTTGTCCTCGAGCACGCATTGTGCAGGACACCAACTCCAGCGCTAATGGAGATGTATTTGCTGATACAAAGCAATTTGCTTCTTGAATACTTTCCCTACAAATGGGCTCTACATCACACTCAGAGTTGTGAGCTCTTGCTGTGCATGCAAGGAGATACTTTCCTTCCTCTGAAGACATCCAGCCTGGCTTCCTGGGATGGTCTGAGCCATGGTACATTTTCCTACTTGGAATCATGGAATCACAGAATCATTAAGGTTGGAAAAGCCCTCAAAGACCACCAAGTCAAACAGTTCCCCACCACTGCCAAGCCCACCACTAAAATACATCCACAAGTGCCACATCTACATATCTATTTAATCCCTCCTGGTCCTGGCACGTACATAGAAATATCCATGAGAAAGTTCCATTTCAGCAAATTTCGGGGATTTTTTTTCCTTTTCTGATTTTTTTCCACCATTTTCCCTCACAAACCTGAGGAGTCTTTCAGGGAGGGAAGAAAACAGCAAAACAAAGAAAAGCTTTTCCATTTCCATTGACATTTATCCTGGGAACAGATAAAGAACAGAAGAAAACACACAGAGGAACCAGAAGCCTTGTTTTTATTGCAACGTTGGTACAACATGTTCTCAATGAAAAAAAAGGAAATAAATTCACAGTGATCCAGAAAACTATTCCCTGTGTCTCTGATCCAACAGACCACCTGTGATGGGGATAGAACAGGGAGAAACACCCCGTGTGTATTTTGGGGTGGAGATGGGTGTCCCAGGGAGCTGTTTGGGGGCTGTTGTGGTGCAGCATATTCACTACATCCCACACTCCACACTGGAGCAATGCTATCACCAGTGCCAGCCCATCCCATGCTGGAGCCATCCAGGTTTGGTGCTGCTGGCTAGGAAGGTGCTGGAGCTGGGATGGAGCTTCTGAACATCACAGGAAGGGGCTTGGGTAGCCTGAGGAGGCATGGGCTTTCCTTGGCTTTGGAAATGGGATTTGGAGAGGGAAGGGGAAAGAAGGGAAAGGGGAAGGAAAAAGGGAAAAGGGGAAGGGAGAAGGGGGGAAAAGGGCAAAGAAGGGGAAAGAAGGTGAAGGGGAGAGGGGAAAGGGAAAAGAGAAAAGGAAAGAGGAAGAGGAAAGAAAAGAGAAAGGGGAAGGGAAGAGGGAAGGGGAAAGGGAGGAGGAAGAGGAAGAGATCTGAGTCAGCCACCTTCTCCAGGGTTGTTTCACACCATCATAAGCTGGTCTCAGCAGCCCCCCAGCCTATAGCCCCCCCACCCACAGCTCCCTCAGCCTGCAGGCCCCTGGGTTGACAGGGCAGTGGGAGGGCAGGTGGTGCTAGCTTCTGGAGCCACATTCAGCACTTGCCACTGAACCTGCCCTCCAGCCTCTCCCTGTGTCCCCTGCCTAGTCACATCTGTCAGCTGGGTGCGGGAGGGGACAGGGGCCCACCGGCTCTATCTCACCCAGGACATCATGCGGGTGACCTTCCCCAGTGCTGAGCCAGGAAAACAAGGTGCTCATGGACAGTAAGGGGCATGAGGGGACGCTCTGCCCCCACTTTCCAACCTTACTTTTCATTGCTCCTCAAATTTTTCCATCCTCCCATAGTCTGATGTGTCCCCGAGCCCAAAATATGGGAAAATATCCCTGCAGTGCCATTCTCCAGGTGGCAGCATCCATACCTGGGCTGTTCTGGGGGGGACACTCAGCACATAGGCAGTAGGAAACAGGGATTTAAGAAGGGCTGCAGGCTCAGACCCTGGTAATGGGAACTGTCAGGAGTCATAAGGATGCTCCCAGGGTGCTTCCAGGGCTCTACCAGGTAGCACGGTCCAGGTACCATCCCTGTAGTCCTCACATACCAAGGACCGTGGTACCTGGTCCCTCCGCTGATTCCTCATTCTAAAGATGTTCAAGGTTTTGGAGATCCTTGTTGCAACCCCTGAACCCTTTCTAGCTCTCACATTGCTGCCTGTGGAAGAGGGCATGGGGGCACCAAGGCATCCAGTCCTGGGCTGGCACTGGGGTGCCGACTGACCCCAGAAGTCCCAAATCCCCTCTTCTCCCTTCCCATTACCCAGAGGCAGGGGTCCACCCCCGCTCTGGAGATGACAGGAGTGGAGGGGCTTTTCCTCTGCGCCCAACACTCCCATGCCCCCAGGGTGGGTGGCAGATGAGGCAGGGGACAGGGGACAGGGCAGGAACCAGGCAGCCTTGGTGCCACGGGAAGAGCAGGATGGAGCTCCGTGTTCCTGGGAAGAGGTGCCCCAGTGTTCTGCCTTCCAAGAGTTCTGGGGCAGATGAGAAGTTTCCCTGCACCTTCAGTAGGGGTCAGGGTCAATCAGTGTTCCCTTGTCATGGCCCATTGGGGGCACCCAGAAGGGGGAATGGAGGTCCCATGGAGAGAGGCTGCCTTTGAGATGGTCCTTCAGGGTCATGGAAGGGATCCATGCGAGCGCTGACCTGGGAACTGTCTAGCTCCTGCACATTATCCCTCCTAACCAAGCAGCAGCATCCCCAAGGGATAGCACAAGGCTCCAAGGGTTCCCCAACCACCTGCCTCAAACCATGCTTGATGAGTGGGAAGGAGAGGGCTCAGGTCCTCCACGGTGGTGATAGCATGTCCTCTGGATGACAGCCCCACTTCCCACCATGTTCCAGGGCTTCTTGGGGTGGGGAGAAGCAGCAATGAGGTTTCCAAGGGTAAAGGGGGAACTCAGTGCTCCTCTGGGCAGCACAAATGCCTTGAGGCATCCCTCCCTCCCAGATGGGGGCTCAGCTCTTCTCCCGACCTGCACAGGGGGCTCTGCAAGGACACCCCCTTCCCACTGTGCCTTCAATGCCAGCCTCTAATCCTTTGGGCATCCCGCCAGCTGGGTACCAACGTTCAGGATCTGGCCTTCAAGGCCAGCACCTCATGGCTAGGCTGAGGATGATGGTGTTTGCTCAACACCAGCAGCATCAGGCGCCGCCAGTGCAGCACAAAGGTTCATGGCCGGGGGGACCATGGGGACACGTGGCGAGGCACATGAGGCTGGCATGCTGCCACCCCGGCTGCTGGCTGCCAGGTAGCCATGGAAACCTCCGGCGGGGATGCTGCACCAATAAATAGCCAATTTGAAGTAATTCGCCTCAAAGAGCTTTTTCCTCCTGTATCTTTTTATATATAAAATCTCAGGGACTTTTTAGGTTTACCTTTACTTTTTATTATTTTCCCCTTATTTTATTGTTTTCCATTATTTTATTATTTTTCTTTATTTTGTCATTTGTTTCTTTATTTTTTGGGGTTTTTTCTTTATTATTTTTCCTTTGATTCAAGGCCTAGCCTACATGAACACTCAAGACTGAGGTTTGCCATCTTCCTTGCCTTTAATGAGCCAAAGCTCATTGCTATTTCAGTGGCAGCCCACACGGAAGTGGGGTGACATCGGTCAGGGGGTTCAAGGCCACATGTCCATGGAGCTGCTGCTCACCTGGGTATGTATTTAGGTGGGATAAATACACATGTGTGCATCCAAGCATGTATGCGTGTGTTTGGATGCATGGTCATGCATTGCAGATCCAGGCACGCCATGTTAGTGAAAGCATACAGGGTGCTCATACACACATATGGGAGTCATAGCCCAACATGGGCTCCTCAGAAATCTCTCAGCAGGTGGAACAGAGGAAACAGAGACTTTGGAGTCCTGGTGAACCAGAGACAGATGTCATCCATGAGTGGATGGGAAGAGCTGTGCCTGCCCCTCTGCAGCTGCACCCATGTCTGGTGCATCTGGGTGCAGGGCTGCAGGTAGGGGATGGGTGCCCAGCCTGCAGGACACATGGCACATCCCTCTCACTGCTTGGAGCACTGTGGTCATTAAGCTACAGGGCTCCAAAACATTGATTCCACAGGGATTTCACTGCCTTATCCTGCAGAACCTGCTGGGGTCTTGTCTGTAGCTCGGGGAGCAGCACTGAGCCTCCACCTGGGGAAGAATGCTCCAGGGATGCTGCAGGGAGGCTCCAGAGATGCTTCAGATCTCTTCTGTGACCCTTCTACAGCCCAGGGGGACACTGAGTCCCCCACCATCCTTGAAAAACTCATCTGCCCACCCCTAGAAGACTTGGAGCACAGAGGGGAGCAGGGCTGTTACCCAGGGGACATGCAGCAGCCAGGACACTGACATCTCAGCAATTCTATGTATCTGCCTGTACCACATTGCACACATCTCCCTGGGGATCCTAGTCCCAGGGGATGCTAGCTGGGCTCCATGCTGAGCCCCAAACAGGGACGCATCAGGGATATCACTGAGCTGACAACCTAGAAGCATTGCTGCTCCGATGTTNCCCTAGGCCCGATTGGCCAGGTTCGAACTGCACAAACCCGAGGAACTGTTTTAATAACATCTAAACTCTATCTTTGTTTATAGAACACAGAAGAAATAGAAGAAAAATTCTCACGGGAAAGGTCTGTGCTAGCCACACTCCGATGTTAACAAAGAGATTGAAAGCTCTGTTATTTTTAAATAAATGCAAATTTACATCTACTTAATGGAGAAAGACAAACCCAGCTCCTCATCAGAGCCAGTGCTGTGACAGTGATGGATAAACAGCTGATTTCAGTCAGAGCATCCTTGTTCAGGTGCCAGACCCATGTGCTCTGGGATGCAATGACACCATTGGCCTCTGCTGGGCAGAGGGTTGGCAGCTGGCTGGGCCCACTGGTCCCTGTGCCCACTGGGAAGGTCCCCCTGACAGGGAAAATCCCAGTCTGGCTCTCACCTCTGCCTCTCATCACCATCTTGCTTTAGTCATGTCTCCTTGACTCTGGCCATGCAAAGCCAGGAGCAAACATCCCTTCCTAAACACCTTCTCCATTCTCCCAAAACACTGAGCTCCCAACATCTATCACCTGCATGTGGCATTGAGTCCCTGGCACTGCCAGCACCCTGTTGGAGTTGGGAGAGGCAGATCCACCATCTCATGGGACCCTCCTAGGCACAACCCACCTCTGCAGCCTTACCTCCCCCCCATACCAGCCCAATACTTATTTAGCTATTTAAATTTCCTTTATATTTCCTATTAAGCCAAGTGGCGAGTGAGCGGCTGCCAGGGAGGAAGTTGGGAGTGGACAGAGCAGGGAGATGGGGGAGAGCACTGTGAAGGATAAAAGGCTTCAAGCAGCTGGGCCTTTCCTGTGCCCCTTCACCTTCTGCTTTTAAACCCTCCCATGGGCTCTTCCCCAACATCCAGAGCCTCTTTCCATCACTGGGCCAGGCTGAAAGTGGAATGGAGTGGGGAGAGGAGGGTTCCTGTGTCAGTTTGGGGAGCGGTAGATTTCCTCAAATCCTTCCCCAGCCTGATCCCATTTTCTGGATGGGTAACCTGATAGCTAAGGGATGTGGTGAACCCCTTGGGAGCATCCTGAGTGTGTTGGCAGCTACAGGCTCTGATAAAAAAAGCATAGATGGAGGAAAGGCAGGAGGCAAGGAAAAGGGAAAAATAATGGAAGAAAGGCTGGAAAAAGCCAGTGACAGTTTAATGGGGCTGTTGATGAAATAATGACTGGTTTAAAGTCTGCTGGAGTGTGGCTGCTCTCTAATAACCCAGGACCTGATAATCTGCTGAGTTCATTACTGAGGGGGGAGGGGGAACACAGGGGTAGAAGCCACTCAGTGGGATGCAGAGTGGTGGGCTGAGCTGCTGTGAGTGCAAGATGCAGGGGAAAACCCTTGGAGACAATCTGTACTGGTGCTATGGGGTGATTGTGGCATCATGCCGGGCTGTCCAGCCTCCACTTGGCTCCTCCTCAAGGTACCTGAGATGAGCATGGTGAATGCGAGGTCCACAAGACACAACACCCAGGAATGGCAGGGGGGCATGTGGGGCAGGCAGCACCTCAGGAATGGCAGCATTCAGGAATGGTAGCATCGTCCTTGGTCACACCATGACCATGATTCAAGCCTAGTACTCAACTAATCCATGTCTCTGGCACACAAGGTCACCGATGCTCCCACCACCACCAGACCATGGGCAAGGACAGGGACAGTGACAGTCCTGCCATGTGCCAAGGGCTCTGGCACTCCAGGAAGAAGCTGTGAGTCTCAGTCAGGTCCCAGCTGAGTCCCAGCCTGTGGCTGTGGAGAAGCCAGAAGATACCCTCACACTCCCAACCCCCACCAATGTCAGTTTATTAAGTTGTTTGTAAATGTCTCTGCAATTAATCACTTACCGATGTGGGTTGTCACATGGCGCTCGCCTCCACAGCACTATGAATAGTGAGAGCTGGAGAGAGGCCCCATCCATCCCGCTCTGGAGTGACAGGCTCCTGGATGGATCCATCTCTCCACAGGGCAATGCTGTACCAGCTCAGTGCTGGTGCTGCAGTGTCCTGGCCCCTCCTGTGATGACTGGGCTCAAGGACATAAGGGCAGGGGGTCTCCAGTATCACCACTGCATCTGGCTACCCTCAGATGGGCTGTCAAGAGTTCACTGCCCATCTCTTCCCCCAGAAAACAGTATGAAGGTGAGTGGAACCCCAAACCTTATGCTTATGGGATCCAGGAGTTCCCAGCACCACCAATGCATCTCTCCTGCTCACTCCCAGATTCCCTCAAGTGGGCCACCAGCAGCTCCCAATTGATCCCTCCCCAAAAGAACAGGGTTAGAGATGAAAGGAACCCCAGATTTCATGTTCATGGGATCCAGAAGGGTCCCCAGCATCCCCCTGCTGCACCCAGACTCTGCCCCTGGTCTGTTGAGGGGTGCAGGGAGGACAGACCCAGCCCTGGCTGGAAGCTTAGCTTGTTGGCAGCTGCAAAGAGTTTTTTCAGTTCCTGGAGCAGGGCAAGATGAAGGGGTTGGATGTCCTGGTGGTCAAAGAGTGGGAAGCAGGATAAGAGGAACAGTTGCATGGCCAGAGAGACAGGTAGGCTGCTGAAGGAGGGGGTGGATTGAGGGAATGGTGGTGGGGCAGGGGAGAGATAGAGGTGCGGAAGGAGGTAGGGAGAAAGGGATGGATGGATGGATGGATGGATGGATGGATGGATGGATGGATGGATGAGTATATAACAAAGCTGAGCACTAATGGTATTTCTTGGCACATCTCTGGGGTTTGGTGCCAGGCATCTGCTCCTGGCCCACAGAGTCCTGGGCACTAGAAGTCCCATGGGGCAGCCTGGCACAGCAGAAGGGGAGAGAGGTCATGAAACCAGGGGTGGTAAAGGCTCTTCCCCTCTCCCCAACACCTGGGTCCTCACCCCGCCACAACAAGGAGGGGCCTGAGCCACACACTGGTATAGTTGGGGCTCATTGGGTGCTGTTTTCAGGGGGTGGTGGGGACACAGGTGCCTCCCCTCTATCTCCCTCTTGGTGGCTCCTCCACCCCTTCCAGCACTGCAGGTGACACCGCCAGCACCGTTGCCACCATCCCGCACCCTGGCAGCGCCTGCAGGTGATTGACAGCCCTCCTGCTCCCACGCATGACTCACTGACAGCCCCTGTGGCGGCTCAGCGTGAGGAGGGGGTGGTGGGACACCCCCACCCAGGGCTGCTGCAGACAACTCAGCAGGGAGTGATGCTCCCAGCCCTGCAGTTACACCCAGCCCTCTGCATCCCTCCATTCCTGCATCTCTAGGGACCAGCATCCCTGCCTCCCATCACCCCTGCACCCCCACATCTATGGGGATTGGTATCCTCACATCCCTGGAAACCAGGGAAAGCAGAGGCCCAGCTACCTTCTGCCACTGAGGCTGAGCTCCAAGGATGTTCCCCACCACAATGGCTGTGAGGTGACGCTCAAACGGTTTCCATGGCAAGTTCCAAGGTCACAAGCACTGGCAGGCAGCAACAGTGCACAGCATCAGCCACGGGCTGTGAGGAGGAGTTCCCACGGCTGCCATGATCCAAAGAGACAGCTCCCAGCCTCTGGCTTTGAAATGCCCATTGTGCCTCGCACTGCAGGGGCCCAGGCCCTGAAACACACCTGCACATGTATTTCTTGGTAGCTCCCATCCAGTCCTGGTGACCCATGGTGGCAGTCCAGCACAGACCTTGCCACTGGCACAGTGTCCTGGCTGCACTGGCAAGCCTCAGCCAATCCCAGCAGAGGACTGTTGGACTGGAGTGCCACTGCTCCGTCCCCAAAAGGGCAGCTCACTGCCTTCTCCATGGCACCCATTCTCTGGCAACCGCGCAGCAGGTGCATCCGGGACCATTCCTCTGCACTTCCAGGTTGCCAGCTCCCAGTGCCCCCTGCCCTGTGTGGCTCGCAGAGACTTGAACACTCCCACTTCATTTCTTAAGACCTTTAATATTGTCAAGAGGCGGCAGTGGGACGCAATGGCTGCTCCTGCCATCTCCATCCTGACAGATGGAAAACAAAGACCAGGGGCACCCCCTTCCCAGTGTTGGGTGAATACTGAGGCTCTGTCACCCTGCCCTAGCTGGCATAGCCCTTCCCCAAGAGTGATGGAAATATGATGATGCCGGTGCCTGGGGCCAGGCATGCATCCCATGGAAAGGGCTGGTCCCGCATCTCACAGGAAAGGCAGCTCCCACCTGCCTTATATTTTAGAGGAGAAAGACTCAAAAATAGGAGATGGAAGAGGAAACGTAAAAGCCCTCGACTGCAGCTCCCAGCCAGGCTCTGCTTCTCCTCCCGGAGCTGGGAAAAGAAGCGGTGGCCAAAGGCAGCTGGGGCACAGAGTCGGGGGGTTGACACCCTGTGGGCTGTCTGGCAATGGCTCCCAAGCCCAGCTCTGCTGGAACGGAGAGGGGTGGCCTGGCTGCCATCTCCCCTCCTGGCTGCCTGTGGTCCCCATAGTGGAAGGTGAGAGGGCCCAGTGGAGGCTCCAGAGGCAGCAGGAACCCTGGCAGGTGCCAGGGTGCAGGGCTGGTGCAGGACCCCGAGGGCTGCCCCACTTGGAGATGAACCTGTGGCACAAGTGGAGAGCAAAATTGTCAGTGAAGGGGACAGAGCAGGCACTTCCAACCCCTTTCCACCTTTTGGGACATGTGCCACATCCCCAAACCAGGATGGCAATAGGACAGACAGAGCCATTGGCTCCCACTGCCACTAGATCAGGACAGGGGGTGCAGGCAGGGGGGAAACTCACTGGCATGTCAGTTTTCCAGCTCAGATGTTCTGCAGAAGCTGCGGACAAAGGGCACACAGATCACCTTTCATCCTCAGCCTCCTCCTCCTCTGTGTCTGGGCATCTCTGGCAGCATGGCACCCAGGGGGACACGGGGAAAACCCCCAGCAAGAGAAACCATGGTTGCCCCAGGGTCACTGCAGCACTGCGGACCCAGCACCCCTTCCCATGCTGGCCCCGTGGCGGGGGACACTCACCCACTGTCCCCTGGGAGCCCTGGCGTGCTGGTCCCCTGTACCAGATCACACCACCACAAGCACACTGTAAAGCACAGCCCACAGCAAAGCCCCTGGAGGCTTCCCCACTGCCCTTCGTTATAAACCTGAGCGTGTGCAGGGGTTCCAAGGCAGCAAAGATGCTGCTTTCTGCCCTTCGGGTATCCCTGGGCACCCACTGGGTGATGCCCAACCAATGCCAGTGGGGGATTCCCCTGGCACAGCCCTGTCCCCTGGTTTATAACAGCAACGAGGGCCCAAGTAATTGGCTTGGAGGCAGTGGGATCATCTCTGTCCCACCACCAGCCCCGTGGCTGGGCAAGACTCCAGCTCCAGCACCAGCACCCGCATGGTTGAGGGACACCTGATGGGTGATAGCCCCTGGGCAGGACAGCTGTTGCAGACAGACAAGACAGCAAGATGGGGAGCTGATCTGTGACCAGGACAGAAAATCCATCCCTGTTAGAGGAAAAATCAGGAGCATGGCAGCATCCCCTCTTCTTGCATCACATGGTTTGGGACCTCGTGGACCCAGGAGACCCCACCAGCCTCCAAAGGATCAGCTAGCCCCCCCAGATCCATCACTGGAGATGATGCAGTACATAAGGAATGGGAGCAGGAATGAGAGCCAGGATATCCCCCACCCAGGTTTGAAGACCAGGACCCCCCATCATCTGATGCAGGAGGGATGCAGCCCTGCTTGAAGGGCCACCCAGTGCCCCTGGATCACTCACAGTTAGGGGGTCAGTAGCAAAAGCAGCCACACTGTTCCTCATCTCGCTCTCATTGCCCCGCAGTGGGATGAGGGAGATGTTACCCAACCTGGCATCCTGCTGCAGCCGTGCCACCCGCATCTTGGGACGCTCTGAGGGCCACAGGGCACCCCCATTCTGCAGACAGAGGGGACAGTGATGGAGACTAGAAACTCATCCACGCCAGGACCTCTCTTTTGCCCCGGGGTGCTGGTGTTTAGGGACGCTTGAATACCCGAAAAGGGTTCCGCTGGCCAAGCATTCCTCCAGGACTGTCCCCCATGGGAACAGTCACTTTTACAGGGAGTAATCATCTGGCCCACTCCCTACCTGCACCTGGAGGAAGGTGGCAAACCACTCCCGCAGATCGGCCTGAGTGTCACAGCACAGGTACCTGTGGAAACAGTGTCAGCAGCCAGAGGACGTGGTGGAGGCAGGTAGGGTGTCCCCTCTGCTCACTCCAGGTACACCTGCCTGCTCCAGAGACCTTAGCTGCTGCTCTGCATGAGACCCCAGGGGACTGAAGGGGACAGCCGCAGGCCCCAGGGGGAACCTGTATGGAGCCATGGGTGCTCAGCCAGGTCCCCACACATATAATGTCCCTGCCAATGTCAGGAGGGTGCAACTGGATTATCTTCAAGGTCACCTTCTATCCAAACCATTTCATGATTTCTATGATTCCCCATCTCCCCCTGCCACAGCAAAGGCTCCAGAGAGCTGCCACATGTCTGTCCCAGGGATAAGTTTAGTATCCCGTGTCGCCTTCCCTCACCATTGCTGCTTCTCGTGCTTCTCATTTTCGTAGAACACTGTAAAGCCCCAGCTGGAAGAGGGAGTGAAAACATGAATCCCAACAGCCCACACTGATGTCCTCTTCTGGCCAAGTACCCCAGCAAACCCCTGTAACCCCTGCCAACCCCCGCCAACCCCCATTCCTGAAAACCTCCCACTGTCCCTGCAACTGCCCCCTCCAGCCCCACAAACCCTCCCCCAGGTCTGCAAATCCCCCCAGCCCCACAAACACCCCCGAGGACAGTGCCAACAACAGGGCTCGGGAGAAACACAGGGCAGGGACAGCGCCGAATACAGACAGGGCTGTGGACAGAGCTGGGGACAGTGCCGGGGACAGCCCAGTCCCTGCTGATTGGACCGGGCAGCAGCAGCGTCCTACAGGGTTGCTCTGACACCTGGTGGCAGGAGGCCTGGCCAGCAGGGAACAGGTCCATCAGCCAAAACTGTCCCTGTCCTTGTCTCTGTCCCCATCTCCACTCCTATCCTCATCTGTCGGCCCCACAGGCCACCCTTTGCTCACCACGTCGGGGGTCGAAGCTTCTTTTTAACGCCCAGGTAGACCTTCAGGCTTCGGACAGGCCACTCCTTCTCCGGCTTGTGACTCTAGGGGAACAGGGAACCAGCACTGGGTTGGTGGCTGCCAGACCTGTCCCCACCCACCACAGTCCCCACCGATGCTAGGATAGGGTCCACCCTCCACGAGGGAGGAAAAGCTGTAGTGATGTGGTGACAGGGAGGAGGGTGAAGCCCAGCATGGAGCAGAACATTTGTGTGCCACCCACGGCAAGGGCCACAGGTGGCAGGAAAGGGTCACAGGTAGCCTGTCCCCCCTAGACTGTGCCAGTTGCCTTCAGAGCTGGGACCAGCACTGGCACATTGTGACAAGGTCTTGAGAGCCTGGCGCTAGACAACCCCCATGGGATCCCACCTCATACCTCTCCTCAGCATCATGGACACAGCCATGGCAGTGCTGGACCCGGACACACTCCATCTGGAGCACATTCCTAAATGTCCCACCGCCATCATGACACAGCGTGAGCACCCTTCTAGTGCTGGCTGTGCCTTGCCATGAGCCAGAAGCCGGTGCCACACTGGGGATCTTGGAGACCCTCCACCCATGTTCACATGCAAGCAGTGTTGACTTACAAGAGCTCAATCCAATGCCCGCAGGATGGGGAAGCAGCTCAGCACATCCCCATCCTCTCTGGTCCCTTCCCCAGACCCAGCTCTGGCTGCCTGGAGTGAAGGACAGCGGGAACCCCCAAGCCAGATGGGCCAAATGGGGAGAGATGGTAGCACCAGGGACGGTTCCAGTGATTGGCACATTTGTGCTGTGAGATTGGATTTGGGACTGACTCTGGATTGGATCTGAGGTCAACCCTGGGCAGACTGGTAAGTGCAGAGGGCATGGGAGCCCCTACACCCCAGCTAAGCCCCCCATTCCCCTCCCTACTCACGCTCTCTAAGGGGGGGGCTCCACTGCCTCAGGCTCTGTTCAACAGAGGAGAAGGGTTAAAGCAGAGGTGGGGGACCCCTCCCTGCAGCCCCCCCATGTCCACAGGCAGGGCATAAGGATGGAGTGCTGATGTACTAGGGTGCAGTGTCAGATTACAGCGATCAGGAACTGGGGCGCAGGGAGTGGCTGCCCCTGCACAGCCAGTATGCCAGCATGTCCCCCCTCAGCCCTGGCACTGACCAGGAGCTCCAGGATCTGCTCCAGGTCTGGGTGACAGCACTTCTGGGGCCAGCTCTGGCACTGCCCACACTGCCCACGGCTGCCTGCACTGCCTGTGCCATGACAACCCCAGTGCTGCCTGCACAATGCCAGCCCACATGGGTCCTGTGTCCTCAGGGAATCCCCACAAAGCCACAGTGTGGCAGGGCAGGGCAGGGCCAGGGAAGGAGAAGGGCGTGAGGCAGGGCTCACCCGTACTTCCTTGTAGAGGCGCAGCCAGGACTGGTTGAGAATGAAGTAGCGATCATGGAAGCCAGTGCTCAGCCCAAGCCCCAGCAGGTTCCTCTCCTCCCGGAATTTCATCATGCCATGCTTGCAGTCACCCACTCTGCTGGCTGGAGACACATACCTGAGCGGCTCTGGCCCCCCACAGGGGTCAGGCCCCCCAAGGAAGGCATAGCCAGACCCTCACCCCCATAACAGCAGCCCTCCAGCTGCTGCATAGCCCTGGCATTGCTCCTCAACTCCCAGGCCAGGCAGGGCAGGCAGGACCAGCTTCCCTACTGCACTGGGCACAACATTTGGCCATGACACCATATCAGGGGGCTCCAAGTCAAATGCTAACTGAGCTGGTGCCTACTTGCATGGATCCCATCCCATCCTCTTCCCCATTCCCATCCCCTTCTCCATTCCCTCCCCTCCACTCTGCATTCCCATCCATGTCCAATCCACATCCCATCCCATCCCCTTCGTTCTCTCCCTGCCCAGACCATGGCCCCTGCCTCCCACCAAGGTAGATGAGCATGTTCTCCATGGACATCTGCTTCTTCACCACCAGGTAACTCTCTGTCCCCAGGCAGTGCAGAATGGGCAGAACTTTCTCCAAGTAATGCAAAGGCCGCTCTGTCAGTCAAGGGACAGGCAGGTCTCAGGCAGTGTACCCAGGGCCAGCTCCCATCCAGAGAGTGTAACACTTGTGTCCTGAGGGTCTGCCATGGTCTTGCCACTAAACTATGTCCCCAGGTGGCACATCTACAGGTCTTGTCAATCTCTCCAGGGACAGTGACTCCACCACTGCCCTGGGCAGCCTGTGTCAGGGCTGGACAACTCTTTCACTGAAGAAATTTTCACAAATATCTAGCCTAAACCCCCCCTGGCATAACTTGAGGCTATTTCCTCTTGGCCTGTCACTTGTTACCTAGAAGAGACTGATCCCCACCCACTGGCAGCAGGAGCTCAAGGCACCAGCAGGCAGGACTAGGGTCTCATCCTGCTTCTGTTGATCTCTCCCTTGCTGCTGCCTACGGCCAACATAGGGCTGCTCACTTTGGTGGCCGGAGAACTTGGACACCTCCCACCATCAAGCTTCAAAGGCAGTTGAACTCCTAAGGATATAAACAGACATCCTGGCCCAAACTCCAGCCCATCTGCAGTACTCGGCCATGTGCAAGCTGGATGTGGTGAGCAACTGTCCTCCCCTGAGCACCTGGAGCCCATCCCGGATTGCTCCATGGTGCAATCACAAGTGGAGATTTTTCATACCCATCCCTATATCCATTCCCATCTCCATCTGCATCTCTATCCCCATACCCATCATTACTCCATCTGCATCACCATGTCCATCACCTTTTCCATCCTCATCCCCACTTCACTGCCATCTCTAACTTTATCCCCATCTGCATCCACATCTCCATCTCTAACATCATCTCCATCTCTCTCCCTGTCATCACCACCCTCATGCTCCTGCACCAACCTGCCTCTTCCCTTTCATTCACTTCGAAGCAGCTCCAGTAGTCCTTCTCCTTCATGACAATTTTCCGCCGGTCCAGGATCTCGAAGGTGAGCTCCTCAGCTGTCATCGTGGCTGGGATCTGAGAGGGAGGGGGCAAGTCTCCATCAGTCAGTGCCCATTGCCCTTCCATCCTCACACCACAGAGGTGCCAGCTCAGTGTGAGTCCCCATGCCACCACAGAAGCTTGGACATACAAGGAGGGGACCCCGTTCCCTTTTCACCTTCTGCACCCTCTGCCCAACCGCTCACCTTGACATGCTGCTCTGTCTCTGTCTTCTTCTCCTCCAGGTAGACAGTGCAGATGAAGTCCCCAGCTTGCTGGAGGGCAACAGTAAAGTGCTTCAACCTGCAGCTTCCCATGTGTGGGTGAAATCCTCCCCACCAGTGCGGACATCCCCTGCCCAGGGCATGTCCAGGAGATGCTACAGTAGACACTGGGGGCCCCAGGAGAAGAGGTCCCCATGTCCAGGACCCACCTGTGTTCCGCTGGATGATGCCTCCCGCATCTTCATGATGGCTGTGATTTCATCTTGCTGCTTCTTCATCTCTTGGTCATTGACCTGCCAGGGAAGAGAAGCCATCAGGGCTGCCCAAACCATCCTGGCTCCAGGCTTCGAGTCTGCAGGGTTTGAAAAGACATGGTCCTCTCTCCCCTTGTCTCCAAAGTAAGATGTCTACAGACAGAGCAATTGCGACTTCCTCCTCCTTCCACCTCTCCATTCCCTGTGAACATCCACACACTGGGACCCAGGGGCGAACCTACATTAAAGATCTCCACGTAGTGGCTGATGAGGTCCTCCACCACACGTCCTGCCTTGTAGTCCTTCCCATCCGTCTGGAAGAGTGTGGGCCCAAAGACAATGGCCAGGTTGTGTGTGTTCATCTGATTCTCCCCAGAGAAGCACTGGACCCTGTGGGGAACTCTGTCAAGATTCCTGCCCCAGAGCCCCCCAGGACCCCTCCCTTCAACCTCCATGCAGGACACAATGCTTGGCATCAGGCACAGCTTGACCCCAAACACCTCTCCTTTCCTTGCTGGGGACATGAGCCAAAGGATGATGGCTCTCCCACAACCCACGGCCCCCCAGGACCCCACAGTGGAGAGGCTGATGCCCAAAGAGTCGATGCCATACCGGAAGAGGTGATTGATGAGCGCCTTCAGTGTGGCCCGGTTCACTGGAGGGAGGGCAGCCAGGAGCTGCCGGTACTCGCCAACCTTTGCCTCTTCATCCTCCAGCGCTGCCAGAGGGAGAGAATGAACATGGAGGAGCACAAAGCAGAGATTAAGGCTCGGGGCGACACCATTCCTTCTACAGATTTCACTTCCCTTCTCCTGTCCCAATGTGGGGATGGAGCATCCCAAATCCATGAGGCCAGAGAACATCCCAGGTCTACAGAGCCAGAGCATGCCAGAGCTGAAGCATCCCAGAATCATGGGACCAGAGTAACCCAGCATCATGGGCCTGCAGCATCCCAGCATCATGGAGCCAAAGGACTCCAGTTCTATGCAGCCAGAGTGTTCCAGCTCCATGGGGCTAGAGCACCCTGGCTGAATGGGGAAGGAGCATCTCAGCTCCATGGGGCTGGAACCTGCCAGTTCCAAGGTGCCAGAGCACCCTAGGGCTGAAGAATCCCAGGTCCATGAGGTGAGAGCACACCTGCTTTATGGGGCTGAATCATCCAGACCTGTGAGGCCAGGGCACCCCGGCTCGACAGGGCCTCAGCATCCCAGCTCTGCAGGGCTAGATCACCCCAGATTCATGGGAACAGAGTACCTCAGCATAATGGGACTGGAGCATTCCAGCATCATAGGGCCAGAGCATCCCAGCTCCACAGAGCTGGAGCATCACAAGGCTGGAGCATCCCAGCTCTCTGAAGCCAGAGCGTCCCAGCTCCATGAGGCCATAGCTTGCGTCTGCTTTTCTGCTGGGTGCATCTATCCCCGGTGTCCAGTGAGTGGATCCAGAAGGGAAGGGCAGGGGGATCTGGCTGTCTTCCCTGGCTCAGCCCCACCCTTGCCAGAGCACAAGTCTGCACAGGGCAGCATGAACACACTCCACTCCCCACCCACCACTTGAGACCCCAGCACAGGGGAAATGTGCAGCACAGAAATGTTTCTCCAACCCACAAAGGGGACAAATAGGCTGCACAGAACTGGGTAGCCCACGCCCTCCTCCTGTCACCTCCAAGCAGCCCCCAGGGCTCACCTGTTGCCCATAGCCAGTCCGGGGCCCACCGCCGAGTGAAGAGCCCATCCCCAAGGTCACGGAAGAAGCGTTTGAGGGTGTTGGCCACATCGTCCACCTGGTGCTCACCCTCCTTCAGGCGGACACAGCGCGCATCCCGCTGCAGCACCTCCAGAAGGCTGGTGGTCTTGGAGTTCTGCCCGCTCTTGCGATAGATTCCCTCAGACGTCAGCCCTGTGATGGAGCCAGTGGGGATGAGACCCCCTGTGCAGGAGACAGACCCCACTCCTGGCCCACCAGCTCCTCATCAAACACTGCCAGGTGCCACAGAGCATCCCACCCTGCAGGTGTTCCTGTGACTAGAGCCAAAGCCCTGCTACAGATGGAGCCCTCCCACAGAGCTGGACCAGATGTTCAGGGAGGGAGGGAAATTTATCACAAGCACATAGGGTTCTCATCTGCCACGCCACACCAGTGGGGTGACCCAAATGCCATGCTCCGGTCCCTGCCAGCATCCCAGGACTTGACCCATACCGCACTGGGTGATGTAGTCAATGCAGCGGTCCACCAGCAGTGGAACGTCCAACTCCGTCAGCTGCTGCTCCGACAAGGTGTCTCCCGAGCTGCCTGCAGCCTTCTGAATGGCGTGGACCCAGCCCAGGAAATCTAGCTTCCGCTCCCCTTGGATGTACAGTGTCCTGCCAGCACGCCTGGGCTCAGCAGGGTGGTCCCTCACACCCCACTGCATGTCTGCAACCCCCAGGAAGGCTGGTCCTGGGGGCCTGCAGGTGACTCCAACTCTATTTTGGAGGTCTAGAGTCATCGCAGGGAGGGTAAAGACACTCCAAAACAAGGAGGGGTATTTGGCTGGGGGGGGCCCCCCTCTCTCCCCCCCTCTTACCTCCGCCTCTCCACCAGCACCAGAACCTCATGGTCCCCCTGGATGGCTGGAAAGGAAGGCAGGGAGCCCATCACCTACGGGAATATCAGGTGCCACAGCTCCCTAGACCCACATGCTGTGGGAGGCTCTGCCAACAGGTCCAGCTCCAGTCCAAATGGGACAAGCAGGGATGGGGAAGAGAATGCAGAGGGAAAAGAGGATGAAGAGGAAAAAGAGCAGCTGCATTCCCCCTCATTCAAGGGACAGTGAGCTCCATAGGAGCAATACCCACCAGACTTCCACCAAAAGCTAGGTGCACCTTGGGGCAGGATTTGGGGGATACGCCCTCCCTCCCAGCCAGGGGCTCCTGCCAGCAGGGCAGGGGTACTCACAGAGCTCCTGCAGCTTGCGCAGCTGGAGAGGCTCCTGCCAACGGCCATCCTCAGAGCAGACGTGGAGCGTGGAGCCAACCAGGGCAAACCAGCCCTCCTGGGCATGCTCCAGGGTGAGACCCCCCTTGTAATGCAGTCGGCCAAGCCGCTCAAAGTCTAGTGCCACCAGCTCCTCAGCGCAGGGCTGGACAAAGGACTGAGCCAGGGAGGAAAGGAATCCATTGGCACCACTGCATCCAGTTGCCACCAGCACCTAGGGCCACCTCGGGCCACCTCAGGCCCCTGCATCCCACCTTGGCAATAGACTTGAGCCATTCTCGAGCAGAGTCAGGGCTCTCCAGCCCGAAGAGGTAGAGTCGATCTGCCTCGGTGTACACCTCAAACGTGCTCTCGATCCTTCAGAAGGGAGGAAAAGGGGAGCCTGGGTGCCCACAGGGGTGGGATAGAGCTGGGTGGGCGATAGGGGTGTTCCAGAGGTAGGAGTGTCCTGCTGCATGGCTGCTGATGGTTCTGACAATGGCTGATCTAACATGGGATCCCCCCACCATGGCCCCAGCCACTCCAGCATCCCTGTGCTGCCAGATGCATTCCAACAGGGGACACAGGGACTACAGAGGGGCCACAAAATGGTTACAAAGGAGTTGGACTGGGTTCCAGAGGGATTACACAGCAGCTGCAAAGAGGTCGCAAAGGTGTTACAAAAGGATTAGAAAGATGCTGCAAAGGGGCTGCAAATTATTTACACAGAATCCTTGCAAAGCCATTGGTTCAGGGGCCATTGGTGGGATTGGAGACTACAGTCCCCTCGTGCCACCCCTCATAGAGGCCACTGCAGTCATGCCAGGCCCTGCAGGAGCAGAGGGGCTGTTGGGGTGCTCCAAGGGAGTGCAGCCTTACCCATGTGCATGGAGTGGGTTGTTCACCAGACAGACAATTTCCTCCACCCTGATCTCGCCATTTGGCACAGTGTTGCGGTCATTCTCATAGTAGCTGAGCACACCATCCTGCAGCGTGCACCATCGCCGGCTGAACTCTGCACAGCACAGGAGAGCACTGAGTAGCCTCCCTGAGCTCCAGCCTGCCCCACAGCACCCACCAAACCAGCCTGAGCACTCCAGCAGCACTCACTAGGTGCCCATCTGATGTGACCACCCATCAAACCAGGCTACCAGGTGATGCTGCACTTCCCTGCCACCTTTTCAATGTCTGAGAGAACAGGGGAGGGTGCAATTTCCCCTGAGAGAGGAAATTAATCTCCCAGCTCCCTTTTCCTGTCTCACACATGTACCTTCTGGGCCCTTCCGCTCACTGATGGGCTTGACCATGGAGGGGGTCTTGTAGAGGAAGCCATTGTGGGTAATGGAGGGCAGGTGCACAGAGTAGGGCTTCTCCTCCTCACTGCGCACCATCTCCAGGCGTGGTGGCTCTGCAAGCAGGGAGATCAGTCTGTCATAGGGAGCTGCCCTCCTCCCTCAGCCCCAGGAGGCTGCTGGGTTTCCCCCATCGCGGCACAAGGAGTATCCCAGTGGCTGCACCCCAAGCTCCCACCTCAGCACAGCTGGGGTGCAAGGACCAGTGCTGGTCCCCAAATCCAGGGCTGCCTGGGAGTCATTCCACATCCTGAGTCCTCCCCGAAGCCCCTCCCTAAGCACTGAGCTGGGACTGGATGGGAACAATGTGAGGAGGTGGGGACGAGGCTCCCCCACCACTGAGGTCCCTCTCAGGCTGTCCTGGGACCCTGCTGCTCTGCAGTATCACAGAGCATCACAGTCCTGCAGCTGAAATAACAGCCCAGGGCTCTGTCACTGCCTCCTCATCTGATCACAGTCATGTCTCTTGCCTCAGCTTCCCTACCTTGCCAGCAAGAGGCAACCCCCACTTTCTCTGGGATGAAGCAGAGATAGAATGCAGGGACACCCCTAAATCACACCCAGGTCAGAGTGTAGGATGCCTGGAGCTCTAGAGATGGGGAATCCAGGATGAGGCAGACCCCTGCTCCCCCAGTCCAGCCCTGCTTCATGCAGTGCTGGGCTCATCCACCCTAGCAAGCCCAGGACACTGGAGATTGCCGGCCCCAGCAGTATGAGCCCAAGCTTTGGATTTCTCTGGCTCACTGGGGTGGCTGGGAGGCCTCACAGCTCTCCCAGGCACCTTTAGTGCTGACATGTCAGGAAGAGCTGGGCCAGCCTCAGACCTGGGCAAATTCCAACTTCCGCAGGACAGACTTGGCTGCCGAGGCAAGGAGGGAGGTGACGGCTCTAGCGAGTGCTGGCCAGCCCCCCACACCTCTGTTCCACCTGCTCAAGTGTTCCTGCCCACCCGCCCGAGGCCAGCAGTTCACCCTGCATTAGTGTGCAGATCCCGTGGGAGCTGTCAGCCCTTCCGGAGTCGAGTTCAGAGGCAGGGGTGCACATCCAGCAGAATGGGACTGGTCATTAGGGGGTCAGCCCTCTTGCCCCAGGGGCATGCTGGAGGTGGGAGCTGCCCATCTGACAGGGGAATGTCCCTTGAAGCTGCCTGGAATGCCCACAGCACACCCGCATGGTGTGGGAATACTCTCCTATCCCTTTCGGTGCCTGCAACACCAGCCTGCATCCCCAGCTGGGCTCCAGACCTGTGTTCCCAGCTGGGATTGAGCCCCCAGGGGTGCAGAGGTTCCCCAAAGCCTCTCTTCCCTCTCGCGGGGTACACAGACCCTCGACAGTGCCAGCAGATGGAGAACTTCATGCCAGGAAACTGCTGGGCAGGACACAGAGCTGGAACCAGTTCAAAACACAGCTGTGTCCCCCAGAACATCCCAGTGGCAACTCCAAGAATGTTGTCAGTGGGTGTGAGCCCATGGTGGAGCTTCAAGGGGGTCAGCCCTTACCTGAGGTTTTGTTGTGGAGCAGGAACTCCATCTGCAGCCGCTGCCCACTTCTCTCAGCCAGGGCCAGGGGCGTTGGGCACTGGGGGTCCCCGGTGTCACAGGTCACCGATGCCCCACAGAAGAGCAGAGCTTGTGTCTCCGCCAGGTCACTGGTGGTGACGGCCGCACACAGAGCCTGCAGCAGAGCCAGGAGGCCAGCGGTGAAGCTGACAGTTCCCACCGAGGAGGAGGAGCAAAAGGAGCCCGGTGAGTGCAGTGAGCTGCCGGACCCCTGGCTGCCTCCCGGCCGCCTCCCAACTGCCTGGTCAGAACAAAGGAGGCTCAAACTGGGAGAAAAAGTTTGGAGCCGTCAGTGAATCCCTCCCTTAAGGAGCCGGGGTGAAGTCATACGGCAACGGGGCGGGCCAGCCAAGCCAGAGTAAGAAAACAAACAAGCCCACATGCGAATTCCCTTGGCTGCCTGGGCCCTCCATGTACCCCCACCGCTTGTGCAAACACTGGAGAAGCCATGGCAGGCAAAGCCACGGCAGAGCAGAGGCGAAGGTCGGCAGCCAGACAGCCAGGATGGCATTCCCTGTGTGATATTCCCTGTGTGACGCTCTAGTCTGGCACCCAGCCAGCAGCCAGCACAGGGAATGGATTCCATGGCTGGTGATTGGGAGTGATGGCCAGGTACTCCTGGAGAGGGATTTCACGCTGCCTCAACTGGGGTCTGCCCCCAGCACCAGCTCCCCTAAGCCCCATATAGCCCAGAGCTTGACCCCAAAACAATTTCCAAGCCAGGGAGAGGTAAACCCTGGAGCTGCCGGGCTGTGGTAGGGAGATCCCATCTTGGACAAGGCTCTCCAGCCTGGACATGAAGCTGGTTATGCCCTACAGCAGAGATGTGCAACAGGGGCTGGGGGGATACAGGCAGGGATACAGGCAGCGAGGAATGGTGGGCAGTCTGCTTGGGCACAGACTTCACTCCCAAAAGAGCCTCAGGACCCCAGCTCAGTACCACTTTGCACCCAGGCAGAACCCCCAAGCGGGTGCCTATCCCTGGAGGCCACTGACCCTGTCAAGCTCCTCCTGGTTGCCAAAGAGCGGGTGGTAGTGGCGGTACTTGCCCTCCCGGTATTTGGCGATGAGGAAGCGCCTCCTCTCCTGGCTGCCACTGGCGGGGCTGATGGCCTCACTGGGAGGCACATTTGCAGCCCAAAACTGGTTTGCCATCACGTTGCCAAACTGCTGGAAGAGCTGTTGGGACAAGGACAAGGAGACGCCACTGTTACAAAACTGCTGCGGTAGGTGGAGGGGCTTTGCTGGGGGCAGGGTGCTGCCCAGGAGAACCATGGGGTGAAGGAAGAGCATGGGTGGTGTAGGCGAAGTGGGGAGTGTGGGTGGACAGGGTGCAGGTGCACCCACCCACTGCAGGCATGCAGCATCTGTCAGCCCCCATAGCCAACAACTCCCCTTCCTGCCCCGGAAAATCACATCTGGAAAGCAGCACCCAGCTGTGGGAGGTGTGGTGGTGCTCAGTATCCATGGGGACAGATTCAAAGTGCTTTTGGTGGCCCCTTGCCACCCCACTACACACACTGAGCAATGCCATTAAGAGGTTTAGCCCTGTCTCAGGGAGACCCACATCACCTCAATACCCACGGGAGAGTCTGCCAGCACCCCGAAGTTCTTAGGGGTGGAATGGGTGCATGCGAGAGTCGAGGAAGGGCAGTGCGAGCTGGGGCCCTGAGGATGCTGGGGTGGTTTCAGGCAGCGTTCCCGGAGAGGGGAGGGGAAAGGGAGCAGCCGCAGGCAGCAGCTGGAAGCGTTTGGAAGCTCGAGGAGCAGGCTATGCTGGAGGTGGGGGCTGCGCGGGTGGGACGCCAAGCAGGAATGCAGGATCTGAGCAGGATGGATGGGAAGAACGGAGCCAGCCAACCTCTGCCGGCGGGAAATGGCTGCCAGGTTAGGTCTTGAAACGAATCCCAGCTCCCCCCGCCCACTCATTCCCCGCCCTGGCTGCGCCGACACATTCCTCCGCGTCGGCGGCCATGCCGCTCTGGGGGCGTGCTCAGCCCTTGGTTCCCTGCCAATCCTACAGCTATGGCCCGACAGCCACTCCGGCCACTCCACAGCCACGTCCCCACGGACAAAGAGACACCATCTGTCTGTGGCACGTAAAGTACCGCTTGTCGTCGCCGGCATGCTGAACTGGGTGCCAGAGGTCCACAGGGACAGAATGAAAGGCTGCTGGGGGTCCTCTCCCCAGCCAAGCCCCACCATGGTGTTCTTGCAAGGGGCTGGAATCAGCGTGGAGGAGCCCTGCCGTGCTCCAGCATCCCCCAGCCCACGCGAGCAGCTCCACAATGCTGAGGGAACACGGTGTCACCCCCTAAAAGGGCTTTTTGGGACTAGTCTGTGCCAATACCTCGATCAGCTCCTCAGTCCACACCTTCCTGTCCATCTTCAGGCTCCGGACTTTGGTGATGCCAGGGCCCAGTCCCCGGTGTTCCCCTGCCAGCAAGATGAGCCATTAGGGACCCACTTTGGGATGGGAAAGGTCTGGGCATCCCCAGGGATCCCCCTTTGTGCCCCTCTGGATATGGGTACCTGCACATCTCTTGCAGATGACAACACAGAGGTTGATGGAGGCCCAGTCAGGTTTGGGGGAGCTGCAGTCAGCACAGAAGCGGTTGGACTCCACCACCCAGATCCTCTCGGCCACCTCCGAGTTGGAGAGTGCCTCAGCGATGGACTGCTGCATGGCCTCCACCCATTCCTCCTTCTCCTGCTCTGAGTCAGCAGAGAAGCTGCCAGGAGAGATGGGGGTGAGATACGCCATGGCTCGGGGTGGGCAGCACTCTCAGCACTCCCTCCCACCCTGGGCTCACCTGAAGATCCTGTATGGTGTGGTGAGGTCAAAGCTGCGGCGATCCACCTCCTTGACGTTCCCCACATTCATCTCAATGTAGGTAATGCCAATCCCCAGCCGATAGTCCTGATGGGGGAGGGTGGGCAAAGGATGAGGGGGAGATGGATGATGGGATCCAGTGCCTGGGAGCTCGGGTACCTCTGTCCCTTCCCTGCCCAGCTCTCCTCCTGGGGGTACCTAGGACACCACAGACTCTGGAGCAGCTAGAGTGGGTGTGATGCTCCTGGGAGATCCCAAGGCTCAGAGCCAGCAGAGGGGGAGGGCTGCAGCTCAGAGGTCAGTACCCTGTGGCTTCTGTGCTGCCCTCATTTGAGGGATGGCAGGCCTGAGTGCCCTGGCTCACTGCTGCTCTGCTCAGGCTGGGAGTGCAAAGGGAAGGGGTCTCCCTTGAAACAGCATCAGGGTCCCCTGCAGGGCAACAGCCCCCCCCCAGCAACCCACCTCCGCATTCTTGTAAAGGAACACTTTGTCCCCAGCCACCACCACAAAGAGCTTGTGCTTAAAGCCCCGCAGCTCCAGGAAGCCACTCTTATCGGCTAGCTCAGTGGCACTGTCGGTGGCTAAGGACATCAGTGTCCTCTCTGGAGCTTTGCTCTTCCGCTCCTCTGCAATCTGCTGCAGGGTCCATATCCACTCCTTACGGTCTGCTGTGGGGCCAGAGGCGAGACAGGTCAGGATCAGCCTGGGCCCAGGAGCCAATGGGACTCATCCCATGGGCAGGGAAGGGAAAGCAGCTGGGGAACAGGGACCCTTGTCACTCACCATCATTCTCGGCCCGGAACACAAAGTTGCGGTTGTTGGTGACAACCTCAAATTTCTGGTCCCCAACGCTGGTGACGTGGGAGATGGAGGAGACGGGAATGAGCCGCTTGGAGTAGGTATCCTGGGTCAGGGAGTGGGGAGACATGCTGCTCATGTCTGTGGCCTCCAGAAAATGGGAGGGTTAGCCCTCAGGTTCCCAATGCTGCAAGTCCCATGTCCAGGAGGCTCTGAACCTTCCACATCTCATCCCCAGCACCCAGCCATGGCTGCTCCGTGGGATACTAACCCTTGGCACAGCCACGTCTCTGAGTTGGGATGCCCAGAGGGTGGTGGCCCTGCTGGGGCAGCTCCTCTGCCACCTTCTCATCCCAAAACCCCAGATCCATCTTCTCCACCCACCTTTTCACTGTCAAAATAGCGGAGGTAGTCAGCGTCAAGCTTCACCCAGCGCTTCTGGTAGATGTAGGACCTGGGAGGGGACCGGAGGGACCCATTGGAGGGGATGCCCTTGAACTCAGGATGATTCTGCTTGAGTGTTCACGCCCCAGTTGCCAAAAGCCTGGGGCCACCTTGCCATTGATCCTGCCCTGTGTCCCCAGCCCTCGATGTCCCCAACCCTCCATTGTTTGCCATGTCCCCAGCCCTCAATGTCCCCAGCCCTCCATTCTGCCCTGTGTCCCCAACCCTTGATCTAGTGCTATATCCCCAGTCCTCTACCCTGCACAGTGATAAGAGGCCTGTCCCGGCCAGCCCTTGAAGTCACCAGCCCTTGATCCTGTGCCCTCTCCTTGTGCCCTCATGTCGCTGTTGGGGACAGCAATGGGGACTTCATGCTTTCCTCCAGGCACCAATTTAAACATGGAGCTGAGAACGAGGGCTGCCCCTAACAGCCAGGCAGGATTCAATTCAGGAGACACATTCCAGAAGGAGTCAGTGGCACCAGAGCAGAGGGAGAAGCCGTGCATCTCTATCAGGATGGGGATACAGATGAGAGGCAGGACCCTGGGGCTGGAAGAGAGCCCATCAGAGACTCTTTTGCCCTCCCCAGCTGAGGATACAGACCAACCACTCACCACAGGGAAAGGCAGGACACTCTTCAGCCCATCCCTTTAGCATCAGGGCTGCAGGAAGAGCCAAGTCCTTTCCCACACAGCTTCAGCAAGCCCTGCCATGCAGCTCCCTACCAGCATTGACCCCCCCAGTCTCCTCCTTGCTGGTGGGGCTGGGGGCTGGTGCAGCGGCAGGGACACAGTAGTTGCTCAAGGGCTTGTTTACTCAGGAAAGGTTTGCTGGAGCAGCTTCCCAGGGACCTTCCAGCTGCTCTCACTTCCCCAGCAGCATGGCTGCTCTGTTGCAAACAGCAGAGCTTCCTCCTCCTCCTCCTCCTCCTCGGTGGAACTGCTGCCTCGGAGTTTCCTCAGAGCCCAGATCAAGAAGCCCCCAAACATCCGTCACATCTCCTGCTTGATTGTTGCCTCCCAGCTAGTGCAGGGGCTCTTTGAGTGTGCTCCCTGTGCACACTGTGCTGGTTGTGCTCACTGGGTTCACTAGACTCCCTGGGGGATCACTGGGCTCCCGGTGTCTCCCCAGCTCCCTCACCCTGGAGCACATAGACACAAGCCCAGCACTTCCCCTGTTTTACTGTTGCACCAGTCTGACTTTCCACCATGAGCCCAGGATTTGGGGCTGCCATCCCATGGGATAGGAGCTATCACCACCTCCTCCTGCGGCAAACTCAGCGATCTCAAATGCACAGTTTAGCCCAGACATGCCACCTCACCCCTGGCAGCTTCTCTTGTGATCACCACTATTCCAGGGCTCCCCCAGAGGAAAGGCAGCTCTTTTCCCCGCGATGCAGGGTCTGAGAGGAAGCTCAAGCTGCAGCCTCCCCTTCTCAGCAAAGTCAGTACAACAACTGGTGGCACCTGCTCTGACAAAGGCTCTTTCATGAAAAATATGTGGTTCTAACCTAAATCACAGGTTAGAAAGAAGTGGAAGGAACCCCTAGCAATGGATTTTCACCACAGCAAAAGTACCACTCCCATGAGCAGGAATTGTAGGTGGGAAAAGGAGGGGACAATCACCCTTCCATGTCACACAGGAACCCCCAGTACCTCACTCACCCCTGTGGTGGGTTCTTGTCCAGCCACCCTGCTCTGATGGTGGGTGACAGCGGGGTGGTAGCACTGGTGCCCTCCGTGCTGTCACTGAGTGTGCCGGGGCTGCTGCCAGGGAAGGCGTCGGGTGCAGGCGGGTGCAGGCTGGGGTCCTTGTCACTCCAGCTGTTGCCACCACTGGGGATGAGGAGCCGAAGTAGGGGCTTAAGAGCTGGCGGGTCCTGGGAGGGGCTGAGGCTCCCCCGCATGCTTCAGCCTCCCTGTGACCTTCCCTGAGGCGCAGGCAGTGCAGGCCAGCTGTATGCAAGCAGGGACACTGGGGACAGTCCCCTCAGTTAGGTCCTGGCATGTCCCTGAGTCCCAGGGACAGCCTAGGCCTGAGTCTCAGCTCTGGGAGGGGGGACAGGAGCACCCTCAAGACCGCAGCCCCAACCCAGTGATGCACAGAGCTGCTCTCTTCTCACACACGCTGCCTTGCACAGGTCCTGCATGTGCCCATGTGTGTGCACACTGTGGAGCTGGGCACACACAAGAAGCCCTGATCTGTGCACTTACCTGCCCTGCCATGCACGAGAGCTCTCTGCCTGTGCTCACATCCCCCACAGACACAAAAACACCTGCTGCTACACACACACATATCCCTGCCTATACACGCACACAGCATGTCACCAGCCTCACATACACATCCCCTGCACACAGCATGGCAGCCAAGCTCATACTTGGCACGGGGTGCATTGGGGTGGTCCTCGCCGAACTCATCTTCACTGAAGAGGCTGTTGAAACGCAGGGACCGTGGTCGCCCCGTCCTAGGCTCAGCATCCTCCTGCAGAGACACACACAGGTAACATGTGGGGTCTCCTTGGTGGCCCCACTGCACTGTGAGGGTGCAGGGTGGATGGAAGGAGAGGGGACACGATGTCACCAGCCCATCCCCAGCTCAATGGGTGCACACAGTGCCAGGGTGCCCAGGAAGAGGCATGCTGACTCAGAGAGGCAGAAGTGCAGTCAAGGGAGGAGCTGAACACCAGGATGGTTATTTATAGCAGCTAAAAATGTGGGAGCTTCATGAGAAATCTGGCATCGCCTCCTTGGCTCTGATGTTCCCAAGCAAAGGCAGATGGGGGCTTCAGGTGCTCAGGGGGCTCTGCAGCATTTGGGATTCCTCAAATCCATCCGTTCGCACTCCAGGGAGCGAGGGAGGCAGATAGAAATTCGCAATCCAGAGATTACATTCAAGATGCAGTGCTGGAGATGTCTACTAGCACACACTCTGGGCACGTGAGTGTGCCGGGGTGCTGCACAGCTGTGGGTGATCCCTGGAGACCCCAGAGGACCCAGTGAGTGCTTCCTGGGGACACTGGGATGAGACCTGGTGGGTGCTCCCCAGGGACCATTGAGTTCCAGCACCACTGAAAGACCTGGTAGGTACTGAAGGACTGTAAGAAAGGCCCAAGGACACTGAAGGACCCAGTTCCAGCTCTGGGGTTCCAACCCCCATAGGAGACACAGTGGGTGCCCCCTGGGAACCCCTGGGTTCCAGCCCCTATGGGAGACCCAGAGGGTACTCCCTAGGGACCTATGGGAGACCCAGTGGGTGCTCAGTGAAGCAGAATCCCCTCTATAGCCACTGACAACATGCTCCTCCAGCCCTAACCAGTATCTCTGGAGCATCCCAAGGCCAGTACCTATCCTTAGGGCCAGCCATCCTGCTAGCTCCTGCCCATCTCCAGCCCCATGGTGGGACCAACCTTTGCCATCTCCCCCGTCGGTCTGGCTAATTCCTCCTCCCACGCGGAGTCCTCGTAGTCTGAGTCATCTGACAAAGGAGAGGGAAGATGCTGGCAATCAGCTGGGGTGGAGCAAGGGGTCCCAATTCCCCCTGCTACCCTGGAGCCTGTGGGGAGGATGAGGATGCAGGCATGGCTAGCTTCCCCCTGCTTTGCCCTTGGCAAATAATCACCCCATCCCTGTGACAACAAGGGTTTTATCAAGGAATTTGGGGAAGAGCTGGGAAAGGGCAAAGTCCCACTAGTGGCACCTCCCAGCACTGTCACAACAATCCTGGCCTCGCCAGAAGAGGACTTGGTGACACCAGCCCCAGCACCATGGCTTCGTCCAGGCTCTTGCATCTCTGCCTGGGAGCTCCTGCTGCTGGGGATTTCCAGGGGCTTCTCCCACAGCTTGTTTTCCAGGGTGGGTTCCCCTCCTTCCTCTTCCATTCCTTATCAGCTCCTGAGCTTGTGCACCATGGAAATGAGATCCCAGAAGATGATGGGAGCGAGAGATGGTTCCTCCTCACCCAGCACTCACATCAGCAGGAATCCTGGTCAGGATTGTAACCCCACAGGGAACAAGTGGCCCCAGAGAGCCTGGCCCTGGCAGACACCCACACCCAAATCCCACTGAGAATCTGGATAAGATTCCTCCCAAAACCCCAACCCAGATGATGGTGTTTGGGCCCTGGCAGCAGGCGAAGATGCTCCCAGGCTGCAGGGGGTTGAGGGGTGCAGGTAGATGTTCACCTTGCCACCACAGAAACCCCCTGCAGACTCTGCATCCCAAACCCAACAGGGTGGGAGCAGCTTTCCTTCCTGCACCCCCCAACAAACAGATAAGCTCCCTGTCCACGACTTCTCCCAGCTTCTGAAACACACCCCCGCTCCCAGTTAAACCAGTGCTGCTTCCTGCAGGGCTGCTGGCCCTGAGAGGCACCCACCACCCCACACAACTCAGCCCTTCCTCTTCCTTCCAGCAGAGCTATTCCAGCTGAATTATAGTCCAGCCAGGGGTGCACCCTGAGACCAAACCTTCACCCCTCCATGGAGGTCCCCAACTAAGCATTGCTCCCTGCAGTTGGCTGAGCCCCAGGGACACCCTGAGGATGGGGCTGGGGGATGCAAAGGCACAGGCCTGAGACCCCAGAACTAGGAACATCTGCATTTCACCCCCCTGATAGGTTCACTTTTCCTCTGTGAGTGGGTGTGGGCACTTCCAGCATCCACAGAAACCTTTGCTCTGCCCTAGGAAAGGCTGCACCCAAATCCCCAGTCCACATCTTGCATCCCCTTAAACTCCCAACCCAGGTCTTACACCCCTTCCCTGAGGCCCCCAGCTCAGATCTCACACACTCTAAATCCCCCAGCCCAGGTCTTGCACGCCTGACACCCCCAACCCAGAAGGCAAGAAAGGGGATGGAGAAGAAAGAGACCCCAACAAGGACAGAGGAACAAACTGACAAGAAGGAAGGCACAGCACCCATGGGATGGATGCTGACAGACTGGCAGACAGATATCCCAAGGGAAGATTTGTGGCAGGGGAAGACTGCAGGGGCCCCCCTTGTACTCACCAAACTCTGGCACAAAGGGAAGGGTGACCTTGGAGGGCAGTGCCGGTGGCGTTGGGGCTGGCGTCTTCGTGCGAGGTAGGGGAAACAGGGAGGACAGGGTGATGCCAGGTGCTCTTTCAGTGGTGGAGACCTCCTCTTTGGCAGGGATGCTGTAGGAGGAAGGAGCAAGCACTGCCTTACGCCAGCCCCTGCCCCATTTTCCAACCCTGATACACCTGCAGGGGGGTCACAGAGGACCCCCAAAAGGGACCAAACCTGAGCAGATCCAAACCCACAAACCAATTCCTAAGACCCCATGGCAAAGCCTTTCCTGTGCTTGGGTTATGTGACTACTTTTCTAGCCTGGAAATGTTTTCCTGGCACCCAACCTCACTCCCCTGTATGTGCTCCACAGCTCAGGATCCTTATCTGACTCTGGGACATCCCAAGCCACTCACAGCCTTGAAGCCACATGCCGAAGCAGGTTGTTTTCTTTCCTCCAGTCTAAACAATGCCAGACCCGCTTCCTTAGCTGGTTTGCAGGTGGCCACAGGGTTCCCTGAGCAGGATAGGGGTCCTAGGGATGCTCTGTGCCACCAGCTTTCTTATGGTGGGGTGGACACTGGAGATCCAGAGTGGCTGCTACGGCAGCAAGAAATCCTGAAAATGGAGCTTCTGGCTCAGTGAGCCATGCCCCCAGCCTCAAAACCTTGACCAGTGGGGAGAGGGACCATGGGGACCGTCCTACTCCCCACAGAGCCTCTGAGCAGCTGGGCTCAGCCACTCCTACCTCCTGTTCCTTGCTTCCTGCCTTCCTGAGACTCAAAGGTGTCAGACAATCAATAGAAACCTCTGGGGTAATGGTGTTTTCAAGGGCAGGAAATTAAGAAGTTTCTCCAGGGTATAAAAATACAATGTACCTTTGGAGCATCCCTGAACCCAGGGAGAGGGCAGAGGCAGTGGACAGAATTTCCAGCCCAAGCCCCAGGTAGATGAGCCCTGGGGGACCTGCATGCTGGCACCATCCCCATCATTGCCCCAGCTACCTCCCACCACAGCCACAAGAAACAACAGCTGGTTAGACTGGATATTGGGAAGAAGTTCTTCCCTCTGAGGGTGGTGAGGCCCTGGCACAGGTTGTCAAGAGAAGCTGTGACTGCCCCATGCCTACTAATGTTCAAGGCTGGGTGGGATGGGGCTTGGAGCAACCTGGTCTAGTGGGAAGTGTCCCTGCCCTTGGCAAGAGGGGTGGAACTAGATGAGCTTTAAGGTCTCATCCAATCCAAGCCATTCTGTGATTCCATGGCCAAGGCTGCCATCAGCACCCCATGGTTTCTGGGGATGTGCCTCCCAGCACCATGGCTCATGCACAAGAGCTTTCCCTTAGCTTGGGGTGAGCTGGAGAAGAAACCTCTCCCTGGCTGGAGCAGGAAGCAGGGGAGGACGGGAGTGCTGGCTCTCCCTGGGTCAGCCTGACCTCATTTCTCAGCTGCTATTTCCATGGGAACCAGCCACAACCATCCATACATTAGGGAATGCTGGCAATGAAGGAGGGGAGCATGGGCAGGGGAGTGTGGGCAGTGGAGCCCAGCAGCACTGCTCCCAACATCACCAGGCAGGAGCTGCTGGGGCATCCAGGTGTGCAGGGACCCAGAGACATGGAGGTGACAGTGCACAAGCCACAGAGCCTCCAGCAAGACCCTGGCTGGGGTCTGCATCTGTGCAGCCACCCAGGATGGTGTTTGCCCCCTGGGCTGCAGCTGAGGGGCTGCAGCACAAGGCCCATGGCCAGCAGTGAGATGGCAAGCCTCAGGCCAGGACAACCCCTATCTCCTGGATGGGGACTTCTCAGGAGGGTTTCTGGCTCAGCCCCAGTCCTGTCCAGCCCCTAGCCCCACCATCCCAGGGACCAGCAGGATGGGCATCCACAGAGCTCAGGCAAAAATAACACCCCAGTTCCCCAAAACATCTTCCCCACTGGTCTGCCTGCTCTCCATGTCATCTGCTGCTGTAGCATCCCTGGGCTACATGTCCCCCCATGGCTCCATGGGGTAGCATGGGTGCCGTATCACACCACCTGCACCCCCTGAAATCCCATGCAGCCATGCCCAAAGGATGCCAGTCCTGCTCCAGGCAGGGTCTGGCCAGTGCCACCTCTGCCATTAGAGAAGTGGCAAACCAGTGCCTTATATGCTGTCCCTTATCTGAGAAGCATCTTATCTGCTGTCCCTTATCTAGGCCTCTCTTCTAAGGGGGGCAGAGAGGGCTGCTCTCCTACAGGCACCACCCCAAAGCCAAATCTCTGCCCAGGTCACCACCCCTGCCCAGCTCACCCAGCCCTCCGAAAAGGAATCTTCTGTCATCACTTCCTTGGACATCACTTTCTACAACTCCCCTCCCCCCACCAGTTGCCTGGGGTCTGCTCTAATCCCTAGACCATCCCCTGGGCATGGAGAGGGGGTGTCCCCCTCACCAACAGCCTCACCCCACGATCAGGGTGCAGACATGAGCATCCACTGCTCATAGGACACTCTGTGGGGTCTCTGGGTCTGAGCCATCAGTGGCCAAAACTGGGGGACTCACAGCCCTGCTGCTGGCATTGAGAGGGGGACATCAAGCCCAGAACTGGTGAGAGAGAGCTCCCAGTGTTGAACACTGTTGCTGCCATCAACCTGGGGGAGGTAGTATCTCAGACATCCCACACCCAGCAAGGCTGGGATGATCCTGTCACCTCCTGGCACAGGGATACTTGGGGTGGCCCAGGGTTTGGGGGGATGGTGAGAACCCGGAGGTGAACATGGCCTGGAGGAAACCACAATATGGTTCTGCAAGCAGCTAGGAGGAAGCACCAGGGACCACAGCAGCACAGCCGGAAGTGAGGGGAAATAGGTGGGTGGTGTCACCCCAGAAATGCCCAGGTCACTTGCTCTGTTCCCAGGCTGTGTGCCTATGCAGGGGTGCTCCAGCTCTTCCTCAGCCCTCATCTTCAGAGGTTCCTCCCCTGTGGGCACTCCCACCTCCACAAGGGGTTATGGTGGGGACTCATTCCCACCCAGAGACAGGCCCAGACCAATGCAGCTGCCTCACAGCTACTGGCAAAGAGCCTCAGCCCCAGCCTGGATGCAGGAAGCATCACCCTGATGTGGGCAAGTACCATTCAGATCTGGGCAAACATCACCCTGATGTGGGCATCACCCCAGCATGGGCAAGGATCATCCAGACATGAGCAACCATCAGCCCCAACATGGGCAAGCATCCCCCACTGTTGTTAGTCCTTGGGCAGCCCAGCAGTATCCCCCACCACTCCCAGGCCTTTCGTGCTCACTGGCTGCAGGCACCCAGGTCAGGTCCCCCCAGAGGGCAGAAGATGGGTGTGGGGCCAACAGCAGCACCCTAGGGCTGTGGAGCTCCCTCCAAGCCAGCGCAGGGCACTTCAGCCAGTCACCCACCGCTCCAGGGAGCCCCAGTGTGGATAGCTTCCCAAGCTCCCAGCAGATGCTGCCCCATACGTAGAGCCAGGACCCAACACCCACCATAGGGTGACTCATACCCTCACTCTCCTGAATGCACCCCTAGTCCATGCCAGCTGTCCTGCACCACGGCATCTCCTCCATCCATGGGCACGGCCAGGTACCAGCACTGGCCAGAGTCATAGAACCAGGGAATGCTTTGGTTGGGAAAGGACTTTAAAGCTTATCTCATGCCATGGGTAGGGACACCTACAACCCCAGATTACTCCAAGTGCCATCCAACCTGGCTGTGAACACTTCCAGGGACAGGACAGCCACAGCTTGTCTGGGCAGCCTGTGCCAGGGCCTCGCCACCCTCAGAGGAAAGAATTTCTTTGGAAATGATAGCTCTTTATTTTTAAAACATTCTCAAAACAAGAACCCACCTATAGTCAATATATTCCTGGTCATACAATTAAAGTGACTTTTGAAATAAGAGTTTTGGGGTTCAGCTGGTTAGTTGTGAACTCCCCAATATATTCATAGAATGCACATATAACATATATATGGATGCACAGATATACTCCTGTATATATTCACTACAGCATCAAGATCTATGTGAGAAACATACATATACACATATATACCCATCTATACACACATACACCCATACATATTCCCTTTTGTTGCTACCAAGCACCAACACATACGTGTAATCTATACATTATGAGTGCATCAGGGCACACCAGGTGCCAGGGCACTATGGCCACCCACCTGTCCCACACTGGCACAGCCCCCCAGGCTCTGCCACGGTGACCCCAGAGTCCTCCAAGCCACTGGAGCACCCTTGTGTCCTGGGGGTGGCACTGCCACCTGGCGAGGCCATAGGCCCATCCTGTCCTGAGTCCCATGGTCCTGCATGCAGTTCCCAAGGGACCCTTATGCACCCCCAAGATCCCCCGGGGCAGCTCCAGGGGGGAATCCCAGCCCCCGAGTCCCAGTGCACAGCCTTCAGAGTGCCGTGCCAGGGTGGGCAGCTTCTGTTCCACGGCAGAGTGCCGGTCCCCGGGGCAGCAGGAACTAGGGGACCAACAATGCCTGTGGGCACACAGGCCAGGGCAGGAAACACCCGCTGGAGCCGGCAGAGCGAGACTCGCACCCGGTAGCGACGGCAGCGCTCGATCCCGTCCCAAAAATCCCTCCGCCCCAGCCCTCGCCGCCTGCCCCTGTGCGGCACCGCCTGGCACTGTGCCAGCCGTGCCCCCCTACCTGGGCAGGTGATAGGAACCGTGGTGGGACCGATCGGCAGCACCGGGAGGGCTGGGGGAGGCCGGCAGGGAGTGGAGCTTCTCACCCCGGCACTTCCTGCAGCAAAACTTCCTGAAGCAGCGGCATTGCCGGCACCAAATCCTCAGTACGGCCAGTAAGAACCCACGCCACTGCCAGTACCAGAACTCTGGCATGGCTGGCAACAAACACCCAGCACGGACAGCACTAAACCCATGGCATAGCAGGCACCAAACCAGCATGGCAAATACCAAACTGATGGCACATCCAGCACCAAAGCAGCACAGCTTGCCACCAAAGTGGCAGCCATTGGCCTCATCATGCCCAGGTAGCCTCTCGGCCAGGGCAGGATGGAGAGTGGCTCCAGGGGGATTTGGGTGATTATCTCGGTGCAGAAATTAAGTGGTTCCTGGGGTGCCAGGATGGACACTGTTGATTCGGAGTCCAAGGAGCTGAAGGGACAGGTGCTGCCCACCCCATGGTATGCCAGCCCCCCACATCAGCTGCCTGAGCCTCCTCACCAGTTCAGCATCCCAGCCCACTCCCTGCTGCATCTGCAGCAGGTAGAGAGGTCAGAGCACGGGCAGAGGGATCACCTCCACTCACCACAAAAAGCCCACTGGGGCACAGGGATGGGAAGCTGGAGGGGGAGCCCAGCCACCAGCTCTCCCATTCTCATCACAACTGCACGCAGGGTCCCAAGCAGAACCATCACTCAGGACAAACCCAACCCCACTCAGAGGATCGCCCTCAGAGGACCAGCTAGACACCCCAGTACCAGGAACATATCCCTAGAGTGCTGGGAAGTCCTGGGGAGGTTGCAGGGGAGGACTCCCCGGGGGGGGGGCCATACAGGCTTGCTGACATTCCTCCACTTCACCCTAGGAGGGTGCTGGCACCCAGGAGCTCCTCTGCCCCCTCCAAACTGCACTCCCAGTCCTCACTCCACATCTGCCTGTGCTCCACAGGATTTGGGAGTGCACTGGGGCGTTTGGGACATCAAAGGGGGAGCTGCAAGCGCTGCTGTCACCAAATTCCAGCCTGCTCCCATGTCATCTGGCCGCAGCTGGCAGCAGCTTTGCCCCATGCTCCCTCTGCGCTGCAGTTCACTGTCTTGCACCCACTGGTGTGAAGAGTTCCTCAGGCTTCAGCGCTGCCTACATTGCAGGTGGGGGTAAAGCAGGGCTCTACATCGTTGCGGGAACTGCGCCCCAGCCCATGCCAGGCTGGGGTGACCTGGGTGATTGAGGTGATCAGGGTGGATACATCCAGCCACAGCCAAAATAAATATCTCATCCCCACCCTGCCACTCCCCCACCGGTGCTGGTAGCCCAGGGAAATGTGCTGTGGTCTGGGGCAGGGTACCCCCAGAGGTTGTGCTGGGGTTGCGGGGAGGGTTAGTGCCCTCACAGGATGTGCTGGGATTGGGGGGAGGATTAGTACCCTCACGGGATATGCGGGGGCTGGGGGTACCCCCAGGAGATGTGCTGGGCTCTGGGGTGGGGGTACTCCCAGGAGATGTGCTAAGGTCTGGGGAGGGTGTAGGTACCCCAGGCAACCCATGTCGTGACCTCAGAGGTCTCACATCACAGTAGACCCTCACACAGACCCTGGTGCCTTGGGGCATCCCCAAGCCCATGCCCCTCCCACCCCCTTACCTCTTCTGAGACACAGCCCTGGGGGGGAGCATAGGGGGGCGGTCGGGCAGTGGGGGGCCCTTCAGGCTCTGGCACTTGGTTTCCAGCTGGTGTCGCTTGGCTGGCAGTGGTGGCAGTAGGGGTCTCGCCCTGCTGTCGGCAGGGGGCTTCTCCCCAGGGGCTGGTGGTGAGGGGTCCTCCAGGGCTGGGAGATGGCTGCAGGATGCAGGGGTCTCGGGGCTGCCCCCCAATAGCGATGGTGAGAATTTGAGGGGGGGGCGGCAGCCCACCCTGGGTGGGATGGGTGGTGGCAGCTGGGTGAAGCTTGCACCCCGCTCTGGCTCCACCAGTGGGGTCCCACGGGGCACTGGCAGACACCGGGGCTCCAGCTGCTCTGGTCCTGTTGCAGCGCTCAAGCGGAAGATGTGGCGTTTCATGGGGACAGGTTTACTGGCAGGCGGCTGGTGAGTCCCGGCAGGCAGCGAGGTCTCAGCGAAGGCTTTCTGCAACCCCAGGAGGATGCGGCGGCGGTGGCCAGGCAGCAGCACGCCAAGGCGGGTGAGCCCCTCGTCCGTCAGAGCCCGGCAGTCCCACACTGACCACAGCTCGCTTTGCTGGAAGCTCTCCACATACTGGTCAAGGTGGAGGGCAGACAGCCAGGCAGCCACCGGCAGAGACCCCTCCTCCTCCATGGCAGGGGGCTGGCCACAGAAACCTGTACCACTCAGTGCATCTTCCGTTGCCAGTGAGGCTCAGGATGACATCAGGACCTGGGAATGGAGACAAGAAGATCAGGATCAGTCCCAAAACACACACCAGTTGAAGCCTGGGGTCCCAATAACTAACATTCCCAGTGAAGCAACCTGGTTTTCCTATGGCCTCCAACAACACTGTGTCCCCAGGATCACCTAGTCCTGAACTGGGGGGCTGCAGGGCTGTGAAAATGCTGGAGGGTCCTGGTTTGGGCATTGAAACATAGAGGCCATCCCTTTAGAGGTGAAGGTATCATGGGGCCCTAGCATGGTCCCAGGGGGTGACATTTGGGCTGGGGGACAGAGCAGTGGGGGAAGGGGGTCCCACATTGTGGATAAGCAGGGAATATGCCTAATTCAAGGGCAGGGGAAGTGTTGGCTGCACCTCAGGGCTGTCACTGTCCAGGATGCAGCTCCCTCAGTTTACAGCAGCAAGCCAGGATGGAGTGACACGGACAGTTGCATCCAGAAGGCTGTCTCCTCTCCCAGGCTGTCCCCATCACAGCAGTGCAGGGTGCTGCTGCTGGAGCCCCCAGTGCAAACCACACCAAACCCCTCCTCACAGACCATATGCCCACCACATCATTGCTCCCAGCTCCAGAGTCCTGTCTGTCCTTCACATTGCTCTAGCATGGCACCCTGGAGTGCTGGCAGAGCACCTGTGCAGCACCCTTGGTGCACACACCTAGCAGAGTGCCCTTGTGGCACCTGGAGCTTGGACATGGCGGCTCACTTGGTGTCCCAGCTCCTGCAGCAGAACACCCATCCCACACCATAGCTGTTGGCGGGGCAAATCCCTATTATCTCAACAAGCAGCAGATGGGATACTTTGCCCTTCCCAACCACCAGCATCATGGCCTCGGCAGGCTCTAGGCAGGAGGCAGATCCCGTCATGCCGGCACACACAGCACTGCTAGTGACACCAGCACCATCTTATTTTGGGTTTGCTGGAGGTTTTTTTAGACCTGCTAAGAGGGAGCCAGAGGATTTCCTGGAGCCGTAAATAGGCCGGTCTGATCTGCCGTCAGAGTCACATTTTCTGTGACTCAGGCAGGTCCCAGCCCTCAGCAGCACTTGCGGTTTCAGTGCAAAGTGCACAGCCAAGCAAGGCTCATCCTCGACCCGGCACTAACTCGACACTGCCGAGCCTAAGGTACCATGGAGTCCCCATAGCCAATGACCTCTACATCTTGAGACACCAGCATCCCAGTGGTGCTGCTGGTATCTGGCCACAGTGCCACTTCCCTGGCACTTCCTGGCAGTTTGGCTTTGCTTCAGGCTCCAAGGACCAAATGCCCAAGGAAGGAGCAACAGGGACCCAGGGCTGGCTGACCCCTGTGGCTCCTTGCTGGCATCACCAGGGAAATGAGCAGCACCAGAGAAACCACAATACCCAGGACCTTCCCACTGGTTCTGGCAATCCCAACCAGCACCACAAAAATCCCTGAAGCAGAATAAAATTCTCTCTCCCAACTCCACACCTTGAAAGCCCTCATGTATTATTGAAAATGGATAAGTGATGGTGCTGGGTGACATTGCTGTCACCAGATCCCAGTGACAGCAGCACAGGCAGGCTCAACCCCATTTGGGCACTGCCTCTGGAGGAGCAGAGGGAAACACGGTGACACCAGTATGGGGCTCCCACAAATGCCTCCTGTCCTGGCTAGAGCCGAGGAGTCAACACCAGTGTCACCCATTGACACCAGTGCCAACATCCCTGGTGCTGTGCTGGGACATCAACACAGTGATGGGACAGACCTATCAGGAAGGGACAGCTGCACCAGCACTCACCACTGGCACTGTCCCAGCACTATCTGGGGTGGCTGAGGGCCCTCCTTGCTGCTCACCGGGAAGAGCGATGGGGACAAAACTCCAACGAGGGAAGCGCAGGGTCGCTGATGTGCTGGGCTGGCAGCTCCCTGTTGTTGTCGGGCCCTTTGCCCTCACCAAGTAAATCATTCATGAGGCCCTTGCTAGGTTCCCTCCTTCAAGCATTAATCATTTAACCTCTGTGCTAAACAAGATGAGGATACTCCAGAAGCAAAACCAACACAGGGAGACACTGGAACCCAGCTGGCTGCTGGAGATCAGGGGGTAACCCTGGCTGTGGCCCCTGCCAAGCCCAAATCCTCCCAGTGCTGACCCACTGCATTCCTCCCTGGGATTAGGCAACACCACAGGGGCTGTTTTGTAAGAGACTTAAAGGCTGGACAAGTGGCGTGAGGAGGGAATGGCGAGGGCTGCCAGCACCCCAGCACTGTGGTGCTGGTGCTCTGGGGGGATAAGTCAGGATGCCAAAATACATGAGGACCAGACCCCAAAGCCCCACCCCAAACCCACACAGCCCGCACTCTCCCAGTGATGGGGATGAAAGATCTGGGAGTGCCTGGTGCTGGTCCCCTTTGTGTAGACCAAGGGGCTCAGTAAGCCCCTCTACCCACAAACTTGGGTGCTGGCTGCTTTTCTAGGGGCTCCTGCAGCTACCCCAGCCCACCTCAGATGCCCTCAACTCAACAGAATGTTTGGGATGCATCTCTTCCCCCAGCAGAGCTGAGCACCTGGCACAGAGAGGAGCCCCCCGTGCTGCAGGGGTGTGCCTACCTTTCACCCACTGCGTCCCACCACTGCTCTCAGGGCCGTGGGCTTCCCAGCCTCCAGGTGGGGCACTAATGAGGGCTGGGCTTGTTCCATTAAGGAGCTGTGTATGCCATGGAGGCTATGGGCTCTGTCTGATAATGACAGGCAAGCATGCTCCCTTCACTGGCTCCGGCTTCACCCACATAACCAATGTTACCCCTAACAAGGTGCTGGAGATCAAGTAGTGTGACCAGGGCTGTCAGTATATCAGTGACAGAGCTGCACTTAGCACCCAAGCACTAGGTAAGTGGTGGCCATCCCACAGGTCTTCCCTACCTGTCCCTTTGATGGCACCCAGGATAGTGCCCACGAGCCAGAAAAATCCAGCATAGGAGCCCTGTCCGGGTGTCTGACACCCACTCGATTGATCTAGTTCCCATTGCAATTCCTCCTCCAGTGTAGGCAAACCCTGCCTGCACCCCATGTTCCCCTTCCCCAGGTCTCTGGGCTCATTAATCAAGGAGAGCTAATTACCAGCACACGGTCCCTCGGCTCAGCAGCAGGAGGTGGCCAGCCTGCCTGTGGTCCAGCTGGCGCGGTGGAGGTTTGCCAAGGGGTCTCTGCCCACCCCAGTACTTCCTCAAACGCCACCTCAGCAATGGGAACCTTCCAGAAAGCTGAGCAGAGCTCAGAGCTGGGATGTGGTGCAATAGCCACCCCTGGCCCCAGCAGAACTGTGAGGCCTCAGTGCGGTGATGCACCAACCACAGCCACCATGGGGGACAAGAAGGCCGGATCCTGAGGCCGTATGAGCCCTGGGTGACAGAAGGATGGGGCAGGGCTTTCAGCAGGAGAGGAAGGAAGAGCCAGGCAGAGTGATCTCTGGGAAGTGAGAGCTCACCAGTACTGCGGCAGGAACCAGGTACCAAGGACGGGGTGTTGTGGGGCAGCAGGACAAGCCACTGGACAGAAGGGGACAAGCAGGCAGGTGGCTGCCGTGTCCCACCAAGCCAAGACCCCTGTGGATTCCCAGGGAGGGCAGTAAACTGTTACCCACCAGGGTTCCTGTAGGCACAGGGGACAAAGCCGGGAGGCAGAAGGACCTGTGGGAATAGGGCTGGCCACTGGGAAGGGGGTTCCTCAGCCGCCATGCTTCAGCAGCACTGGGCAACCAGTCTTGCACCACAGCAATTTTTACCCTTTCCTGCCTAAATTAAGGAAAGGTCCTCAGACAGGGGCCATGGCCAGCCAGAATGAGGCAAATGTCACCAGTGTCTCTGCTGGATCCAGGGAGTGAACCTGATGTCCCCAACAGACCTGCCAGGGCTACTGCAGATTCCCCACTTAGCTGGGAATCAAAAGCACCACATCCTAACCCCAAAACTGCCCAAGCAGAATCCTCAGCAAGCAGCAAATACCCCAAAGCAAATGAAAGGACAGCACCCAGCACTCCACAGACCCCCTCCCACCCAAACCCTCCACACTCCACCTCAGTGGGTGCCCGTCTGTCTGCTCGGCAGTGCCCAAGGTCTTTCCTGGGAGGGTGAAGCTTTTTCATTTCCAAGATCTTCTCAGCCAAAAAAAATGCAAATGATATTCAAACCCCCCAGGCACTGTTCAAGGATCAAGTTCAGACTTGCAGAGTCACAGTCCAGGGGTGGAACTGCTTCTCTGGAGCCTCCTCCCTCTGCCATGAGTTGCCATTTCCAGTTGGTTCATGTGAAGCAGCCAGAGGGTGCCTGGCCCCCTGCTCAGGGGCCTGAGGGCTCACACACATACCAGGGTGTGCCCCGATGTGGGAACTGCCCCGAGCTGGCTCTGTGTGGAGATGGAGGGTGTGCATAGAGGTGGAAGGTGGGCACTGGGAAGGTGGGTGAGAAGTCAGGGACAAGGGGGCAGGAAAACTGGGGGTTCCTAGCTTTCCCAAGGTCCCACCTGCATTCCCCTTCCCCCCTGGAAGTAAGACCTGGGAAGGTGAAACATTTCCCAGGCTGTGGCACCAACAAACAGACGAGTTTCCCAGCATTTCCTTCCAGAGCATTGCTGCCTGCCTCACAAATCTAGCCAGAAAAGGGGCAAATACAGACAGAAATTAGCAAATATCATCCAAAAAGGGGTAAATCCAACCAGAAATGGGCAAATCCAGCAAGAAAAGAGGTAAATACATCTGGCAATGCTGTCACTACCCACTGAGTTCCACTGGAATGCTCTAAGCTCCTGACACACTTTATGGAAGCTGCCAGCAAACTAGGTCAGGAAGCCAAACCCCATGTGCACAGCCACCTCAGAGGAGCCCCAGTGTCCCAGGGTCTGGTGATGCTGTGGGCGGGCTGTGCCAACAGCCTGGCTGCAGAGGATGGGTCCCTGATAGGTCCCCCTGGAAAGCACAGTACCTCCTTCCTCCTTGGGAAATCAGCCCCATCACCCAACATCCAGCACTGAAACCATGCAGGTCCCTGTTTCACTTTCCTGTAAGTGGGAAGTGAAAGTGTCATGGGGAAGGGGTGACTCCTCCAGCTGTGAATATGGTGTCCCCTTTTCCAGCCCTGATGCCCTTCTGCCTCCTCTTCATGCTTCTTGGGGTGCAACTCTACCCCATGCACAAGCCCTGTCCTCAAGAGCAGGGTCACACCATACCAGGGCCATCCCCTGGATCCCCCTGGCCACCACAGCGCAGCAGACAAGCCAAGCCAAGCCAGGGGATGCTGCAGCAGGGACAGAAGTACAGGGACCACCAACCGCATGCACCCACCCCCACTTTGCAAAAGCCCTTCTACACATTCAGCCCCTCTCCCTGTAGATTTGGGGGGCCCATCTGCAAAGCTTCCCCAAGCATCAGCCCTCCCATGGCCGCAGAGTCCCGCCACAGGAGCTGCATCACTCCCTGCATGGGGGAGCATCACTCCCTGCCTCCCCCAAGACACCCTCAAAGTCCCAAGGGCTCACCCTGCTCTGAGGCTTTCTAAGTTCTGGCAGCAAACACATCCTCAATATTGCTCTAAATATCCCTATCCCTGATGTCCTGACTGTGGCCCATAATAACTCATCCCCAGTAGCTGCTGGAGCACCCCCAGAAAACCACCAGCAGCTCTTGGAGGAGCTTTCCTTGCCACCTTCCTCCCAGCACCCCAGAACAGCCACCTACTTCCAGCACTCAGCTCCGTGCCTCCAAAAATTGGCTTTTGGGGCTGAACCCACAAATTAAGATTGCTGCCCTTGCAATGGTGCTAGACCTAGGAACCCCCCATGCAGGTGCAGCCCCTGGGCACCCCAAACACCAACCCAGTGGCCCCAGCAGTGTGAAGGTGTACCATGGAACCAGCTTGCCATTACTGGAGGACAAAGTAACCACCATCCCAGTTCCAGCTGCACAGCACTGGTAAAGCTCCAGGCCTCGCCAGACAGACTAGGAAGCAGTGAGGAAGAGGAAGAGGAAAGCAAAGAAAGCCCACTACCAGCATCACCTGGCATCTGGGTGCTATTGGTGGTGGTTGGTGTGGCACGGCAGCGGCCCTGGCACACCCGCAGCTGACGCCGTTGTTTGGCTGTGAACAAACATGTGAACGGGGACATGCCAGATCCCCAGCAGAAAACAAATCTGCCAGCTGGGCCCTCAGGGTCCCCTTTTCCCAGCTTTACCCCCAGCATTGACAGTACGACCACCCAGTATTCCCCAACATGTCCCTCACCCCAACCAGGCAGTAGGACTCCTGTAGTGGCACAGGAATGAGGGCTATCAGCAATGCCAGGGCCCCCTGGAGACTGGGACTGAGCTGAGTTATACTGGGGTTGAGCTGGGGTCTGCTTAGGGGAGCTGGGATATAATGGAAGTGAATTGGGAAGGCTGGGGTTAAACTGGGGTTAAGCTGGGATGTGCTGAGATTGAGCTGGGATGTGCTGACGTGAACTGGGGTATACTGAGGTTCAGTGGGGGTGCACCGGGTCTGCTTGGGGCACCTGGGGGGCACCTGGGGAATACCAGAGTTCAACTGGAGTGTACTGGGGTTGAGCTGGAATTGAACTCGGGTGTGCTGGAGGTGAGCTGGAGTCTGCTGGGAGTGAACTGGGGTCTGCTGGGGGGAAGCTGGAGCATACTGGAATTGAACCAGGGTTGAGCTGGGATGTACTGGGATTGCGGTAGGGTGTTCTGGGGGTGAACTGGAGCATATTGCGGTTGAGCTAAGGTGTGCTGAGAGCAAGCTGGGGTATACCGGAATTTGGCTGGGGAGTACTGGGGCTGAGCTGGGGTGTACTGGGGTTAATCCGAAGCGTGAGTACCCAGGGGAGGGGACAGACAGCGCGGTTGCAGCTGAGCAGGGTAACAATCCATACTCCCCCCACTGCCCCAGCAGCTCCCAGTATCCCCAGTGCCCCCCCCAGCACTGTGTGCCCAGGGACCCACAGAAGCACGCGGAAAGAAACACGACCGACCTCCCCCCAGAAAAGAAACCGCGGCTGAGGAGGTGGAGTCCCCCCCCCCCGCCCAAGCTGGGGTTGCCCCTCCAGCCCCCCTGGAGCACCCAGTACCTCTGTCTGGTGGCAGCGGCAGCTCCCAGAGGATGCCGGGGCGCTTCCTGGGGCGGGGGCACTCAGGGCCCCCCTTGCCAGGCCCAGGCTTGTTCCTGCACAGAGCTTTGGCTGCCTCATGGAAACACGATTCAAGGAGAAGACTGCCAGGAGTTTCCCCCAAAAAATAATAAATGGGTTGTGTGTGGGGTTCTTGCCTCCCCACACAATTCCCAAGGTCTTGGTGGGGGGTAAGAAGGAGAGTGGGAGGGTTTGGGGACACAGAGGGGATGTGGGGTGTCCATGGCCAGCCCTCACGGCTGCCCAGCCTGGGACAATGGTCCTTTCATCCCGGCGCTCAGGGACCGGGACACGCTGGCTGCCTGCTGCGGGGGAGGGAAGGCCCCCCCGCTCGGCCCCTCGCCCACGCGAGGCCACGGGCAGGAGGGGCCATGGCTCAGCCCTACACTTAGTGTATGGTGCTCGGTGGGGCTCAGCCAGGGGGACAGTGTGAAATATCCCAAAAATCTTCTCTACTGCCTGCATCCCCCCTACTCCCGCAATTCCCACTCCTCCAGTCCATCACATACCCCTGCTCCCCTATCCCACTGCCCAGAGCCTTCCCATCCCCCACATTATCCCATCCTGCTCCCCAGAACTATCACATCCCCCTGCTCTCCTATCCTGGACCCTCGGATCCATCCGGGGGGAATACCCTCCCAGAGCCTCTAGCAGAGGATAAGGATGCCATGGCCTTACCCAGTTTCGGGGGGTGTCACACAACAAAGTGCTGTCTGAGACCCCAGGGGCCAGTGGCAATACCTGAGCCTCATCCCTGAAGGGCTGAAGCCTTGTAGTCCTTCCCAGCAGCATTTCAGGGATCACCCATGTCAGTACCCGAGGATGTCCCCAGCACAGCCCTGAGATCACTGCCCTCCTCCACAAATCCTACCTGAGGAGCCCCAGCTCTTCTCAAACCCCCTGGCACCAGACATATGCCAGAGCATATTCCACTTCCCTTTGGAGACATCTTCTCTCTCCAGTACTGCAGCTCTGAGTCTCCAGCTGTACCTCCCAGTGCTGACAGACCTAAACCCTCCGCACAAGGGGCTTTACCCCATCCCCCTGGCTCCAGAGGCACTGCAGTATGTCCTGTATCCAGTTTGGCTTCATTTTCAACCTGCCAGGGGGGTGGTGGCCAGATTCCTTTTTAATTGGGTTCTATTTTTAATTGGGATCAGTGAGGGAGGGTGGGAAGGGGTGGAGGGTGTGGTGGGTGGAAATTAACAGGAGAAATGGGAAGCAAGTCCCCAGTGCCCACCCCAGCCTCACAGGTGACAAAGACACGGGCACAGCGAATGGCACATGCTGGACAATACCGCCCACCAAGACCCTGCTGCAGTGCAGAGAAGGGCTGGGGCCTGCTGAGGTGTTGGGGTGCCAAAGCACTAGGGGGGCAGAAGTGGGGTGCACAAGCAGCTTTGCCCCTGGGTGCACCCCAGGAGGCGACAAGAGTCCCAGGGCTCCATACAGAGTCCACAATCCCTTGGAGTGTCAGCTCTGTTCCCCAGGATTCTCCTCCTGGAGAAGCCAGGATGTACCCCTACAGAGTGCTCCCAAAGTTCAGCACCCCATGTCTCCTCTCCCAGAGGTGCTTTTGGGGGAAATGTACTGGTGTTACTAACTTGGCTGGGGCTGTGGGAAAACCCGCTACAGGGGCGTGTAGCCTCATCCTTAGTCAGTGCCCAGCGCAAATTCAGTTTAGGGGTTTCTCTGTCACCCTCTGGTGGCATCACCATCATCCAGAGCCCCCCTAGAGGTCCCCACAGCCCCTGAGGGTCCCACCAGCATCCACCATGAGCAGGGAGCCCCTGCCTGAGTGCTCTATGGGGACAGGGATGGCTCCCAAAGGACCAAGGTGGTACAGAAGCTGAGTCCTTCCCGTGCCAGATTTTATTATTTTATTCCTAAATAATCAGCTCCAGTACAAGATACAAAATCTCTCATCTCCCTGTGCACCTCCAGAAAAGGAGGAGGCAGGAGCATGGCCAAAGATCAGCTCCCAAACCCCCAGTCAAGGCCTCAAATTCCAGTGGAGGAAGGGTTCAGGCACCCAGCTTGGAAAGGGTCCCCATCCTGGAAAGGCAGGGAAGGGTACAGGAGCCTTCAGAGACCCACAGAACATCTGGAGGTGCCAGGAGCCTCCCCAAGTCCTCTCAACGTGCCTGAAGATGCTGGGAGCCCCCAGCGACACACAGCACACATGGAGGTGCAAGCTTACCCCAAAGCCTCCCCCAAACAAACCTGAAGATGCTGGGAGCCCCCAGAGACACTCAGCACACATGGAGGTGCAAGCTTACCCCAAAGCCTCCCCCAAACAAACCTGAAGATGCTGAGAGCCTGTAAGACCCTCGCCCCCAACAAGAATGGAGATCCCAGAAGCCCCCAAAACACACACCACAGCACATCTGGAGGTGCCATGAGCCCCTCAACTCCTCCCACATGCCTGAAGGTGCTGTAAGACCCCAATATCTGCTCCAACATGCTGGAGGTGCCGGGAGCCTAGAAGCCTCCCCTCTACGTGCTTGGAGATGCCAAAACCCCCAAAGGCCCTCCTTTCCAGCATGCCAGGAGGTGCCAGAGCCCCCTAAAACCCCTCTGCATGCCCAGAGATGCAGGCAGGTGCCCAAGCACCCCCTGGGGGTCCGCTGGGGGTGGGGATCCCATGGGATGAAGGCAGTTCTGTTGGACCATAACAGAGATGGGGAGCAGGGATGGGGGGCAGAGGAGAAGCGCAGTGGAAGGGTCTCCAGGGCTGAGGAGCAGGCACAGGGCCCCCCTTTTCCTCTGGCCCCCCAAAAGCTGAAGGGCACTTTGGGTTTGCCACCAATAGGGACAACACTGGTGTCCCACAAGGGCTAAGTGACCAGACAACCCCCAACTTCCCACTCTGGGGGACCCAGTATGTCCCTGCTGTCCCCAGACAGGGGTACAACAATGGGGGGGTCCCCCCGAACCCAAAGTGGGGGTGCATGTGTACAGGTGTGTGAGATAGAGACACAGACCATGTTGAAGTGGGGGGACAGGGAGAGGAGCCCCTGGGGAGTGTCATGTCAGGCTGTCCTAGCCAGGGGAACAAGGAGAGGAGCTCCCAGAGCAATCAGGTCAGGCTGTCCTCGTCACTGCCCTCGCCACGGTCCTCCTTGGTCTCAGCAAGGGAGCTCTCATCAATGTTTTCCAGGGAATCCGCGTGCTGGAGGGAGAGCTCGGAGAGTGCCAGGGCTGGGAGTCGGCTCTGCTCTGGGAACAGCCAGGGCTTGAAGTGAGGGTCATGCTTCTGCTTCCACTCAGGGTACTTGAGGCATGCCTTGTACATCTTCTTCATTGCCTGGGAGGAAGAGCAAGGTGGGCACAGGGACCCCTCGCCTCCACACCAGACCCACCCCAGTGCCACAAACTCACCTTGGGGGCCAGGAACTGGGAGGATTTGTTCACCACCCACTTTGGTAAAGAACCTGGAGAGAAGGGAGGGGCAGCTGGGAGTGGGACCCCCAGCATCCCCCAGGTGCCTGAAAACCAGGACCCCCACACATGGGATCCCCACGGCACTCTCAACGGGGACATGTGGCTGGAGAGAGGGAACAGGGTTCAATCCATACTGCTCTCTGCTCTTGCAGAGGTCAAAAACAGTGATTTCAGCCTTTTGAGTCAATCCCCAAAAGTGAAAGATTTCAAGAGAACAGGCCCAAGATGTTTCCTCCTGACATTGCCCCATGCTCCGTGTCTGGCTCTGGCTGCATCCCGACATGCTCCTGCTGATGAGCCCTTCCAAGCCCACCTCGAGCATATCCACAGGCCCTCCTGAACCCACCGCAAGTCCCCCTGAGCTCAACCTGAGACTTCTTGGAGCCCTACTGACCCTGCCCTGAGGTCCCAGAGCCCCAGCTGAATCTCCCCTGAGCTGCCTCCAGCCCAAACTGAGTTCCCATTGAACCCTCATTAAGTCCAAGTGAGTGCCTGTTCAGCCCTTCCCCAGCCCACCCTGAGCCCCTACTGAGCCCCTACTTTAGGGGGGTGAGCCTCCACTGAGCCCAAAGCCCCCATTAAGCCCCAATAGAGGCCACCCTGAGCTCCCAATGAGCCTCCACTGAGAACCCATGAGACTCCACTAAGCCCACCCTGAGTTCCTCCAAGACCCCACTGGGCCCCACCAAGCACACACTGACATGAGGGAAGGACTTGAGAGTGCTGAGCCCCAGGGCACAGAACTGGGAGTCCCTCTCTTACCTTTGGGGTCCACCTGCGCCAGGTAGGTGATGGTGCAGCTCTTGGTGCCCGTCCCCTCGATCAGGTAGCCTGTCTGGATGGAGACCGCCCGCACCATATCCTTGCGGGGAGGGTACTTCTGTGGTGGGGAACAAAGAGGGAACATGAGTCAGTGGCAGGGCAGGTGGGGTACAGCAGGTACCAGCCACAAGCAGGGCTGTCACAACCCCCCAGAGCAGCCCCTTAACTCTCCAATCCATCCACCCAAGCGCAGCACCACAGGACCCCTGGTGCCCCGCTAAACTCACAGGATGCTTGACAGAGTAGTTCATGATGATGTAGTCAGAGCCCATGGGCAGCCAGGAGCGGAGTGTGACCACGTCCCGGTTCTTCAGGGGCTTGGGACACCTCCCTGGGGACAGCATCGGGTGGAATGTTCCAGAGTGAGACACTCTGTGGGGTGTAGGGTTCCCTCCTGCCCTCCAATTCCCCCCAAACTGGTATCCAGGCTCCTCTCTTCAATGCCAGACACCATGGACCCCCCAGATGCCAAACCCAGGAGCAGAGTGTTAGCAGCTCTGGGGTTCAGCCCTCCCCCAGGACCGCCCAGATCCCCCAGCCCCCTCCTCACAGGCGTAGTAGCCCACATCAGAGTTGGCCGTCAGCCTCCCGATGTCAAAGGTCTCGATGACATTGGTGTCCCACTTCTTGCGGTACTCGATGTCATGGAGCACGTCGTACAGCGTCTCCGCCGGCACGTCCCTGCACTCCATCCTGCACTGCAAGGCAGGGGGCATGAGAGGCCTACCAGGGGCCCCCAGGGTCGGAGAGAGGCCATGGGAACCCTGGGTGGGAGGTCAGCTGTGGGGACCCCCAACGGGATGGCAGTGGGGACCTCATGGTGGGAGGATGGCCATTGGGACCCTCAGGTGGGAAGATGGCTGTGGGGAACTCATAAGAGGACAGCAGTGGGGACCCTCAGGCAGGAGGGAGGCAGTGGGGACCCCAAAGTGTAAGAGTGGCTGTGGGGACCCCTGGGCGAGAGGGCAGCCCAGGGGACCCCCAGGTGGGAAGGCAGCTGTGGAAAGCCCCAGCAAGTGGGGGGGTGGTGTCTGCTCTCAGATTTAAGAAAAACAAACAATGCAACCCCCTCCAAGAAGACCTAGACCCCAGCCAGCAGCTCAGTTTGCCAACCAGAGCCACCCCATAGCACAGGCATGCAGGGCCTCAAAGCAGTGTGGAGCTGAGTCCTGGGTACTAGGGGACTCTTTTTCCCACCTGCCCCCCCATCACTGTGCTCCCCCCAAAGTGGCATCCCTGCACAGGGGAGCCAGGGGGAGCCAGTATGTGGGGCTGTGCCTGGTGACTTGGGGCAGCATGGATCACAAAGAAGGGGTTAGGGGGGTGCAGAGTGGGGAGCACCTCCGTAATCATGGCAGCCAGATCCAGGGAAGGCAAGGAGACAAGGAGAAGAGAGAAGGTGAGGGCAGCTACCCCTGTAGCAGGGATGCCATCTGCCAAGGTCAAGGGTGCTGGAGCCAAGCATGGGGCAGGGAGAGCAGCCAGTGGCCTGTCCCTGAGAATGCCACCGGCTCCTGTTTATCCCCAGGGATGGCACCAGCTGCTCCTGCCCCTCAGACCCTACGGTTCAGGATTTAGGGGTGGCCCTGTCACCCCAGCACACAGTACTAGAGACACTCCAGCCCTGGGAAGGCGCACAAGCACCCAGCAATGGGGCACAGTTCCACACGGCCCCTTGGTTGGACACAGCCATGGAGCCCGTTCCCCTACAGCACTCATCCTCAATCCCACCCCTGCTCCACAGAGCCGATCTCCAGCTCCTCCATTCACACAAAAACTTGTCTGGGAACATCCACTCCTGCAGGGCAGTTTTGGGGAGAGCCTGCCTGGATGACTTGCTTCAAGAACTCCTGTTCCCACTTGCACTCAGGCCGCCCAGCACCATGCTCAGGTGGATTATTCCCAGAGCAGCGAGGCTGGTCAAGCCAGTAGTGCAGGACCTGCCCTGCAGGTGACTCACATCCCAGGAGGTGCCAGGGGGGTCACAGCAGGAGAGGGGATGGTGCCACCTGGGAAGCGCCCGGAGACGAATGCCCCAGCCCTGAGTCAATATTGACTTATGGGGTGAGGAGGAAGAGGAGGTGACGGAGGAAGAGATGAAGTCCCCAGGGCTGGGGTTATGCTGGGCCCGAGGGAACATAGAATGGGTGCCAGACTGCAGGACAGGAGCAGATCCAAAAGGGAGACACCCCCCCCCCCCGCCTGGGGCAGTGGTGAGGGCTGCAGCCACCAAGGGGGTCCCCAAGCTCAGCTTCATTGGCAGCTTTGCTAACACCCCATATCCTTCCGCTGCATCCTACAGGATGGCTCCTGGCCATCCTTCAGGAACAGCCCATTTAGAGGGGAAACCATCGTTCCTGTGAGATCTCAGATTCCCAGGCACCAACTCACTGCCCCACAGGGTAGGATGGGGTGTCTTGGCTGGGATCCCCCAACCCGTAGCCAGTCCCAAGGCCACCAAATGTCCCAGTGAGGAATCAGCCATGGCACCAACTTGTTCCCAGACTCCAGAAAACAGGTTAGACGGGAGCTGCATCCCTAATGGAGAGGG
>VWPU01017923.1:0-12104 GCA_013398955.1 Callaeas wilsoni
CATCCCCATCCCTGCCTCTCCGCACCGTTCTGCAAAGCTCTGCCATCTCCATCCCCACCACCATCACCAACTCTCACCAAACCACACCATCCCATCATCCCCATCCTCACCACCATCCCCATCCCAGCCCGCTCCCTTCCTGCCTCCAGGCTGGGCTGGAAAAGGGTCACGGGGCTCAGCTGCGACAAGGACTGGCACTACAGAAACAATGAGGAAAACCACAACAACAAAATCCCAAATCTGCCTTGGATATGCAGGAAGGCTTGAAAAGGCTGGAAAAGGCTGGAAAAGACTGGACAAAGCTCACTGGGCCCAGCTTGGGCAAGGACTGGCACCAGAGTGACAAAAGGCCCAACCACAGACAGGCAGTGCCAGTGCCCTGATGGTGCCTGGTGAAGGAATAAGATGAATGTGTCTTTACAGACTGTGTGAATCTGCTTGTAGATAGGGCCAGGGACTTGTAGATAAGGAAGTAACAGGAGAACAGGAGAAACCATCAGTTTCAGAAGTGTTACTAATTCACATGGACTGCTGCTCAGCCAAGGTCATGCTAAGTTCCTGAACTTGGAGGAGAAGAACGAAGACAATACAGCTATGAATATCACGATAAACAAAGGGGAGATGCATATTAGAGGGGGACATACAGTAGGCAGTTCAGGAAGTTTGTACCTTCCAAGTACCTCAGCCAGTGGAGAAAGGGAGAGGGTGATGCAGCCATGAAAGTTAGGATAAAAAGGAGGCTGAGTCCGCCAACAATTTGAGACACCCCATGGGAAATGCCCCATGGCCTCTCCCTTTGTTCATGAATAAAGTTACAGGATGCCTCTGTCTCCTTTTTGGACATAAACCTCTGGTAGCATGAATTTTTCCACACACCTGAGAGTGATGCCAGGGCCTGGATGGTGCCCCAAAAGTGGTGCCCACTCTCCCAAAGCCTGTTTGGCTTCCGGACATGCCATGGCAGGGCATATCCCATAGGCCTCCTGAGGCAACAGAGAATGTGGGGATGCCTGCAGGGAAGTTGTTGGGTTCCTCATGGCCTGAGCCTGGGATCTGCTGGAGGGAATCATCTTGAGTTCTGGAGGCACTTTGGGCACAACAAGATCAGAAGGATCCAAAGCTGCTGGAGAGTGTCCCACGGAGGGACATGGAGCTGGGGAAGGGTCTGAGGAGCGGCTGAGGGCACTTGGCTCGTTCAGCTGGAGCAGAAGAGACTCAGGGGAGGCTCCTCGGGGGCTGCAGCTCCTCCCGAAGGGAGGCGGAGGGGCAGGGGCTGAGCTCTGCTCTGGGACAGGGACAGGAGCCCAGGAACGGCTGGAGCTGTGTCAGGGCTTGGCATGGATCTCAGGGAAAGGTTCTTCCCCCCGAGGGTGCTGGGCACTGCCCAGGCTCCCCAGGGAATGGTCCCAGCCCCGAGGCTGCCAGAGCTCCAGGAGCGTTTGGACAGCGCTGCCAGGGCTGCACAGGGTGGGATTGTTGGGGTGTCTGTGCAGGGACAGGGGTTGGACTGCGTAATCCCCGTGTCTCTCCTTGCTCAGGATATTGCAGGAGTCTCTGAATGATTCTGTTCCTTCTCAGGGCTGCAGTTATCAGGTGTTTCTTGCTGAAAATAACATACAAGAGAGCCTTAAAGAGAGAGCTGGTTATTATGTGAGGCTGAACGGCATGATCGATATCCAGGGAGTCCAAGATTAATAACCAGGGAATTGCACGCAGCTCACTGCATTGCTGCAGTAGGACCAGAATGGGTGGTTGTGCTGGCAGGGTGACAGTGAGATGGTGGTCTGGGGTCACCAGAGCATCGTGGATGGACAGTCTGCAGACAGGCACCCCTCTGCCCCCCAACAAGCCCCCAGGCCCCCAGCACCAGCCCCTCTGTGGGCATGGGCAGGAACTGGGGGGTTCCAGCACACACCAGCACTGAGAAGGGCAGGGGCCGCGAGTCCTCCTGCAGCACCTGCCCCTGGCTCCTCCTGGGCCATGTGCGGCTGAGTTCTGGGGGAGCAGCAGCCCCTGGCCCAGTACCCTTCCAAGATGGGGGTTAACACAACTGGCTTCCCTCTCCCAGCCCCGTAACTCCCTGGGAAGAGTAATGGGGATCAGAGACCAGGAATGGGGGAGACAAGACACTCTGCGGGGTTTTGGGGGGGTCCTACACTGAGTCACAGACAATCTCGAGGGGGGCACAGGAATCCCACACCCTCCTGGAGGGGCTAGGACCAACCCCCAGAACACAAGAGGCCCCCCAAGGACCTGAGGAACCCCCTTAAGGACCCAAAAACCTTCCCCAGAGACCCAAGAACCCCTTCAGGGACCAAGAAACTCCCACTAAGGAGGCCCCAACGACCCAAGGACCCCCTTGAGGACTCAGAGAGCCTGTCAAGGACATGACGAGTCCCTTCCAGGGATCAAGACGCCCTCCTAAGAACCCCTCAAGGAGCAAAATAATTCTCTTAAGGGCCCAAGAACCCTCTCCCCCAGCAGGGACCAAAAGAACCCTGTAAGAACCCAAGGCCCCCCCTTCCCCAAGGAGCCCCTCAGGGACCAAAAGAGCCCTCTTCAGGATCCAAGGGGCCCCTCAGAGACCCAGCAGTCCCCGGCTCGGTGCCCTCCCGGGAGGGACAGACACAGACACCACAGCCCCCCGCAATGACGTCATGGCCCGGCTGTGACGTCACCGGGGCCGTTGCCATGGCGCCACGCGCCGCCGCTTCCTGTCTGTGTTCGAAGCGGCGGGCGGGGCGCGCTCCCGTCGTGCCCCGCGCGGGGGCGGGGGCGGCCGCCATGTTGTGCAGCGGCGGGGCCGGCGGGTGCTGACGGAGGAGGCGGAGCTGGGCCAGGCCGGGCCGGCTGGTGGCACCGGCAGCGGAGCAGGTACGGCCGGCGCAGCGCCCAGGGCACGGTGCGGAGCACGGCACGACACGGCGTGGCGAGGTGGAGGGGCTGCCGCAGGCTTGGGCCACGCGCTTTTCCCCCGGGGCACGGGCCTGTGGGCTGGGCCGGGCCGGGCCGGGCGGGGCTGGGGGTGCCTTGCCTCCTTTACTCCCTTTCTCCCTCCCTCTCTCACTCCGCAGCCGGTCACCGAGCAGCCCCGCCTCTCCCTGCCCGCCCGTTGCGGTGCCTTGTCAGCCCTGGCAGGATGGGCCTAGTCTGTGCCGGTTCCTGCCGGCCCAGGCGGGCTGTGCCCCGTCACGGCGGGGCCGGTGAGCCCCAACGCTCCGGTGTGTTTGGTAACGGCCATCCCGCACCTGCACCCGGGGCCGGGGTTGTGCAAAGCGGCTGGAAGCTCGCGGTGTAACCCCTTCGCTTGGCCCGTGTGCCCTGGCCCGCTGGGGAAAGACGCAAAGAGCCGGAGCTTGGATCAGCTCTTGGTTCTTGATCAAGTTGATAACACAAACGGTAACAGAGATTTTAGTGGTGTGGACCTTTTTCCTAAAGAGATCTGCCAAGCAGCAGCAGAAACTTTGGCCAGCATTCTGTTGTTTACGTACAACACCGATGTGTGTGCCCCTGCCCACCCGATGCCTCTGGGATCTGAGGGAGCTCATTATCGCTGTGTGTTTCATCAGGGTGTTTTTAATCTGTTGTTGACATTTTGCACGTGGGATTTGTAAACAGGATCAGCCGGAGCTGAAGGTCCTCCAGGTGGCGAGAAGGTTCTGCTGGGGCAGGGAGGGCTGTCAGGTCACATTGGAGTCACCTCGGGAAGGTGTTATTGTATTTGTGCCATGGAGGATTGTTTTCTCTTGATTTGTAGCTCTCTTGAAGGCTTTGTGCCCATTTTGTTGTGAGGTGCTGATTCTTCCTGAGTGTATTTAATGATAACACCCCAGTATTTTGTGCTGAAGGTTCTTCAGAGAGCAGTTCTGCTGTGAGTAATGAAACCTCGTTGCAGCCTTCTAGAACCCGAAGCAACTGAGAAGAAAGATGGAGAGACTATGTACAAGAGCCTGGAGGAACACGAAAAGAGGGGATGGCTTCTCACTTACAGACGGCAGGGTTAGATGGGATATTGGGAAGAAATTCTGCCCTGTGAGGGTGGTGAGGCCCTGGCACAGGGTGCCCAGAGCAGCTGTGGCTGCCGCTGGATCCCTGGCAGTGTTCAAGGCCAGGTTGGACAGGGCTTGGAGCAACCTGGTGTAGTGGAAGGTGTCCCTGCCCGTGGCAGAGGTGCCTTCAAGTCCAAACCATTCTGGGATTCTATGATCTTGTATTAATCTGATTATGGTTTTTTGATTATTATAATTAATACAGAAGCAGAGTTTTCTGGGGCTGTTGACTGAGGCTGTCGTGTTTTGTAAATTCTATGGTTTTCTTTTGTAGTTTGTCCAGTTTGTACTGTTGCATTTTCAGCACCTTAAGTGTTATGATGAGGCAGAGTTTTGGATGCCTGACCTTTCAGTAAAGCTCTGAGGACAGGGCTCCTGGTGAATTTTTTAATCTTTGCTTATAGTGCACTGACTTCTCCTTTCCTGAAAGCCTTACCAGAGCGTATATCTATAAAGCTGGTACTTTAAGCTGTCTGTACACACTTGGAAGTACAAGATAATTGGACAACCCTCTTTGTGGATTTTTCGAAGGAAAACTGAATGTTATTAAAGTCAGTAGCCCTATGAAAAATATGCTCAAACAGAGAATAGAACCTACTAAACAGAAACAAACAACAAGCCCTGAAGGTTCTGTAAGTTGTTATAAAATGCAGACTGTAGCCTTTTCTTCTCCTTTTTTCTGCTCCTAAGTCAGTCCTCTTTGAGTCTGGAGTGTCTGACATGTGAAAACTTACTAAAAAAACTTCAAAGGACCCTGTGTCCCTAAGATCCAAGTACTTTGCTCTATCCATCCCCACTTCCTTTTTATTAGCCCCCTAGGGGTCAGTCCTGTGCCCAGTGTGGTTTAACTTATCCATCAGTGGTTGGATGAAGGGTTTGGTGCCTCCTCAGCTGCTGACACCGAGCAGGAGCAGTGGCCAACATGGAGCTCCTGCAGTGGGTCCGGTGGAGGCTGCAGAGATACTGAAGGGACTGGAACATCTCTCTTCAGGAAAGGCTCAGCGAGCTGTCTGTTCAGCCTTGAGGGGAGACACAGCTGAGAGGGGACCTCATCCCTGTCTGTCAGTGTCTGCAGGGAGGGCTCAGAGCAGGGACCAGGCTCTGCTCCATGGGGCCCAGCAATGGGACAAGAGAAAGGGGCAGGAACTGATATCCAGGAGATTCCACCTGAACATGAGGAAGAACTTCCCTGTGCAGTGACTGAGCATTGGAACAGGCTGCCCAGGGAAGGTGTGCAGTCTCCCTCTGGAGATATTCCAGAGAGATTCCAGAAGTGTCTGGACACAATCCTGTGCCATGTGTTCCAAGATGACGCTGCTTAAGTGGGGAGGTGGGACCAGGTGACCACTGTGGTCCTTCCAACTTGACCCACCCTGTGATTCCGTGTAACACTGGGTTATGCAGGGCAGTGCAGGAGTCCCCATCCCTGCAGGGATTTAACAGACATGTGGATCTGGCACCCGGGGCCTGGTTAGTGGTGGCCTTGACAGTGCTGGGGGAACAGTTGGACTCTGATCTTAGAGGTCTTTTCCAACCTAAATGATTCTTTGATTCTACACAGAATAATTAAACAAGTAAATATCTTATAGGTGATTACCAAAATAGATTCCATCATATGCTGGTTGAAAGCAGAACCTTTGTTTCTCCTGTCTGTCCAGTGACTTGTCCAAAACATGTTTGTGTGGGGAAAACGGCCACCAGGTGACACTGGGAACAGAAGTACTGCGGCTGTAACTGGCCCTCTTGGAGGCCAGTGACTGCCCAGAGCTCAGCTGCTGTACCCAAGGGGAGTTCTGGGGCCAGGCAGTGTGGAGATGACTGTGGGGTTTGATCGGGCCCTGCCTCGTGAGGGCACATGTGTTTGCCACTGGTTATGTCCTGGACTGAGATGAAATCTCAAAGCAGAACATTGTAAGGTTAGTGCATGTCCCCTCCTTGCCAAGAAGTACCTTGGGGAAGTCATACCCAGCCCCCTCCCCAGTGCAGGAATTAGCCTCCAGCACCTGCAGAAGGGGTGGGGTTCTGTGCTGTTCTGCCTGAGCACACAGGGACCAGCAGGAACCTCTTCCATCGGCAAATGGGAGCAGCAGAACTTGCTCAGCACTTGGTGTTTCTCAGGCAAGACCTGCTGGAGCTGAACCTGCTCTTCACCCCAGTCCTTGGGGTGTCCCCAAGCCCGGTGACAGCCGGCACAGCCCAGGGGTGCAGGTGCTGCTTCACCAGGTGTCTTGGCCAATTACTGCATCTCTTAATCTGGAGTGTTCCTGCTGCTGCCTCTTGTTTGTTTTGCTTTTGTAACAGATAAACCTCTTTAAGGAGGCTTCCTGTTAATTAGGGGCCTTTTGGCCCATGGGCGAGAGGTTCCATCAAGGTAACCCCATGTGTTGTGCTTTGTTTCCCAGTGCAAGGCTTCCTGTGCTGCTGAGGACTTCATGCTTTATTTTGTATTCCCTGGGAACAAGTGTGTCCCTCTTATTTATGGAGCGTCGTGGTGAAAAGGTGAAATAAGCACCACCTGCAAGTAATAAAAGAGGTTTTTAATAATGGTGATTTTCTGAGAAATCCCCTGCTGAGTGCGTGGTTGTCATGTCTGCTTGGATAAGCTCTGCACTGCCAAGAGACAATGGTACGCTGCAGTGGGATGTGTATTGAATGAAAACGTCATCTATGAAGGTAAAATAACAACCCTACAATTCTCCAGACTTACTAAAAACTGGCTGAGGCAAATTTGGAACCCCTCAGCAAGGGGCCTGGCTGCTGTGTGGGGTGCATCAGTGGGGTGGCTGCCGATTCTGATCTCTGTAGTTGCCCATCACTTGTATTTGAGTTTCATTTGAACAGTTGAAAATAGCCTGGTCTCTGGAGTACAGGTTTGACTGTCATCTTCCCTTTTTTTCCTTTAGTTGCGAAGAAAAAAGGGATTTAGGAAAAATGTCTATACTGAAAGCGATGGTGATACCTGAGCATCATCTGTGTGAGAGGCAGCAAGAGCGATGTTCCTAGTGGGCTTCCTGGAGTGTCCTCTTTGAGGAGCACTTGCATTTAAGAGCAACTGCTGTGTATATAAAAATCCTGATGAAAACCTTTTGGTCCTGTAATGGTGTACTGAGAAGATTTATTAGCCATTAGGAAGAAATTCTTCCCTGTGAGGGTGGGGAGGCCCTGGCACAGGTTGCCCAGAGCAGCTCTGGCTGCCCTATCTCTGGAAGTGTCCAAGGTCAGGTTGGAGGGGGCTTGGAGCAACCTGGGATAGCAGAAGGTGTCCCTGCCCATGGCAGGGGTTGGGACGAGATGAGCTTTAAGGTCCCCTCAATCCCAAACCATTCTGGGATTCTTTGATTAGTGGTGGCAGTGTTTATCTTTGGTAAAGACCCTTCCAAAGACAGAGATTTTGCTGTTTCCTGAAGGTCTTGCAACCCTGAGTTTCCGCTGGCTCGTGATAGTCCGGGCCACAAACAGAGCTCTGTGTCGTGAGCATTATGTCCTTGGCTCCCACAGGCTTCCTGCAGTCTCGATCATCAGAGTGCCCTAAATTTTTGTGGTTTGCTGCTCAGAGTTTCTCTGTCATCGTGGTAGGATTGTGCATTACTTTGGGATGGTGGACATGAAGCTTTACCTGAGCTTCTGAAGCTGTCACGGAGGGCTGTGGGAAGTCTTGAAGCTTGTCTGTGAGTGCAGGTGGAGGTACAGGTCAAATGTTTGTCACCTCCAGTCTGGATTGCAGGTTGGGCCCGTGCCTGTGAGGAAAGGGGGATATTTTTGCCTGTGAGGAAGCAGAGATGTTTTCTGCCGTGGGAGGTGAGGGAGGGCACGAATCACTGTGCGTTTGGCTTGTATCTCCAGCTTCTGGACCCCTGTTCCAGACTGGGTGGCTGAGTGCAGGCAGGAGATGCAATCGGTGTTTTGGCTCTGCCCTTGGACCACTGCCTTCAAATGAAACTGGAGTTCAGTTTGTGTGTATTGCTGGCCACTAAATGCTGGCACTTTTGGAACAGGGGCATTGTAAGGCTGATGGCAATGAGTACATAGAGGTGTTTCTGAGTGCCCAGGGCAGGAGGTGCTCGGCAAGATGCTTTGGAAAGGCAGAAAAACATGGAATTTTGCAGGATCTTCAGTGAAGGGCAATCGCCTACATCTTACGCTCTGAAGTACACTGCTGTGGTGTGATGGCTCTTGCCGTAGTCCAGCAGCTTGGATTTTGGTGGAGTGTGAGGACTAATGGGGGAGATTCCATCTGACACTACAACACTGGAGTAATTTTTTTCTTGTCATTAGTGTGATCTCTGTCGTACAAAGCTGTGAACATGCTTCTCTGATGAGGGCAAGGCAGCAAAGGTTATAGTTTGTCTTGAATTAAAGCTTTAACTGCTCCCATTGCATAGGGGTAAATGGCTGATTTTATAAATGCTTCTCACACTATACCCTAGTAAATTTCTGGGTAACAAATTATATCCTTGTAGCTTTAAAAAGGTAAATATTGGTAAAACACACAGCTCTAACTTTTTGTGCTGTTGCTGGTTTGAAAGGAGGCTAGTTCCTGAAAAGGTTTGCTTGTTTGGTGTAGTGTTGCTGTGGGTTAAATGTGGGCAAGTTCTGCTTGAGCTTTTCCAAGCACAGAGTATCTTGCTCATTCCCAGTGGCTGCCCTGTGAAGCCTTGGCATTCTGAATGCATTCCTGATAGTCTTGACTATTACACAGCTAAAAGCTATGGCTTAGCTTTTTTTGTTGGTGGTTTTTTTTTGTCCTCTTTCCCCTTGCAGCTTGTTCAAGAGTCTGTAAAAGAATCTATAACTGGTAATACTCTTGCAGTACTCCAGGTTGAGGAGGAGGTGACGCTTACTAAACCAGCCAAAAACATCAGCCCTTTGGGGCCGAGTTAAGTTTTTTTGTAAAATGGTCAGTACCTGGAGCTGGCACAAGGAGGGGCAGGGCACTGCAGCTGCCAGGGATAGAGGAACTGCCACTTCTGCTGCCAGCTGAGGACTTTGTCTTATTGATTTGCAAGTGTTGTGATCAGATTTAGTCAAATCAGAAGAAGATGAAAACTTTGGTTTTGGGGAAGCAGGACATCTAGGTTTGATTTCAAACCCTGCTGGTCATGACTCAGAGGACTAAGTACTTGTGTACTTTTCCCCTTGGCAAATGATGGGGCTATTCCAGAGAGCTTGGAAATACTCAACAGCTGAATAGTGACATGTTTTTACCTTAAAGCCTGTGCCATTTAATACAGGCCCAAAGAGCAGGCAGCATCTCTGGGTTTGGGTAGGCTCTTGCTGATTATAAATTTGGGGTCTGTTTAGGACTTACTAGTAAGAAAAGCTCCAGGCAACATTTTTCAGACTTGAGATGCTTCAAAATAAAGCATCAACATAACATTAATGGTATTTAAATTACCAAGGCATCCTTTACCCCCCTTTGGCCCTGTGTAAATTAGGAAATACATTCAGCTTTACATTTACATTTACATCCTGCCTTTGGTATTCAGAGTCTGTCACTTTCATCAGCACCTCTCATGTTAAACACTTACCCACCCAAATACCTTCCAGAGGAGAAGGTACATGAAAAATTTCTGGAATAAAAAAGGGTCAGGAATCATTCAGCTCTTGAACTGCTTGAGCAGAGCATGCCTGAACTGACAGAACCAACCTGCATCTCTTACCCCTCCTTCAGTGTGTGCTGGGGAATCCAAACAGGTACAGCCTGCCTCAAACCACAGAAATCATTTTGCAAAATTACTGCCCTCGTTTCCCTGCCAGGCCTGGCATTCTGCATGCTGCCTTATTAAAAACACATCCATACCAAGAAAAAACACTTTCGTATTTGAATACATGAAGGCTGGGTCAATAAAAAGAACAAAAGGCACCATAACTCTGCCTGTAAGTATTGTTCTGAAGGTAATGAGCTGTGAGACAATCCAGCCAATTCAGAGACAGGACAGAAGGTGCATGAAGAACATAAAGTCAGAATTCAAATTCTTCTCAAGGAATCCAAACCCTTCCACAAAATCCCACGTTTCTTCTCCAAGCATAAACTGCATAATTAGTGACAAAATAGTGTCTGAAGAATATGTAACACATGTAGCTCCTCAAGATCTTCTATTTCTTCAGCTTAAGGGGAACTTGAAGCCCACTTATCATAGAATCACAGAATCATTCAGTTTGGAAAAGCCCTCTATCAAGTCAAACCATTCCCCCAGCACTGCCAAGGCCACCACTAAGCCATGTCCCCAAGTGCCACGTCCACACGGCTGTTAAATCCCTGCAGGGATGGGGATTCCACCACTGCCCTGGGCAGCTGTGCCAGTGTTGGATCATGCTTTCCATTAAGAAATTCCTCCTGATGTCTCGCCTAAACCTCCCCTAGCAAAGCTTGTGGCTGTTTCCTCTTTCCTGTCCCTTGTTTCCTGGGAGCAGAGCCCGACCCCCACCCGGCTGCACTCTCCTATCAGGGAGTTGTGGAGAGTGACAAGGTCTCCCCTGAACCTCTTTTTCTCCAGGCTGAGCTTCCCCTCAGCTGCTCCTGGTGCTCCAGCCCCTTCCCCAGCTCCATGACATGCCCCAGCCCTGTCGTAGAGGCTCAGAACTGTCCCCAGGATTTGAGGTGGGGCCTCAGCAGTGCCCAGCACAGGGGAACGGTCACTGCCCTGGTCCTGCTGGCCACACTGTGGCTGATACAAGCCACGTACCACTGGCCTTCTTGCCCACCTGGGCACACAGCAGTTCATGTTCATCTGCTGTCACCAGCACCCCCGAGTCCTTCTGGCAAAGCCTTTTTCACTTGCTTTGGGGGAAATGGCCTCACTTCCACTCACTTCCCACAGACAAATTTAGAGACAGCAAGAGCATACCCCAAACCAGAGGTGCTGCTGGCTCCCTGGGACTGTGTTAGTGGCACAGATTTTAGGGTAAAAACATGTCACTATTCAGGTGCTGAACATTCACTGCTATGTTCTGTCTCTGCGGTCTCTCTGTTGGACTATCTGTGCTGTGTTTCTGAGTGGAAGTTGTAGGTGAAATTTGGGCAGATGGGAACTCAAAAGCTCGATACAGTGTGTTTCAGATGCAGAATTTAAAATGTCTCTTTGCTGTGTAACTGGATCTGGATCTCTCACGAATACTGTGCTGAGCCATTTTGGGAGGACACTTCAAATGTGTGGTGTTCCCTGGCTGATCACGCTCCTCGTGTGGGTTCTGCAGGCTGAGCTCTCTTACTCATGGTGTTAATACAACAACAACCCAAAAAAAGAAAAGAGGGGAGGGGGCATTTTGTTGAACTATTTGGTTTGAGACACACATTTGGTAGCTTGTGGGTCGGTAAGGGCGGTGGTAAGTAAATTTCAAAATGAGGGAGAGTGTTTGATATGGCATGCACTAATTTTTATTTTTAAAATCTCCTTTATTAATAGCATCACAGACTTTTCTAACTTTTCACTGCAATTATGTCGTCTCTGACTCTTCGCTTCATGTGGCGGAAGCTGATCTCTGTTAAATTTGGGAGCTTTCTCCAGTTTTGCCACTGAAAGAACATATGGGAGAAATGTGTTAAATTAAAAAAGAAAAGAGCCTGGGGGAGGAGGTGGTAGAGGTAATCAGGTGTGATCAGAACCAGCTTGGCACTATCTATTTCAGGGATGCTTCTGTAAAAGTGTTGGCATGCTTAATGGTAAGGAAGAAGAGCATTTCAGCATTTGTAAGAAGTCCAAGTTTTGGTACTGAAAAATGGCATAGCTCAAAGAACCACAGGATCTCCTGAGCTGGAGGGGACCCACAAAGATCATCGAGGCCAGCCCCTGTCCCTGCCCAGACACCCCAACAATCCCACCCTGTGCAGCCCTGGCAGCGCTGTCCAAATGCTCCTGGAGCTCTGGCAGCCTTGGGGCCGGGACCATTCCCTGGGGAGCCTGGGCAGTGCCCAGCACCCTCGGGGGGAAGAACCTTTCCCTGAGATCCATCCCAAGCCCTGACACAGCTCCAGCCGTTCCTGGGCTCCTGTCCCTGTCCCAGAGCAGAGCTCAGCCCCTGCCCCTCCGCCTCCCCTCGGGAGGAGCTGCAGCC
>VWPU01017923.1:12344-33960 GCA_013398955.1 Callaeas wilsoni
TGGGCTGCCACACCGGTGACTCAGATCCAACTCGCCACCGACCAGGACCCCCAGGTCCCTGCCCGCGGCGCTGCTCTCCAGCCTCTCGTTCCCAGTCTGTCCTGCATCCAGGGCTGCCCCGTCCCAGGGCAGGAACCAGCACTTGCCCCTTAAACATCACACGGTTGGGGATTTCCCAATCCTCACATTTGCCTCGATGTCCTTGAGAATGTCAGAAGTTCCTCCCAAGGGAGTGGCCTCAGCAAACCCACTCAGGTCCTTCCAGTCCTGCCCCCGAGTAGCTTACAAAGACATTTGAGAGAACTGGCCCTAAGATGGAGCCCTGTGGAACCCAATGGTCACCGCCTTGATGTCACCCCATTTCCTGTAGTCTTCTGAGGCCCTCAGCTCTGCAGTGCAGAGTCTGTGTGCTTTGCCTTGTTTTCAAGCTTATTTCACAGAATATTGTAAAACTTCATCACATCTTACTGAATTGCAGTGTGTGCTGCTGGACCCCTCGTAGCTTGGTAACTTGCCTCCAGTTTTTAACCGTAAAACCTTGGGCAGGTCTGTGGTTCCTGGAGGCAGCCTCTTCCCAGGAGGGAGCAGGAGGCAGTGCAGGGCTGTCCCTGAGTGGGGCACTGTGCAGCTGCTCCCGGGGCAGCCTTCTCCCAGCACAGCCTTTGTGTGCAGTTGCCTCCAGGATTTTACCACAAGTTTTTATCTCGAGGCAACTCCATTTGTGCAGCTGGGACTCCGGCCAGGTGCCATAAATGTTTATGCAATAACAGGAATGAAGATCCCTTTACGTTCTGCGCAGCCTCCAAATGCCTGTGTGTCGTGGGGATTTGCTTGTGTGTTAATTGCACCTTTGCCTTTGGACATGTTTATCTTGGGTTGAAAGACCAACTTGATGTCTCCTCTGGCGCTGATGTTTTTGTGCCCACGTCAGCTGTGGACAAGGCTCATGATGTGCGTGATGGGGGAGGTTGGATCCTGGAGGTGCAGCTCTCTGCCCTTGGGGCGTGGCACGGGCTGTGACTGTGTATCGTCACACAAATGTCAGCTCATTTATTTTTTATTGATGCACATGTTAATTTACCAGGCAAATCTCAGCTATGAAGCAGCCCTGTCGTAAAATATATGCTTAAAATATGTGTTTAAAGGATGTTAACATTGCTTATAAACTGTATAGCTATATGAGTGAGCAAACTTTGTGCTAGCCAGGAGGAATATTTGGGATAGTGCAGGCGTCAGACATGGAATATTAACTGGGACTACTAGATCCCTAGTGTGTTCCTGCAGTGGGTGGTGTTAAAAGTCTGCAGTACTTCTGACATGGCTAAATGCATCCCACCTTCAGCACTGCTCCCGTGCCCCTGACCTGAGCAGTGGGATGGGCTGTGGTGGGATCACAGAATGCCACAATGGTTTGGATTGGAAATGACCTTGAAGCCCATCTCATTGCACCCCCTGCCATGGGCAGGGGTACCTTCAGTACACCAGGTTGCTCCAAGCCCAGTCCAGCCTGGCCTTGAACACTTTAATGAATGGGGCGGCCACAGCTCTCTGTGCAACTGGTGCTGGTGCCTGGACAGGACAGGCTGCAGGTGCCTGGATTTTTCATGCCCGTGTCCTGAAGGATTGCCAGACTCTTCTGCTGCAGGGCCCGAGGGCAGTCCCTGCTCCAGGTGTGGTGGGGACTGGCTGAGGTCCTGTCAGACACAAAATACCGGCCGCCTGCATTCTTCAGAGTCACACATGTTTGGTACCAATGCTCTGGATAGGAAAAGTGGTCTCAAGTTCAAAGAACAGGCTTAGGAGACTTTGAAGAGGCTGTTCCAGCATGGAGGAGTGTAACATTTTGTTGTTCTTCTCCTGTCTATCGCAGCACACTAGTTACTGCTTGGACTTTGCAAACATAAGTTCCTGAGCCTGCTGATCTCTCCAGCCAGCTTCCCACCATGGATCAGGACTACGAGAGACGGCTCCTACGTCAAATCAACATACAGAATGAGAACACAATGCCTTGTGTGAGTACAGATGGGCTCAGGCTCACTGTTATGTTGTTGTCTGTCTCACTTGTGACTGTTTTCCTTGAGCTGTTGAAAGACCTGGGACCTCCTCAAAGCAAACCACAGTCTTTCACTGGGTTGTGAGCAGGTGTGAGCTCCTGAGCTGTTCTATGAAAACCCGAATTGCTTGACTTTAAGAAAGCTTTTGAATATATAACCTCAGTTCAGATTGCAAAAAGGGGTGAAGATATCTTTATGGAGTTCAGTAATACCTTTTCAATACATAATCTCAGCAACTACACATGTAACATAAAAAATTGAGGGCTAACAAACCAACCAACTCTAGGGCTTGATAAGAGTAAGAGTAAGTTCAATGTCTTTTATTCTTTAATTCAGGTAGTAGAGATGAGAAGAACCTTGACGCCTTCCAATTCTCCAATGTCTTCTCCTAGTAAACATGGTGACAGGTTCATTCCCTCAAGAGCTGGGGCCAACTGGAGCATCAACTTCCACAGAATAAATGTAAGTTTTACTCCCTTCTCCTGCAGCTCAGCCTTGGGATTGAGGAAATGCTACCTTTTGTTTTGGCTGGCGTGATTGCTCTGCTTATCTTCTGCACCATGTGCTTCTGCTGCCCCAGAAGAGTTCCACTGAGTGCATGTCCTCAAAGCCTGTGCTCCCCGTGTTTGCTATTTCACCATATACCCTGAGGTTTCTGTATGGTGATGGCATGTTTCTCCATTTCAGGAAAATGAAAAATCACCAAGCCAAAACAGAAAAGCAAAGGATGCTACATCAGACACTGGCAAAGGTGAGAGCACCCTTCTACTGCTTGGCAGTGCCTAGAGCTCTTATTGCGAACTGCTGGGGAAATTAAGGCCACACTGGCACTTTCATGCTTGTGCCAAAACTCATGCTGGTGTTTTGGGAAATGCCCACACCATGAGTGAGTACCAGGTCACTGCTTTTGATGAGTATCTGGACGCAAGAGGCTGTCTCTATCCCTTGATTTATTGTGTCATGGAAGCACTTTCCTGATGGAGTGGAAGGAGGGGAAACTTGTACTAATATTGATTCTAAATGGGGGCCTCAGGGTTACTAAGAGACTCTGTGAATGTACAAGTTGTAGAATCCCAGACTGATTTGGGTTGGAAGAGACCTTAAAGCTCATCTGCTTCCACCCCCTGCCATGGGCAGGGACACTTTCCACTACACCAGGTTGCTCCAAGCCCTGTCCAGCTTCCTTGGACACTTCCAGGGATCCAGGGGCAGCCACAGTTGCTCTGGGTACCCTGTGCCAGGGCCTCTCCACCCTCACAGCCAACAATTCCTTGCCAGTATCCCATCTATCCCTGCCCTCTGGCAGTAGGAAGCCATTCCCCCTTGTCCTGTCCCTCCATCCTTTGTCCCAAGTCCCTCTTCAGCTGTCCTGGAGCCCCTTTAGGCACTAGAAGGGGCTCTAAGATCTCCCTGGAGCATTCTTTTCTTCAGGTCAGGCATACATGATCCTGGCACTCCCTGCTATTGCTGCTCTGAGCTCTCTGCTCAGTGCCTGTTTGGGTTTACAGATGGCCTTGCCTACTCTGCCTTGCTGAAGAACGAGCTCTTGGGAGCAGGGATCGAGAAGGTGCAGGACCCCCAGACAGAGGACAGGAGGCTGCAGCCATCCACCCCAGAGAAGAAATCTCTCTTCACTGTAAGTTGGTTACTTGCATGAACAGCAGTGGAGATTGTGTGTTTGTCACAGGAACAGAGCACAGGGCTCTGCCAGGCTGCTCGTGCAGTGAGATGGTGTTGGGGCTTGGCTGAGATAAGCTGTTGATAACAAATGTGGTGGTCTGCAAAGGGAACCTGAGTGTGCAGCAAGCAATGTGCTTCCTGTGTCTGTGCTGGCAGGAAAGCTGGGTGGAGCCAGGCTTTTCGGACAGTGGCAAGTGGCCAAATCAGGCTTTTGGGCTTGAGTGTTGATGAGGGGTTTTGGAGCACCTGGGAAAGGAAAACCCGGGTGTTGGAATTAGCTTGGCACCAGTGCACGTTGGGAGTGGTGCCCCAGGCCTCGGGCATGCCGGGGTCCTCACGAGGTGTATTTCTTTATGCAGTACTCACTCAGCACAAAACGCTCCAGCCCGGATGATGGCAATGAGGTCTCACCCTATTCCCTGTCTCCTGTCAGCAACAAAAGGTAACAGTGATCCTCTGCAAACGCTAAGAAGGGAAGGGCTGGGACAGAGAGTTTGGTGAAGTCCTCTACTGTCTAAAGCTCTAAAATTGCAGTGCGAATTGGATTTGGAAACCTGAAGAGATAATAAATAGAACAGTCAAGTTCTAAGAATTTCCTCAGGTACCCAATCTGCCTATGTGCTTGACATGTCTTGGTCAGCTCTCAGTAATCAGTTTACCTTTCTGCTTCGTAGCTCCTTTGTAGAAGCAGAACCTAATTCCTTCCAGTCTTGCTGCTGAAAAAGGGTTATGCAGCCTTTGTCTCTGCATTTCTGTAGAAACTTCAGAGTGCTCTGTAAAGAGTGGCTACACCTGTGCCTCCCATCTGCTGGGATGCGCAGATTCCTGTAGTTGTTTTTTCATCTGTTTTTGTAAACAGTCAGAAGCTGCTAAGATCACCTCGAAAACCAACTCGGAAAATCTCCAAGATTCCTTTCAAAGTGCTGGATGCCCCAGAGCTGCAGGACGACTTCTACCTGAACCTGGTGGACTGGTCCTCTCTTAACGTCCTCAGCGTTGGCCTTGGGACTTGTGTTTACCTTTGGAGTGCTTGTACAAGTCAGGTAAATGGTCCGGAGCGTCTGAAGATTGAATTGCCCATTGATGTAGGGTTTTTCCAACCTTCCGGAGCTATGGAATGTGCTGTGTGAGTGCTTCAGCATTTGTCACGCTCTATCCCAAGCACAGCACTGGTTTGTGAGACAGAAGTAGTGCTGTGTGACAAAAACACGTTTCTTACCCCATTCTTCTCTCTGAAGGTAACCCGGCTGTGTGACCTCTCTGTGGAAGGCGATTCCGTGACATCCGTGGGCTGGTCAGAGCGGGTAAGTGTGACACTGTCTGCAAGGACAGCTGAGACATGGGTCACTTAGTCACTGTCATCATAGCTGTAGTTAATTCCTTGGGTTTTTCTCTGCTGAAAGAGAGGGGATAGAGAGCAGCCTCTTGTATCTTGAGGTTCTCGAGGCATTGCTAAGAGGAGTGGGGAGGGAGAAGGAGCCAGTTTGCTTCTTCAGCTCTGGACAATAAAGTGTTGCAATAAATATATTCCAGACAGACTGCTTGGACTTCTCAGTAGGGAAAAACATGTAAGATGGAAGAACTCTGGATGCTTTCCATCTCATGGGATTTATGTCAAGTCTTTTCCTCAACTTTCAGTTTTCTGGCTGTACTTCCTGGCAGTACTGATCCTGGTTCTCTGTTTGTCCAGGGAAACTTGGTGGCCGTTGGTACTCACAAGGGCTTTGTACAGATCTGGGATGCAGCTGCAGGAAAGAAGCTCTCCATGCTGGAGGGACACACAGCCAGAGTTGGTAAGGAGTGGGGAAGCAGAGGGTTCTCAGAGGTCTCTCCTTCCTGACCGAACTTGTTAGCCAGGGATCTGCTGGAAATAGAGAACTCAGAGTACCAGGATTGATATTTATCCCCTGCTGTGTCTTGAGCAGGTTCAAAATATTATAACTCTGGTGTTCTGATCTGGGTGTGATGGTGGTTGAGTGTCACAGCAGGTGTTTCCTCCAAGCTTGAGGCTTTTTGGGCTTGGTTGCAACATCGCTTCACTGCTGCTGGCTTCTGATTTCAGCCCTGCTGGCAGCTTCACACTGAGATTTCCAGTTCCCTTTTTTGGGGGGCTGGTTTATTCTGCTCAGAGATGTTGTGAATCTAAACTCTGGGGTGAGATTTGGGAAATGCATGCACCTTCCAAGATCTATTGCTGTGCTTTACTGTGCTGTGAAGTGAGGTTGGTAATATGTGCAGTCAGTCTGTTCAGGGGAACCTCTATTTGTGCTCTGATCTAGAGCTCCAGAGAGTGGATGTAAGGGAGGTCTGTAAGGAATGGTTTGAGGTTTGTTAGGGGGTTTTTTTTAAACCCTGGCAGCTCTGATGGCTGCATTGTGGTTACCAACTGCTGCAGGACTGGAAGGGTTGGACTTGAGAGTGTGGCCAGCAGGACCAGGGCAGTGACCATGCCTCTGTGCTGGGCACTGCTGAGGTCCCACCTCAAATCCTGGAGTGAGTTTTAGATCTCTCACAACAAGAAAGACATTGAGGGGCTGGAGCATGTCCAGAGAAGGGAACAGAGCTGGGGAAGGGGCTGAAGCACCAGAAGCAACTGAGGGAGCTGGGGGGGACTCAGCCTGGAGAAAAGGAGGCTCACAGGGGACCTTCTGGCTCTGCACAACTCCCTGACACGAGGAGGCAGCCACGTGGGGGTTGGGCTCTGCTCCCAGGGGACAAGGGACAGGATGAGAGGAAACGGCTTCAAGCTGTGCCAGGGGAGGTTTAGATTGGATATTGGGAAAATTACTTCACAGAAGGGAGTATAAATCATTGGAACAGGCTGCCTAGGGCAGTGGTGGAGTCACCGTGCCTGAAAAGCATGTTTTAAAAGACATGTGGGTGTGGCACTTGAGGACGTGGTTTGGTGGTGAATGTGGTGGAGGTGCTGAGTTGATGGTTGGACTTGGTGACCCTAGAGGTCTTTTGCAGCCTCAGTGATTCTGTGATTGCATGACTCCTAGAACACCCTCTAAAGCTCTGCCCCCGTTGCAGGTGCCTTGGCCTGGAACGCGGACCAGCTCTCGTCTGGGAGCCGGGACAGGATGATCCTGCAGCGGGACATCCGCACCCCACCCCTGCAGTCTGAGCGGCGGCTCCAGGGACACAGGCAGGAGGTCTGTGGGCTCAAATGGTCCACAGACCACCAGCTCTTGGCCTCTGGAGGGAATGATAATAAGGTACATTGCTTCCAAGGGGTGACAGGAAATGTCAGACCCGCTTTCTTTCTAGGGCAAGGGGAAATGGTGTCAAGTTGCAGCAAGGGCGGTTCAGATTGGGTGTTATTGTATCGCTGGAGGTGTTCAAGGCTAGGCTGGACAGAATGTGCAGCAACCTGGTCTAGTGGAAGGGGTCCCTGCCTGTTGCAGGGGATGGAAGTAGATGGTCTTTGATGTCCCCTCCAACTCAAACCATTGTATGATTCTATGATTAGGGAAAAATTTCTTCACTGAAAGAGTGGTTAAGCATTGGAACAGGCTGCCCAGGGCAGGGGGGAAATTGCCATTCCTGGAAGTGTTAAAAAAACAAGTGGGTAGGGCACTTTGCAATATGGTTTACTGGGCACGGTGGAATTAGTTCAAAGATTGGACTTGGTCTTAAAGGTCTTTTCCAACCTTAACGGTTCAGTGATTCTTTAAGGATGTTTGGCCTCTCTGAAAAGGACTTTTGTTTTGCTTGTTGAACTATGACCAAACATAAATCATGCTAAGCTTCTACTCAGTCTTCTCTTCCTAATAAAATGAAAAAGGCAAATTTAATTTTGCTTCTGTATTTGGCTAATTAAATCTCTAGCTTGGCTCAGGGGATTGAGTTCAACAAAGCCACTGCTAAGCTGCCCTTCCTGGCTTTGTTTGGGTAGTGTATGGTCACGTTTGTTGCAGTAATGTTTGTGTGCAGCAGGAACTTGAGGTAGAGCTCTGTGAGTTCTCATACCTGTAACACAGGCTTGCAGCTCACTGAGCACCATATGGGAGAAGCATCTGTCACAAAAAAGCAGTGTTCCAAGCCCTCTGAAGTGGGTTGCTAGGTAGGGAATGTGCCCAGTGTCTGTGTGACAGCATGGTTGGACTGAGTTCCTCATGCTCAGAATAACTCCTGATGAACTGAGCAGATTTCTAGATGTGTTCTAGAACGATACAGCCAGAAAGGCAACGAAAGGGTCTGAGGTCCCCTTCAGTGATGCCATTTCTTTAGATTTATTCCCTTACTTTAGGGACTGTTCTTGCCATGTGGCCTGGGGGTATGACAGCTCCTCAGCTGAGCGTGGTGCCGTGGTGGTTGTGACTGCCCATCCCTGGAAGTGTTCAAGGCCAGGTCAGATGGGGCTAAGAGCAACCTGGTCTAGTAAAAGGTGTCCCTGCCCCTGGCAGGGGTTTGAACTGAATGTGCTTTAACCAACCCAAACTGTTCCATGATTCTGTGAAGTGTGGAGTGGAGCTGTGCATGTCTGGGCAGAGCTGTGGAAAATCAGCCCAACTGCCCTCATCGTGCCATCATGGCTTGTGGGTGTAGTGGACACATGACTGAGGCACAAGTTTGATCGTGTCTCTCCTCTCTGCCAGCTCCTTGTCTGGAATCACTCCAGCCTGAGTCCTGTCCAACAATACACAGAGCACTTGGCAGCAGTCAAAGCCATCGCCTGGTCCCCACACCAGCACGGGCTGCTGGCCTCGGGTGGGGGCACAGCCGACCGCTGCATCCGCTTCTGGAACACGCTCACGGGGCAGCCCCTGCAGTGCATCGACACCGGGTCCCAGGTGTGCAACCTGGCCTGGTCCAAACACGCCAACGAGCTGGTGAGTCCTTCCCTGTGCAGCTGCTGCCGAGCTGCCCTGCCTTGGGAAGCATGGCTGAGCATGAGCCAGGTGTGTCCAGGTGGGCAAGGAGGCCAAGGGCTTCCTAGCTTGTACCAGCAGTGATGTGGCCAGTAGGAGCAGGGCAGTGACCACCCCCCTGTGCTGGGCACTGCTGAGGCACCTCAAGTGCTGGGGTCAATTTTGGGCCCCTCACAACAAGAAAGACATTGAGGGGCTGGAGCGTGTCCAGAGAGGGGAACAGAACTGGGGAAGGGGCTGGAGCCCAAGTCTCATGAGAAGCAGCTGAAGGAACTGAGGGGCTCCAGCCTGGAAAAAAGGATGGTCGGGGGAAACCTTCTCTCCCTCTGACAGAAGGGATTTAGGCTCTTTTTCCAGGTAACAAGTGACAGCATGAGAAGAAACGGTCTGAAGTTGCACCAGAGGAGGTTTAGATTGGATACTGGGAAAATTTCTTAATGGTGGTTAGGGACTGGAATGGGCTCCCCAGGGTAGTAGTGTAGTCACCATCCCTGAAAAGTGTTCAAAATACATGTGGATATGGCACATGAGGATGTGGTTTAGTGGTGAACATGTCAGTGGTGCTGGGCTGACTGTTAGACTTGATGATCTTGGAGGTCTTTTCCAGCCTTAACAATTCCATGATTCTATGATGCATGTTCCCCTCTCTCCTTTCAGGTGAGCACCCATGGATACTCCCAGAACCAGATCCTCGTCTGGAAATACCCCTCGTTAACTCAAGTAGCAAAGCTCACGGGGCACTCTTATCGAGTGCTGTATCTGGTGAGTGATGGCCATGGCTCTGCAGCTGCTCACCTGGCTGTAGGTGTGCTCAGATGGGACCCAAAGCAGCAGTGCCAGTGGCACCATAAGTTGCCTGGATGGGAATGTGAATGCTCCCCTTGAGCAGTGGAAAACTCTGTCAGGTTTTTGTGCCTGCAAGGGACACTTTGATTTGCTGCTATGGAAATGTGAGGCTTTGTTAATGATAGCAAAGCCTGCCAAACACTCTTGAGGAAACATCTGAGTTTTCTTCTAAGAAATCTCTGAGCCTGGAGAAAAGAAGACTTCAGAGAGACCTTCCAGCACCTAAAGAGGCTCCAGAAGAGCTGTAGAGGGACTGTGGAAAAGGATCTGGAACTGCAGGACAAGGGGGAATGGCTTCAGACTCCCACAGGGCAGGGTTAGATGGGATATTGGGAAGAAATTCTCGCTGTGAGGGTGGAGAGGCCCTGGCACAGGGTGCCCAGAGCAGCTGTGGCTGCCCCTGGATCTCTGGAAGTGTCCAAGGCCAGGTTGGACAGGCCTTGGGGCAACGTGAGATACTGGAAGGGAGTGGAACAAGATGAGGTTTAAGGTCCCTTCCAACCCAAAACATTCTGGGATTCTGTGATTTTATGAAACACAAGCTTCTCTCCTTGCTCCCAGAAGACTTTCACAACTCTTCACTGATGACTGCTGCCCAGGGAGGAATTTGCTGCTTCCAGCCCTCCTAATTTGTTACTAAACATTTGTTTTGGGTAATCCTGATCGATCTCCTATTTGCTGTTACTGTTACATGGGGGTGTCAGCAGTTCACAGCAGAGCTGACAAGTGCTGATGCTGTTTTGGGAGGTAGATCCCAATGTAAGCAACCAATACAGCCAGAAAATCTAGTCATATCGTCTTCCTGCCTTTCAGACGTGTTGATAATCCCAGGAGGAACAGCCTCTGGGCTGTTACCAAATTACCCATGACTTGGATTTCTGAACACGAGTATCCTTTCCACAACGCTCCCCCCCATGTGTTCATAGCTGCATCGTAAGGTGTGAGTGCCCAAATGGCACCTGAGGCTGCATGAGGCACCTGGAAGCAGAGGTAGCTGGCTTCTCACAGCCAAGTGGGAAGGAGAGTTAAATCTCTCCTGCATTCCAACAGAGACTTGTTTTCAGCCTCAAAAATGTGATAGGTGCTAAAGGTGGTTGTCTTGTCCTTAGGCAATGTCGCCTGATGGGGAGGCCATTGTCACAGGAGCTGGAGACGAAACCCTGCGCTTCTGGAATGTCTTCAGTAAAACTCGATCAACGAAGGTAAGGCCATGCATGGGGACAGCTGCCTGGGGGAACTCAGGCCATGTTGGCTCTGCTCTGCTGCCTCCTCTCTGATCCCTTCCTGCAGATCCAGGGCTGGGGCAGTGAAGGGTTCAGCTTTGCTGAGATTTAAGTAAAAGGTTGCCCTGTGTGCCCAAGGCAGGTGTGACACAACATCCCTCTCCAGGCTGGTCCAGGGCTGCTGAGCAGAGCAGCATTTCCGGGGCCTCACCGAGCTGAGCCCTTGGGTGACAGAGGGCTGGGAGAGCTGGGGGTGTTCCCCTGGAGAGGAGAAGGCTCCAGGGAGACCTCAGAGCCCCTTGCAGGGCGTGAAGGGGCTCCAGGAGAGCTGGAGAGGGACTGGGGACAAGGACCTGGAGAGACAGGATGGGGGGGAATGGCTTCCACTGCCAGAGGGCCGGGTTAGATGGGATATTGGGAAGGAATTGTTGGCTGTGAGGGTGGGGAGGCCCTGGCACAGGGTGCTCAGAGCAGCTGTGGCTGCCCCTGGATCCCTGGCAGTGTCCAAGGCCAGGTTGGACAGGGCTTGGAGCAACCCATGGCAGAGGGTGGAACAAGACGAGCTTTAAGGTCCCTTGAAGCCCAAACCATTCTGTGATTCCATGATTATCCCCTGCCTCTTTACAAAAATGCTTAAAATGGGGGTTTGGGTGAAAATGGGATTATGGATTCAGCCAGTGACAGCTCACCATCACCAAAAGCAGATTGTACCTGATGCTCTGAGAGCTTTCCTGAGTGCCTGGCAGAGGGATTTGGAGGAGAGGACTGGGGGGAGCTGGCATTGCTCCTGGGGATCCCCCAGTTCTTGCCTTTTCTGTGGTACAGCTGCCTGCAGAGCTCTGGGAATGGCACTCTGATCTGCTGTGCACTTTGTTACCATTTAAATAAACCCATGGGAATATTTATGGTGTTGTACTTTGATATGTGAGCTGGAATCATGCCCTGAGCTAGAGATACCAGCTTAAAAACAAACCAACCCAGAAGCACATGGAGTAACAGCTCTTTACCCCCTGCTTTGTCTCCCATTGTCAGGAGTCTGTATCTGTGCTCAACCTCTTCACCAGGATACGATAAACCCCCTCCCTGTGCCCCGGGAACCTACAGCCTGACATTCCAGGACCAGACCACTCCCTCGGCGGCGTGCATGGACCCCTGGAGCCCAGCCAAGGGGAGGGAGAGCCATGGGACTGGAGAAGGACCCAGCTCATTAAATATGTGCTTATGACCCACAGGGCTGGGCAGTATTTGGGATGGGGTGGGGAGGGATGGGAACTGCCAAAGGTTAATGGATTCATCCTTCATAAAGGGAAACGGGTACAAGAGAAATGTTAACCCAGCATCCTCCAGCTGTCAGGATGGTACTGGGGAGGATTCGTGTGACATGGACCATTGAGACTGGACTGAGGCCGTCCTCACTGCCGCGGTGTGCCTCCTGCGAGAGAGGAGCATATCCTTGCTGCTGTGGGAAGGGGTTTGACGTGCTGCTCTGTGTCCTAGAGTGGTATCTCTGGAGGCAGGAGCCAGCCAGACTGGCCTGGTACAGCTGGTGCGAGGGGCACAGCTCCAGGCTGGGCATCTAAGGGCTTTGTTCATAGCCTGGCATCCCCATTCCAGGAAGAAACTGGAGAAATGCCTATTTTCCTTTTTTTTTCTTTATTTTTCCCCCCAGACAGGTACTGTAGTACCTGACACAATCATTCCCATAAGACAACTTGATTTTTTTTTGGCATGCTTGACAGCTGCCACTGAACAAATGCGCTTTGAGGCTCTAGACTTCAGAGGAGACTTGAAAAAGCTTCACCTCTAAGGGAGCAGATTCGGGAAGTTCTGTAGTTGCTGTTTCATGTTCTGGGCTGATCCTGGGAATTACCAGAGAGGAGAAGCAAGGACTTTATAAAAAAAGAAACCCACCCAACGACTTGTGCATGTGGAACTTCCTTTGGTGCCACCGGGTGGGTGCCTTGCTCTGGAGTCTCCCTGAGGCCAAAAGCAGTTGGGATGTGTTTGAGAACAAAAACAAATCCTGAAGATCTTATTTCTGGAGTGAGCAGGGCCTCTTCTGGCTGGAAGAGGGGTTCTCCTGAAGCAGGGCTGCAGTGTTGCTTTTTTTGTTATCTCCAAGTCCTAGCCAAGTTTGCTGCTGTTGGGTTTTGGTATGTAGTTCAGGGTTTTAAGGTTGTTTGAGATGAGAGTTCTGGCTGGTGTTGGAGCCCACGGGGTGTAACACAAATGCTCGCTGTGCGTGTGGTGCTTTTAAGAGAAGCTGTGAGGCTGCACCACCTGTTCCATCTGGCCTGTGCCTGTGCCTGCCCTGCCCGGGCTCTGCCTGCCTCCCGCCCTCTCCCAGCGTTGGTTCCTGTTCCCACGTGGAATTGCCTGGCTGTATATATAGACTTGTCCTCTCTCTGTAGATTGCATAGGTAATGCTTTCTCTTTCTTTTTTCCTCTGTTTCGTCTCCTCTCCCTTTCCCTGAAACCAGGTGGTAGGAATATGATTGCCTGTCCCCAGTACCACCAGTATCGTTAGGGTGAGCCAAGGTGTGGGAAGGCTGATACAGGCTGTTCACCACAGCCTTGACCACATGTGCCATCACACCAGTGCCTGGATCAGGCTGGTGGTGCTGTGCCTGTGTCGCACGTACTGGGAGTCACTGGTGAGGAGCTGGTGTGCTGGGAGCCCCCGGCAGCTCCCAGTCTCCCTGGCCCACAGGCCACTTTGTCATCTCACAGTCTCACTTGCTACCAAAATGGAATTTCCATGAAATTTTTGAAACACTGTTTGAGCACAACTGCTTTAGTGTAGCTCTGGCCGTGGGACATAAGGCATGGTTTGAAGTTACCCCCCGGCCCGTCTTGTGTTGTTTGTTCCATTTGTGGGCTTTGTTCCACATCACCATGGGTTGGGAGCACCCCAAAGCACCCAGAAGGTGTTAAATTGAGTTGGATCATTAAGTTGAGGAATGGGTTTGAAGCAAAGGGCCACCTGCAGCAGGAGGTGGTTTGTTGTGGGTATCATCACCTGGGGAAAGGGCCATTCAGAGGGGCTGGGGAGGCTGGTGGCTGTGCTGTGGATTTTCCTGTTGTGGATTGCCTCCTGCTGAATAGCACTGTGGAGACCCCCAGGACACACTGCTTTCTCCTCTGGGAAGGCATAGGTTCTTGTGTTGGGGGCATGCAGGAGGTCTCAGCCCATTCTGGAGCAGGAGAGAGCCAGGCACCCAGCTGGAGTGCAGAGTGAGTGTGGTGATGATTGGGCTCCCCAGTGCTCTGGGGCTCGGCAGGAGTGGATTTGCCTCTCACGCTGTGATGTGGGAACTTCCTCAAGGAGTCCCAGAAGCTGCTGGGGGGCGTGGCAGTGCTGTGTTGGGCACTGCAGCCACCGCCCAGTGCTCCCAGCTGCAGAGCAAGAACAGCTCCTCATTGCTCTGTCCCCCACCGTTGTCCTCTCTTGCCAAGGACTTTCCCAGACTATATCTTGTGTCTACATCTCGCTTTTCTCTCTGCCTTGGGAGCCGGTTGGCTCGTGGTGGCTTCTCTTCCTGCACATGGCAGGGAGGCTGGTGATTCCCAGGCCAGGGTTAGTGTTTCGCAGGACAGCGCTGTTCTGTGGCCACTACGTTGGTGACAGAGCATGGCAAGAACAGGCTGCTCACCCTGACCTGGCTGTCAGAGCCCAGTACAGCCACCTTCTCTGCCCTGCTGCCAGCTGCCAGGCAGGAGCTCCCAGTTGTACCTGTGTGGAGATGGGTGTGTGCAAGTGTTTCAGGGTGATACCGTCACTGTCACCTGATGCGGACTCAATAGGGAAAAGGGCAGAGCTGAGGTGATGTGTCCATGTGTTTGACCTGTGGGCACTGACTCGGGCACAGGGTCCTCCCAGAGCTGGGTGACAGAGTCTGTGACATCGTTGTATCCCAGGTGTCATGTGATGGAAAACAAACATGGAGCACGCTGTAACTTTTCCATGTAAAGCAATTGAACTGGCATTAAACAGGTTGTGAATTTATTGAATTGGTCTCAATGACTCTGCTTTGCTTCTCCACAGTGAAGGCTGCAGCAAGTCCCCAGGGTCCCCACCCCATCTCTGCAGGTACCAACTGTCTTGGCACAGCTCTCACGTGAGGTTTATTGCTCCCAGCTTCCCACTCCTGTTTGCTTTCCCGCTGCTAGGAAAGGGCACAGCCTCCCTGCCTGCCCTGCCCTTTGCCCCTCAGCTTGGCAGGAAGGAGGAGAAGGGGCCCTGGCCTGGCACAGTGCCTCCTTGGCATGGGGCAGTTGCTAGGGGATGGCTGCAGCAAGGCTGGGGGTGCAGACCCCTTCGGTCCTGCAAGCCCTCAAGTCAGGAGTCCTGCTGTCCCCGTGTAGGTGGGACCCTCACATGAGGGGGGCACCCCCTCCTGTGGGCACTGGAACCCTGTGGACAGGGAATACCTCTCCAGTGGGGTACAGCCCTGTGCCCCCACACCTGTGCCTTGTTCCAGCCCTTGGGAGGGACATGGAGCCCTGGCAGCTCCCTCCCCCCCTGTGACTGGTGTCTTATGCTGTGGGGACCAGGCCTGCTGCTGGAAGACCCCTCCCAGGCTGAGTGGTGTGGGACAGAGCTGGTCCATGGGGCTGAGCATCAGGATGAGGAGGGGGAGGATCCCTGACCTTGGCATCACCCACTGCTGCTGCCCCAGGCATGGAGCTGAGCTGTGGGTCTGGGGAAGGGATGGCACAGAGAAAGGAGCTGTCAGTGCCTCAATTTCCCCACCTTGGTGCTTAGGGGAAGCCCCAGGGCCCCTTGACTGGCCCAGAATGGGATTAAGCTCCAGGGCTTTGGGCTGGGTGGATCCTTCTGTGGGGTGCACATCCTGCTGTGCCCCCAGCTCTGCTCCTACCCCCAGCTTACACTCAGAACCACTGTCCCCACCGTGTACCTGCCACCCTGCACCTGCTGGAACCCCTTCTTCTGGCAGGTGAGCCCCATCCTAGGGAAAGAGGAGGTTAAGAGCCAGGGCCTGGCCAGCTGCAGGGCCCTGGGGCTCCCTGGTGCATGCCCACCGCCCCCTTCTCCTCTGTCCCCCATTGTCACCAGCAGCCAGAGCCTCAGGGGACTGCTCAGGGTCTTCTGCTGCTCCCTGGACCCCTGGGACCTCAGCACCTGGAGCTGCCTCCCCACACCAGTCAGAGTCAAAGCCCCTGGTCCTGCTGTGTCCTGGTCTGTTCTGGGGAGCAGGGGGTGCATGATGGGGCACTAGTTCATGTTCATCCTGTGGCATCTGGCCCAGCAAATAAGAAGTATTAATATAATACATATTTTTAAAATCTTTATTAATAAAATATTCTGTTCTCTGTGCCCCTGCCTTGCCTGTGGCTTGGCCCCCTCTGCCTGCACCCTTTGGCAGGGAGAGCCGGGTGGGGGTTGGTGCTGACTTCAGCCCCCCTTCCCTGTTCTGTGCCCCCCCGGGAGCTCCCTGGGTCTCTTCTGCAGCTGCTCAGGGTGGGCAGACCGGGGGAGCCAGTTGGAGCCTCACAGCCCACGTGGGCTTCCCAGGCATCGTGGGGGGCTGGAAGGTGCTTGCTGACAGAGCCCCCCGAGAGGCCAAGGAAGGGCTCGGAGCAGCCGCTGAGCCCCCTGCCCCCCCGGCTGGAGCTCTGGTGATGATCCTCAGTGGCCTCACGTTGTCTTGGACCTGGGGGGAGGTGGGGGGAGGGGGGGTCTCTGCTGGGGACAGAGAGCCCCCCACACCCCACCACTCACTGCTCTGACAGGTTCAGGTGTGGCCAAGCACCCACGAACGTCAGCTGCTGCTCCAGCTCTGCGATGCGCAGACCGATGTATCCCGAGGACAGCAGCAAGGCCACCATGCTGGGGACAGGCCAGCGTCAGCCAGGGGGCACGGGGTGGCAACATGGGGCAGGAGCAGCGCCACGGCCAGGCTCCCGGGTGCTCGCCCGGGATGGGTGTCTGAGGGGAAATGCGGGAACCCCGGCCTGCCAGCACCAGCCTGGAGAGGCTGTGTTGGGGCTCAGTAGGGATGGGGACTCACAGCAGCAGGTAGATGATGATGATGATGTTGAGAGGGCTCAGCCGCGGTATTATCCGGAGCCAAAGTGCAGTGGCCCAGGCCCAGAGCACAGTGTGGGGTCTCCCTGCCAGGACCAGGCAGTGTTAATGGCACTGAGGGTCCATGCTCAGCTCTGCCAGGGTGTAAACCCCCAGCATCATCCCCCCATCCCAAGCCCCCTGACCCACCCAGGCGGCCACATGTTCCTGCCGAGGGCACCCAGTCGCTGCTGCTGGGAGCCGTTCGGGCCATGTCACCATCCTCCTCCTCTGCTTGCCTTGATCTTGGGTTTGGTTCATCTGCAGGTGACCAAGAGACACTCGATGAATGCCCCAGGGAGGGCTCTAGGCATCCTGGGGGCACACGGGGCCACAAAGAGCCGATCCTGCACTCCCTGGTGCTGTGGGAGATGCTGGTTGGGGGCAGAGGGCCGCGCAGTCCCTCCCAGCCCATGTGTGTCTAGGGAGGGGGAGCACAGCCCAGAGCTGCCAGAGGAGCACAAAGGAGGGGCACGAGCAGGGCTGTGAGTGTGTGAGGGGTGCACCAGCGTGGCCACTCACCCAGGGAGTCGTGGAGGCTGTTGGGCTTCAGGGTGCTCTGCGCTAGGTGTGACCTTCTCGAGATCTGGAAGAGTACAAGCCCCGGTCATGATATGTGTTCCAAGGCAGCTTCCCCGCTGCCATGGGAACGTGGGCAGCACCTGATGAGACCTGTGTCACCCACAAGAAGGAGGGGTCCTGGGGTCTGCGCCACTCCGGGCCAGGGCTTTTCATGTTTTTCCCCCCACACATCTTCTCAGGGGCCACTGCACCCAGCTCAACCCATCCAGGGGGCTGGGACCACCCCTCCTGCTGCATCCTCCTGCCCTCCATTCCCTGGCCTTACCAGAGACTTCCTAGGGGTTTCCTCACTGCTCACTGAGTCTCGCAGTCTCTGGCCACTGCCCTGGACAAGGAGAGATGAAGGGAGGTGCCCTGCACTGGATGGATGGAGCCCCCCTCCCCATCCAGCCCCCACGTACCTGCAGGTGTTTGCAGACCGACTTCAGGAGCTGGTACGTGGCCTCTCGCTGGCGCAGTGACACGAAGAGGAACTGCCGGGGAGCAGGGAGGGGATTTGTGCCAGAGCTGCCCCCTCGGTCACAGCCCAGAGCCCACAGGGACCAGGACATTCCAAATGGCCCCGGGTGAAGCTGCCCCCAAATACTGTCCTCGCTCTCACCTTCTCCCCATTGGCCGTGCGGATGCTGACTGCGTTGGGCACCAGCAGTGCCATGTTGGTCTTTTTGAGGGCTGAGATAGAGGCGACAGGGACCACGGCCTGTGCCGGGGGGGACAGGCTGTGTCACCGCATTCCCAGCTGCCACCCCTGCCTCTGCCGCTGGCCCCATGCCCACTCCAGCCCACCTTGATGTCCTTGAGCAGGAGGTTGGAGTGGAAGCAGATGTGGCGAGAGAACACGTAGAGGCGGCCATGGTAGGGCATCACTCTCTGCCAGGCACAGGAGAAGGAGCCCAGCAACACGTCCTGTTCAGCGAGCTCCCTGAAGGCCCAGCGGTAGCTGCTGTCCTGCTTGATCAGCTGCAGGAGGTCGGGGGGAGGGTGGTGCTTGGGGCCAGCCCTGGCACTGCGGGCATCCTGCAGCCCCCTGCTCCATCACCATGTCTGCCACAGAACCGGGACAAGCCTGCCCTCGGCCCCCGCCCCAAGAGAGTGTCCAGCCGAGACCATGGGGCTGGGGCTGGTGCTGGGGTCCTGCTCCTCAGCTCCAGTACCCCAAGACTCACCGAGGGGGATGGGGGTCCCTGCCTGTCCGTGGCCTCCTGCTCTGTCTCCTTGCAGGAGGATTCATAGATCCTGGATCTGGAAGGAGGCATCGGAGGGCATGACTCGAGGGGCACAGGTGGGATGCGGGGCTGGGGTGTGGGATGCATCCCCATGAGGTGCAGCACCCACCTGACGAGCTTGGGCTGCTCCAACTGGGCTCTTCCCCTCTCCTCCAAGCTCCGACCCTGCTTCTCCCCCAGCGCCCTCCGCCTGCTGCGCCTCCCCGGCATGAAGGACGAGTCCGACAGCTGGGGGAGAGGAGGCAGGTTGTGGGGACGGTCAATTCCTGCAGCACAGCAGCTCCCAGTGTCACCAACCTGTCCCTCCACCGGGGGGACACGGGGACGGGGCTCAGGCCACGCCGGGGCCGGAACAGCAGAGCCCATCCTGTCGCATGAGCCCTTTGCCTATCCCATGGTATCATGTGCTGGCTGCGACCCCCGTGGGCATCGGGGACCGGGGTGACGGGGGAAGTGGTGATCCCTGTACCGGCGGGTGACGGAAAAAGTGATCCCTGGATCGGAGGGTGCCGGCCCGGGTCACAGCCGGTGCTGGGTGCGGGAGTACGTGGCCAGGCTGGCTCCAGAGGGGACGGGAAGGCGGCTGCGGTCCCGGACCCACGCGCGGCCCCAGAGTTCCGTTCCGGGCGGGCCCCGCGCCCCCCGCGCGGTACCTGCTGGGGGGCACAGCCGCGGCCCCCTGTCCCGTCGGAGCTGTCCCACTCCCACTCCTTCCAGCGCCGTTCCTGCTCCGCTGCTACCTCCTCCCCCTCTTCGTCGTCGTCCTCCTCCTCCTCCTCTTCCCGAGGAAGGGCAGCGGGCGGGGCCGGGCGGCCGCGGCAGGTTCTCAGGGAGCGGCCGGGGCAGCCCCAGCCCGAGTCACCCCAGGGCTGCGTGGGGTGAGCCCCAGCCCGGCCCCCGGGGGAATGCGGGACCAGCCAGCTGCCCCCCAAAGCAGCTGCAAACGCACTCCAGTCCCAGCAGTCTGAGAGCCAGAGCGGCACAGCCACAGTCCCGCGGCACTCTGCAGTCCCGTGGCATTTAGCAGTTCTACGGGCACCCCGCAACCCATAGGCACTCCGCAAACCCAGGACATCCCGCAGTGCCGGAACACTGCACAGCCCGGTGCCCGCTCCCCTCCCTCCTGCCCTGGCCCCCACGCCAGGCAGTGCTGGGGGCACGTCCGCCCCTCTCCCCGGGAGTTTCTGCCGCGGGGCAGGGACCCCCAGAGGGAAGTGGGGAGAGGGCGCGGCCGGGTCGGGGGCGCTAGGCAGAGCCGGGACCGCGCTCCCCCCGCGGGCCCTAGGCCAGGTGTGAAGGCCACAGACGCAGCTCGGTTCAGCCCTGGTCCAGAGGGCTTCCTCCCTTCCGCAGCGAGGGACGGCCATAAACCCGGGCCGGCCCGAGGTGGGACACGGTGCTGCCCGAGGGGGCTGCACGCCGCACACCCACCTCACTCTCAGGCTCCCACTCCATTCCCCCGGATCCCGTTCCATTCCCCCACACCGGGCACACTCCGGGTGTCACTCCCTGCCCTCGGCCATCCCCTGTCACACCCCCCAGCCCCCTCCATCGCCCCTCACCCCACACTCGTGTCTTGCTGTGCACACACGACCCCACAGCCCGCATGGCAGGGGCTCCGTGGCAGCCCATCCAGGCTGCGCACACGGACCTGCACGTGCAGGCACAGGGCATGGACAGGGGCGCCATGGAGAACCTCTGCCATGGAGCCAGGCTGGGAGAGCCGGGGCTGTTCACCTGCAGAAGAGAAAGCTCCAGGGAGACCTCAGAGCCCCTTGCAGGGCCTAAAGGGGCTCCAGGAGAGCTGGAGAGGGACTTTGGGCACGGGCTTAGAGGGACAAGACAAGGGGAATGGCTTCCACTGCAAGAGGGCAGGGTTAGATGGGATACTGGGAAGGAATTGTTCCCTGTGAGGCTTGGGGAGACCCTGGCAGAGGTTGCCCAGAGCAGCTGTGGCTGCCCCTGGGTCCCTGGCAGTGTCCAAGGCCAGGCTGGAGGGAACTTGGAGCACCCTGGGACAGCGGAAGGTGTCCCTGCCTATGGCAGGGGTGGCACTGGATGGGCTTTGAGGTCCCTTCCAACCCAAACCATTCCATGGGTCATGTGCACACCCCCGCTGCCCTCCGCTCGCACCCTGTGTGCACAGCACATCCCTGCAGCACGCGTGGGCACACACAGGGATGGACACACGCAGAGCACGCGCACATACGCGTTCATGTACGTGTCATCTACGGACACATGCATGTTCACACACACATGGACACGTGGAGCACACGCACATCACACACACACACAAGTTCCCTCACACACATCAGACACGTATACACACAGAGCGCACACACAGAGCGCACACACAGAGCGCACACAACGACATACACACACACACAGTCCCACACATGCACACACAGACAGCACACAGGTACACACACAAGCGCACACACAGAGCGCACACGAGTACAGACACACACGCACAGTCCCACACGTGCACACACAGACAGCACACAGGTACCCACACAGAGCACACACAGAGCGCACACGAGTACATACACACACACACAGTCCCACACGTGCACACACAGACAGCACACAGGTACACACACAGAGCACACACAGAGCGCACACACAGAGCGCACACAAGTACATAGACACGTACACACACACAGTCCCACACATGCACACACAGCACACACACAGAGCGCACACACATACAGTGTCTCACACACACATGCACACGGTGTCACACACACTTTCACACACTCACACACATATGATGTATCACACACACACGGTCACACACTCACACCACCCACATCACACACACACATGGAGTCTCTCTCACAAACACACAGAGTCTCACACTCACTCACACACACGCCGAGTCTCACACACCCCATGCACACACCCCCTCCCCCGCACACTCACACTCACACTCACACTCACACTCACACTCACACTCACACTCACACTCACACTCACACTCACACACACACACTCTCACACACATTCACTCACACACACCTCACTCTCACACACACACTCTCAC
>VWPU01017924.1:0-24232 GCA_013398955.1 Callaeas wilsoni
AGAACTCAAACCCCTACAGGTAGCCAGGGGTCTAGGCCAAGGGGAAGCAATGAACAGCTGCTGCGGGGAATTGACATGACTAGAGCACACAGTACCTGTACGAGCAGGTTTTCGGAACACACTGCTAAGGCAAAAAGGATTTCCTGGCATCAGTTTGGATGGGTTTCTTTCGAATAGAGTTAGGTGCTTTTTATTTCCCTCATTTTTTTTTTTTTTCCCAGTGAGCAGTAGATGCGGTAGAAGAAATGGAGCTCTGGAAGAAATGAAACAGACCAAAATTTGTGCCAAGATCAACTGAAAGAATTTTGAAGACTAAAAGGCAATTTCCCTCATTCTCCTTATATGAAGTATTTGTCTATGGAGAGCCAGAGTGGTCTGCTTTGATATTTTTACTTCTGGTTTTAAAACGTCCTTTTTCCATTAGAAAGACCTACCTTATAAATAAGGAAGTGCAAAAAACTTGTTAAAAAAACAATGATGATGAACAAAAGAATGGTTTAAAATGTTTTATTTCAGAGTAAATTAAATATTTGGAGTTGTCCAAAAAAACCTGCCTGTTGTTTCTATTTTTCTGAGCCCTCCAAATTGAATCTAAACAATATTTCTCCAACTTTTTCCATTCAGGCACAGCAAAAAAAGGCCTTTATTCTTCCAACTGTATTCAGAAGTTGTCAACCTTATGTGAGTTATGTGGGTTATCTTGAGGTACAGTTACACAAGGTACAGCTAAAATCTATAACTTCTCAGGCCAAGTATCAGATATTCTGCAAATATTCTATATGCTTGAACAAAGATTATTTTGCATTTTAAACAAAAATATACTGGAAGCTGAGGATTTAGAATTTTCTCATTCTCTTATCTAGAGATACTATGGATCTCAGGGAGAGAATCTGCAGTTAATACAGTTTAGAAACTTCTAAAAGAAAATAAGAAATTGCTTTTTTTTTTTTTTTTTGGTCATAGACACATTCTTTAAGTTCTTAGAGATTTCTGAGTCTATTGAATATCTCACAGAGCACTGGGAAGCTTCCATGTCTAGCTCTGGTGAGACAGTGGATCTGAAATCTGCCATCAGTTCAGACTTGCTTATTGCCTGTCTTACACCTTGGGTCAATGCAATTTGAAGCAAAAGAACACAAGAAAAGTATTGTGGGTTGGTTCAACTGAAAGAAAAGGTCTATGATTAAGAGATAATTTAGAAAGTTTTTCAGGTTTTAGAAGTTAGATGTGGTCCTTGAAGGAGACTGGGAGGACCGAGGGCAGTCAAAATATGAAATGACATTTACCTTCAGTACATCGACATTATTTTTCATCATGCAAAGTGTTTGTTACTTTAGTGCCCTTTCAAGAGCACTGCTCTTCAGAGTCCACAATCTGCATGAATCAGGGCTCAGAAGTTATGAGAAATTCTACTCTGTGACCTCTGCCGAAAGGACAGCTGTTTTCCCTGGCACTGGGGATGCTGGCATTTTGTGTGCACAGCCCAGCAGGCGAAGGGCAGCTCACAGCAGTTATGCCATAGCCATACACCGTTCATGTCTCCAAGGTTTAAGATGCCTTCAGACTCTGGCACCCTAAAGATGGCATGTCGGATACTTCCCAAACACATTCTCTGTGCCACAGGTATACTTCAACAGTAACAAAGTGCCACTACAGCTGTCAATGAAAAAGACAACTATAACTGCATCTCTTCTCCTCATCCCTTAATAAAGGCAGTGGGGAAAATGCAGGTTTTTTGACCTCTGGGCCCAACTGCTAAAAAAAGCAGGGTGTTACTATGTGTGTACACTCAGTATGTGTGTGTGTGTGTGTGTGTGTGTGTGCAGGTGGCGTGCATGCTTACAGCAATCAATTTCCTGTATCAGGTGTGCTCCATGGGACTCTTCACAGTCCTGGCACCTTGACTGCTCAGCCTGGTGACCTGGCACTGACCTTTCCACACCCACGGTTCCCTGCATTTTAAACGAGGAGTTGTGACAGTGTGTACCCCTGAGAGCCAGGATGCAGCCAGAGCAGGTACACGGAGCACAGAGGTGAGAAGTTATCCTAGATCTGACTGGTGAGAGAGCACCTACACAAACAGTCAGCAATGTTAAACCTTGCAGTAAAATTTATTACCCTAATTTTCCATTAGTACATTTCACTGAGGGTCATGGTTGCACTCATTATCCTAATTCCACAGACCAGAAATCCAACTGAGCAATGAGAGGGGAGCAACACTGCTGCTATCCTCCAGCAACAGAGATGGAAAGAGAACTTGCACCTTTTTAGTTCTATTCCAGTGTCCTGGTCCACTGGCAGCCTTATCATTGAGATTGAGAGCTCTGCCCCAGGTGGCTGAGGTATCATGAAGTGCATTGTACATTAATTACACAAAGAGACTGGAGAGCCATTGCATACAGAAGTATGTAATATAACACAGATTAAATTCAAATGTATCATATTGGAAACATACAATTCTGAAAATGCTTAAATCACTATGGAGACTGAATCTTTATACTGATTTAAGTGATTTTCAGTCACTTAGACCCCCTGAAAAAGGGAGAATACAGTCATTCAGTTCCATGCACCTAAAATAGCAGGCCAAAGGCCTTCCTAGGTCCTCCCTCTGATGAGAACAGAAAATGCAGCTCTTCCGAGAGCAATTCAGTTTTGGTGCTCTGGGTCAATTCCTCTGGGAGCCTTTCTCTGAATACTGACAGGAAGTATTGGTTTCCTTCCAGAAACTAAGGAAGCAGTGAGTTAACCTGGATGAGAGAAGATAACTGGTAAAGATAACATCGTAATACATCCATGGCTTTTACTCAACACTACTGAATTTTTTGTTTTATTTTCTCTGTCACTTTAATGTTTAGGATATACTGACCTCCCAGTCAATTTTAGAACTTCTAAGTGAGGATATGCAAATCAATCTATTCCCAGCACAGTATATGGAGAATATACAGACTTTGGATTGGTTTTGGGAAGGATAGAGTTAATTTTGTTCATAGCAGCTCCTGTGGTGCTGTGCTTTGGATTCGTGATGAAAACAGTGTTGAGCACACAGAGATGTTTCAGCCACTCTGATCAGCGCTTGCGCAGCACCGTTCCTCACAACAGGGCTGAGGGTGCACAAGAGGTTGGGAGGAGACACAGTGGGGACAGCTGACCCCAAGTAACCATGGGGATATTCACACCTTGAGGTGTTGTGCTTAGCAATGAAAGCTGGGAAAAGAAGGAGGAAGGGGGCACATTTGTCAAGTCCCAAGTCATCAACATGCATGATGGAGGCCAGCTTTCCTGGTATGGCTGAACACCTGCCTGTCCATGGGAAGTAGTGAATGAATTCACTACTTTGCTTGTGCACACAACTGTCTTTATTACTAAATTGTCTTTATTTCAAAACACAATTTTCCTCACTTTAATCCTCTCAACTCTCTCCCTCATTCTGCTGGGAGAGAGTGAGTGAGCAATCTGGGCGGGAATGAGCTGCCTGCCAGGGCTAACCCACAGCGTCTTCTAACATGCATGTTACGGTACATTTTTCCTTGGCACTCATTGTACATGCACATCTATCATGTCACAGCACAGATGTGCTTAGAAGTCATCAACTTGGTATTTTTGAGCTTTCCCAGCTTCTGTCCTCAGGGGTGAGATGCAGGTTAATACCATTTTTCAGAGTCTTAGATACACACTCTAAGAGAAAACAAATGAGCCTCTGAAGGGCACATTTTTTGGTACCGTGAGCTAGGAATTGAGGTTGTGATGTGAATTTACCAAAAGAAAAGCTAGTACACATTCTGCTTAAGAGGTACCTTTTCCAACCTTAATGATTCCATGATTCTACCTCAACTAATATCTGATAAACCAAATGAAAAACCTACAGAAACTGGAAGCCAAATGAGACGGGTTTTATGCTTGAGCTGTGTACCTATCCAGTTGATAGTCATTGTTAGAGACAAGTGCATCAGCAGGGAGAATTTGTACAGCTTGTTTGCAACATGGAGTCAGCACAAAAGCTTGATGGATCCTTGGCAGAAATTAAGCTGGCAGAGCTTTGATACAATGAACACAAATCAAATACTGAATTTTGGATATTGAAATATTTGATCAATGACCAGAGACCTTTGTCACTCTTTAGCTAACAAATGACTCATCGTGTGCCAATCTAAGCAATTCACTTCTGGATTTTGTGATGGCTGTGCAGGGAGCATTGCTTTCAATTCCCTCCTCAGAACACCCCCAGCAGCAACAGCAGATGTTACAAGCCAGTCGACGGCCACTTACAAAACTAAGCCCAACTGCAGTTTGCTGCTGTTGAAGCCTGTAAAGATAAGTCTATCCTCACTGGCTAAAGGAGAGGTCTCTTAAATTCTTGAAGAGATTACTCAGTGCACACAGTGACCAAATTACCTCTCTCGAATAAAAAGAGTTTTCTTTAACCTTTTAAAACTGTGGCAACTCCATCCACTCCTTTTGGCTCATCTGTCTTGGTATGACTCCAAGTGTGAGCTGCAGCTCATTTTCTCCAAGGCAGGGAAGAAAGGACTTTCTGAAATTACTACATTGAGGCATAAACTGTCTTTGGACATTGCAAATACTAAAATTTTACATGGGTTCAAGGAGAAATAGAAATTCATAGAAGACAAGTCCACTGAGAACTGCTAAATTCAACCATATGTAGCTCAGAAACCCCTGAGCTGCCAGTGGCTGGCAGCAAGGAGGGTATTTGAGGAAAATACTGAGTATGCCTGTTTTCTTTGTATGCTTCTTGGCTCACATTGGAGGCAGGATACAGCGCTAATAAGAACATTGGTCTGATCCAGAATGGCTGCTCATATATGTTGTATTAGTTAAATAATCACATCTTCCATGCAGACAAACTGTCTGCAATTAAAGACAATTTGTAGTTTCCTGGCTAGTTTCAAAACCGTAGCAAGTATTTACAGCCTCCACTTTCCCCGACCCTGAATGACCCGACACTACAAGCTCCCAGTAGTGTCTCTGGAACACTTTTGTGGCTCTGCTGTTTAACCTGGTGTTCACAGCTTGCTCTTCCCCTGTGCCACAGCCGGCATGGAGCCAGCAACACTCTGGTACTTCGTGTCTGCATGGAGAGCTGGGCTGGAAACACACCTGCCTGTGACAGGGCGTGTGCTCGTGTGGCACAGCATGTCACCAGCCAGGCCACCCCTGCTGGCTCAGGTGCTGGGACTCCCCAGCCCGGTCCGGGAGCCTGCCAGGGCTGGTGTGCAGGAGAGGAGGAAGGGCAGGGGAACTCCTCGCACCAGCGCTGCAACCAAAGCCAAGCTGGTGGAACCGCAGCTGGGTCCGCTTGTGATGAGCACCGCTTCTCCTGCAGCTTCCAACCCACCCTTTGATCCTTCCCATTGCCCTCAAGGGCAACACGACCTTCACTTTGAAAAGCACTGCTGCAGCACAAGCAAGCTGAGAGGGGGAGGCCGCTGACCTGTAATGCGCAGCTGTAAATCTGGGTTAAATAACATTAATCCCGGATTAATGGCTGCTTCTGTTCCTGGTGTACAGTGGCAAGTGCGACCCGTTCAGAGCAGACATATAGTTGTTTAAATTAGCCTGCTAAAGTACAACCCAAATGTAAGCAAAACCAAAAGCAAGGCCTTGGGCTTTAGAACGACATGAAACAGAAGAAGTGTGCACACATTAACTTCCTGGTGAGAAGATATTTTTTCCTTAAGCACAAACAAGCTCAGAGATTTCTGACCAACCAATGCTAGAAACCAAGATTACAATTTTTGCTTTCTCTAAATTTACTGCTTTGTGAGTTTTTTTCCCAAACTAATTGCCACAGTCCTTCCCCCTGACTTATTTTCCCCTGGGTAAAATAGAGCATAGTCCTTAGGGATGTCAGCTCCTGAAATTGTAGTAATCACTAATAATGACCGTGTGCAACCATTACTGTGTAGGCCACCTGATTCTTCTTGTAACTTTTTTTGTTATACAACACAAAACACAGCAAAAAGGATACCATCCCTCTGCCCTCAAAATTAGAAATGAAAATTGAAAATAGCACTAAAATATTTCACAATATTTCACAGAAAATGCAGCTTTCCAGCTGAGGGTGGAAAATAACAACACTGATTGATAATTACAGTATAAATAAATCATCAGATATTTAACATATCTTGGCTGGGAGATGAGTTGAAACGTATACTGTCATGTCTGGCAAGGTCAGGAGCATATCGACCTAATAAAAACTAACCCATTTTTTGAAAGTTCTCTCCATAGAAAAATTCTCAGATTGTCAGTGTCTCTCCCTGCAACATCTTGGATGCTATACCATGTAGGATTCACTGAGTCCTAGCCATCTACTAGGGAATTTCTGAAGACTTCTGCCACATCTGCTGCCCAAGCGGAATGCAATCTGGTTTTACCTCATTCAATAAAAGGACATATTTGGAACAGCAATTCTTGGCAAGTGAGAGAATATTATGATGCATTCCACTGTTCCATGCTAAAGAGACAGTATGAAATCAAATTAAGCCTTTTTTGGGGAAAAGTATATTGGAAGAGAAATTAAGCCCAAAGCTAAAGAAATATTCTCAGGGAATTAAATAGAAAAGCATTCCTTTCTTTGGAATATGCTTTTCTTCTCTTTTGTCAGAATGTTCTGTATTTGGCATACCACAAAGCTCCAGCTTTCATGAAGACTTTCAGACAGGCAATGTTGCAGAAGGATCTGTGTGGAACCCTGGAAAGAACCCTGTGTGGATTGGGACTTATTCCTTTCTATTTCAGCAAAAGAAAATATAATATTTTTTCTTGTTGTAGATTGTTGTGTGATCTAACTCATTACTGTTGAAAATGCTGAGAGTTGCACCAGTGTCTGTTCTGAGGTCCAGCTGGATTTATAGCTGATTGCACAGAGTCTTGGGAAGCTGCTATTTTTTGTCTCGTAAAATAAATACCTAGAATGTGTCAGTAACCTCATAGCACAGGATAAGGGAGCAAACTTGGCTGACAGAATGCAATGGTTGGAAGAGACCAACCTGAGGTGATGCTCCCCAAAAGACATAAGCAGCTTTTCCAAGAATAGGTGAGAAAGGAGGTGTACAACTGTCCCAAGTCATTTTATGCTACCCAAGAAGTGACTAAAGAGAAGGCCAAGATGTCTCATTCATACAGATGTGTATCCAAAGGAATCATCTGCAATGCAGATAGACAACAACAGGGACCAAAAAACCATGTAAAGAGCTACTCCTGAGTCCTAGACAAGAGCAGGTCCCAAGAAACTGGGAAATTCAGTGGTTTTGGTAGGTTCTGTACTGATACCCTCAGGGACTGATGACCTTTCATAAACCTCTGTGTGGGTACACTAATCAAATATGACAGTAAACGGTTACTCCTTCTTTGTTGCCAACACTCTTTGCTCCTCAGAAGGAAAGACTATCTGTAAGCTGCTAGGAAAAGAAGTTCAGCTAGAGCCAGTTAATCTCAGTGAATACCAGCTATTTTTTGCTCTGATGCGAAACTCCTCTTGGAGAGCAAAGAAAGGAAATCTATTCTTCATTTTTCAGCAATGGAAAAGAGCATGCATCAGCTGTGGGTGAAATTGGTGGAAAAACCAAGTGCAAGAGAGGGTTTCAGAAATCTTCACCTCTACCATGGTCTAGTTGTGCACTAGTAGTGTCATTCATATCTAACCATCATACATTACAATGCATAGGAAAGGTTGATTTCCACAAAGTTTTGCTTCCTACAATGGAGTTTTCCTTGTCATGGATGGGAGGAATGGGAACTAGTATCACTGCAACTGGAGCGGCTGCCACAGAGCTGACTGCCATACATTAGCCTGGTTTACAAAAATATCAGACTGGAATAACAAAGTCAAAAGATCGCCCAAGATATTATTCCTTAGCCATGAAAACAGTTAGATGGTTGAAAGCATTCATCACTTTATCACCACTTTGCAACATTCCAATGTGTTTTATTTTTTCTTATTTTTATTAAATATGCCACTAACATGTCTTATGATTAGAAAAGAATATATTAAGAAAAACACATTCTGAAATACTTTCTAAACTTTTCTACAACTTCTCTAGTTTGTGTGTGCTACTTGTTACTACCCACCATTCATTTATTTCCATTTATTCTTCCTGGGATACTATTTGTTACCTAACCAACCCTTCAAAACCAAATGCTAGATTTGCTTCACCATTATTCTATTGCTACTAAGAGACTTTCTGACATTTCATGTTATAAGATGCTGTTATAACTTAGTTAAACTTTTACAAGTTCAATTTTCCATGCCTGATGTTTGTTCCAGGCGGTTGTTATTCATGTGTTTTTAAATTTCAAGAGTCATGGTTCAATTGTTTCTAAGAAGAAAGTTAGGGAAAAATAAGTTTTGCCCACAAATGAAAAAATTAGGCCATTTCTTGTACGCAATTTGTTTAATACTTTAAAGAATGTATATAAAATTTGGCAGGGGAAGGGGCACTCCTGCCAGGAGTCCTTTTTGCTGTCTTTGTGAAAGCTTTTCAAAAAAATGCCTTTCACACATCCTTAGTAAAGGCCTTGATTTTCTAGTATCTATGGTCTCCGGAGGCTCTTGCCGCACAAAGCATGGTCCGCTGCTAAGCCAGGCTAAGGCTGCTGGGGTCAGGACAGAAATGGGGGCTCAAAATTACTCTAGACTGTGCACAGGAACTTAAAGCAAGGAGCCTCTTTCTCTCTCTGTGAATAACATGACTGCCACTAACCAACAGCAAGGAAGAGGAAGCCCACTGAAGCAAATTCAGTAGCAATATGTGCAGGACAGTACAAATAAAAAGGGGTAGCTGAAGGCAATGAATCTAATGACAGACTGAAACCAGTGCTGGGTGCCTGTGAGAGACTGGATGAATGGAGAGACAAGTGGCTGAAGAAAGAGTCAGTGAGATCAGACGGGAAACAAAAGGGTTGCCAAATTCAGGGGGGGTTTTTCTTGTTTTTGTTGTTAAAACTGAGAAATGTTATGTCTAGAAACTGATTTCTGATTTTTATATTGCTCCAGTGCAACAATGTTGCTGACTTCAATAGAGTTACTTGCATTTTTTGGTGGCAGCATGAAGAGCAGAATTGGATCCTCCAGTTGCACTGGAAAACTTTCTGCGTTTCAAATGCACCAGTAAGAGTTATGGCTTTCCACGTGGCTCTTACAAATGTATTCAGCCCTGGAACACATCGAGTTGTTCTACAAACCTACAACAGTTCTCAAATGTCACCTGCAGCAAACTAGGATTCTTTTAGCGAGAACGGTCAAGCAGGGCAGAAATGCATGACCCTTCCGAAGGTTTAAATCATGTTCTTCCAAGTGGATAATGACATACTTGGTTTGCTGCATTTTTCTTTATACTGAAGATGCCTTAATAGCAGGTGAAGAAAAGAAGAAAACCAGTTGCTTATCGGACAGGTTAAGCCATACAGAAATATTTGAATTAGAAATGTCATGAAAACAGCCACTTAGGAGCTTTGTTTCAGTACAAATATTAGTCTATTTAATCTACTTTGATGAGTGTTTGCATTTGGAGCTACAGAAATAGAGTATGTACACCTAAGTAAAACAAAAACCCCTGCCACACCTGGCCATACTCTCAAGAGTGGATATAAAGCACTTGATGTGGTACAAAGCTCACTCTGGGATGGAGCACTAGAGCAGGAGGTGAGAGGCCTCCAAGTCCTGCCTCACAAACGCCCCACATCCTGCTCCCTAAATGTGGCTGGCTATCAAGAAGGTCTTCCCCAAAACTGGAAGCTGAGCACATGATTCAGCTCAGAAGGGCTCCATCAGTCAGGTTTCTGTTAACACTACCTTCCTCATTTGACCACTCATAGGGGAAAACCTTATGACTTCCCACAAAAGGGAGACCAATGGCGTGGATACTGTATCCATTTTTAAGGAAAGTGATTTTAAAAAGAAAAAAACCAAACCTCTGAACAAAACATTATTAAGGCACATACAATAAAATTTCAACACACACTGGGCCAACTTCCGATCTCAGATGAACAGAAAAACTGTTAAAACAGAGTGAGATGGAAGAGAGAGAGAAAGAGAAGAGATGGGAGAAGCAGATGAAATAAGGAACAAATGTAGACAGAATGATTAATTTATTTTAGAATGGACAGAATGGACATTTATCCACAACTGCCTGCAATGAAACACATACTGTTCTAGGTATGCAATGTTTTGAGCTGGTACAGAGGCATTATGTGATTGTGAATGGAAGGGCAAGAGGGAATGAGACTGCTTTTCTGGCCCTTGTTCAGAAAAGGATGTGCTTTTTCTTCTGTGGGACTTAAGAACACGTAGTACCATTTTTCTGAACTGGAGTTTCTATGAAGAGATTCTTCATGCTATGAAAATGTTATGTCTGTAGCTATCAGAAGTCTCTAGATCTCAGTGGTACTTTGCACTTACAACCCAATGATATTTTGAAACTTACTCTGAGTTTAAACTGCTGATTTATCACTCACTCATATCACAACAAAGATTTGTTTATTTTTCCAGTTTTATGCTGTGATAATTCACTTCAGTGCATTTAAACTAGGAAAAAATGGCACAGAATGTACATAGAACTTTAGATTAAAGAAAATATGTAGAAGCAACACTTTTGAGACACCAATATCAAGCACTAAAATGGGAGGGGAATATCAGAATCAATTGCTGCTTGATCAACATGAATGTGGTCTTCCTGCATGCAGACATTCTACTGCAACCTTTAATCATATGTCATCTATTACATTTTCCGCACAGAAACTCTATCTGCTTCCAATGGACAAAAAGGAGGGTTCAAACTTTGAACTAAATATGGAATTTCTGTCTTCATCATGTGATGTGCAGCTGCCTCAGTCCCAGAACCTCTCAGTTTCTCAGAGCAAATGACATTGGTCTCTCAGCCAAGTACCACAAGGCCTGCTGATTAAAGCTATACACAAGCTAGGTACTGCTAATACCTTAATATAAAGCTAGATGACAAATAGAAAACAATCGGAAAGATTTTGCAGAGAACCCATTAATGACCGATACAAACAGCTAAACCTAGTGTGGGAAAATACAGAATTTTAGTCATTTTCCAGGATTTGTGTGGAACATCAACAAACCACATGTTATGCCCATAATTCCCTTGCTTATCTGATATAAATCTACTAAGATGTCACTACCATGCTATCTGACACCTGTCACATGAAAAATGCTGGCTCTATTAAAACAACTCTGGGAAAAAGAGGACCTGTGCAGATGACAGGAGCAACCTGAAATCCCCCTCAGCAAAGCTGGATTTCAAGGATAGTGATTCCATGACAGCTGGCCTTTGTAATATCAGCTATGGGCAGATGTGGGTTTTTTTATCAATGGATTTTAACACACCTTCTTCATAGCAGCAATAGAAACAGTGGTTCTGGTGGTGTTAGCTATAATTTTAACATCCTATAAGTATGTATTCTCATATTCAGAAGTTGCTCATTCTTGAGTTCTTGCAGAAGTGACAATTGAAGTGACAATCAAACTGTGAGACAAAAACTCTTTTGTGGAGAGTTTTCAGAAACCAATTGAGAACTGCTGTGCTTGAAAGTAATGAGAAGAAAATAACTGTCAAAGGAGGCTTCTTTCTTTCAGAATTTTTTCAAGTAAGACATCAACTTCATATCACTTTCAGGTCTTTTAACAAGCTCTTTTACTACAGATACTTTCTTAATATGTTTAGAGCAGTGATTGCTTTACTGCCTTCTCTCTACTGAGTTTTCAAGTGCCCAGTTATCAGCAAGGTAATAATCAGAAGCCATGCACACTAAATGCATAAGAGAATGTAAAATAGGGGATGTAGAGTGTTGGCATGGGGCCTGTGAGATCAGGATTTTACTATTTGTTTTGGCACACCCTTTCGGGATGACTTTGTCAAGATCTTCTCCAGATGAAAATCTTTGAAGGTCTAAGACTTACATCTCTCTGTAAAATAATCTTCCTCTTTTCCTTCTCCGACTTAAGTACATTTATTGTGGCCACGCTGGTTTCATGGTTTTTTGGGAGACCTGTTACAAATAGGGTTCCTAAGTGCCCTTTCAGCAGCACGAGTAATTAATAAAAGTGATTTAATTTATATCCTCTTTATGGATATTCTTCTGAAGTCCTCTTACCAGGTACAATGTAAAAGTTCTAGCAATGTCTCAGGTGATTATTATTACCCAGATTTGTCTTTATGGGTGTGTATGTTGGGGCTGTTGGAGCACAGCCTCCCAGAGTGCTCATCCTTTCTCTTTCAAGGCTAAAATAAGTACATGGCCAAATACTGACGGCTGTGGCGCAGCATCTTCTGGATAATAGAATTCTCAATAATTCATAGTATCAGTTTAAAACATACAGGCAATGAGCACTGGGGAGCCTGTACCAGAGAGAATGGTGCAAAGCCATTAACCTGAAATATTTATGGAGAACTTTCTGTTTAACACTATGTCTGCACACTGATCTGTCTTTTGAGTTGAAGGAATGAGTGGAATTATTTGCTTTGTCTGACTCTCAAGTCTTTTTTGGCCCATTAGAAAAGAGCGATTCTTTTATATATTTTTGATCAATAAATACATTAATTCCACATTTCTTTAGGTGTCCATTCATGAACCTGCTTCATGCAGGCAAAGGTCATATCTAGGCACTTACAAATTAATTGCACTGATGGGAAAATACATTAGTTTCTCACATTTTTATGAAAAGCTTTTTTAAGAAGCAGACATTGTTAGTCAACTAAATATTGCTTTTTGTCAGGAAAGTTGTTGGGAAAACTTCCAGTGCTGGTAAGAGCCATGTTTTCATGGATTTAGTAAGAAAAAGACATCAAAGCATTGGCTGGATTGTTTCATCTTTATTGCAGTTTTGGGGAATAGTTAAAACCACGGTGCTAGACTTAGTGCAACGCCCAATATCCCTGGAAACCGATGATGCAGAAATGGGAGCAGTGAATGGAAGCACATCAAGCTAACAGTTACAGAAGCTAGAGCTACTTCAGTGCTAAGCCCAGCAAGGATTAGTGATCTCTTTCCTGACTGGGAACAGCATCCAGGAAGCCAGGATAAATGGCAGGGGCCATGAGCATGCAGTATCTTTATGTACAGAGTATCTTTATATGCTCACGGTATCAGCAGCTTCCCTGAGTGTCTGCCTGAGAAACATCTAAAGTTTATGGGGTGGCACTCCATAAGACCTGGAAGACCAGTTGTGGGAAGTTCAAATACTGGAGTCCCATTGAGCCCTTTTTTAAATAGGAATTTAACAGAAAATTATTTACTAAGTCCATTCAGTGTTATTATCAGGGCTCCGAGCCAGACCAGGCACAGAGACCCAAAGTAACCTGGAATTGCACCTGTTTTAACTTGCTGACCAGTAAGAGAAAAAGATGATCCCGGGGGGTTGTAGAGACCTAGAAAGGTTTCAGTCAGAGAGACCAGAAGAAGAAAGGTGATCAGAAGAGAATTCCAGGGCCTTACCAAAGGTAAACTTCTTCAGGACACCTAGGAAAATGAGGCAGAAACAATGTGATTTCACCTTCTCTGGAGAAGAGGGAAGGGAAACTTTAGGAAGTTCAACACCAAAATGCTCTGCTAAGAACATGAAGTGGACAGTTTTTATGCCTGGCATATTATGGTATATGGGGAATTGTGTCAATCATATACTGTATCCAGGATATAATGGTAGGGTATTATGCAGGTATAACCTATATATGACTTTCTCACATCCCCTTTATACACTGCATTTTTGAAAAAGGATTATTAAACGACAACTGAACTTTTTTAAGAGATGGAAGGATGTAAATCCTATATTAAAATAATTTCATTATTTGTCACCTGTTAGTCAAAATAATGAGTTTTTCCAAATATTTCCATGGCTGATACATTTTTATTATTGCATATGGATAATGCCCTTTATCTTTACACAGTCATGAAAGGTGAATCTACTGTGAAGTAAAGGTCTAACTCATTGATGCTCTCCAAAAGACAACTTGTAGTCAATATATTTGGAGGAGGTTTTTCACAGGCTTTTCACATTATAGAACTCTTTTCATTATTTTCATGTTGAGGAGAGGTGGAAGGAGGGAGAGGAACTCAGACATGCAATGCATCCCCTTTAAGGGACATCCTTCCCCAATTACTGCAGTATAAATACCATGAAGAGACAAAGAGATGAATCAAATTTTAGAAACACTTTGCATTTATTTGTGCATTTATGATATCTTCCTATCTATATGTGCTTCTATGAACGTTCTAATTTAACTTAAGCAACTCTTCCCCTTCCATAATGTTCTGTATGTGAAAATAATCATATTCTGCTCTCAAATTTAATCTCACGAGGCCAAACTAACACAGCTCTTATACACTTCCCTCCTAAAACATGTTACTCACTTCCCATTTTATTTATTGACTCTCCTCTACATGTCTTCCAGTGTGAATTCATCTTTCTGGAGCACAAATGACTTGAATTTTTCACTGATGCCTTGTACAACAGTGTACAAGGAGAGATGCTGTGTTGATTGGAAATGCTTGTCCTAGCTCCACACACGTATCACTTATTGAATGTGACAGTGACAACTGACAGTCATGTTCAGGCTGCTGTTAGGTATCTAATCCAACTTGTTCCTCTAGGCTTCCTCTACTGTCAGTGGTGGGAGTGATGAGCTGGGCCCAATTTATCCTTTCCTCAGAAAGATATCTGAGATAACTGGCCAGGATTGCCCTTAGAAAGGGTCTTGGCCTCTCTCAAATGACCTCAGAGAGGATGCTAGGAAGCATTTCCAATTATGCACCTGCCTTTCAGATGGTGACAACAGGTGTTAGGATTCTTGATCACAGGATTTGTTCTCCCAGGGGAATGAAGCCACTGCCATAAGTTTTCAGAACAGGAATTCACAACCCCAAGTGAATTCTTTATTCAGAGAATGGGGGAAAAGTCAAGCACACAGGAAAATAAGTACGAAAAAAGGATGTACTGAGCAGGAGCTACCTAAAACAGATGAACAGAAATGATCAAATGAGCAGAGCAGCTACAGTCCTGCCACTTAACACAGTTACGTGAGAACTGCAGAAATCTCATGGTTTTCACTACAACTGGTCCCTTTTGGCAACTGGCATTACTGCTATTGCTTTCTTTAGAGGAAAAAAAGATGGACAAGGGTGAGAATAGTGCTTTGTTTGCTATCACAGTGCAAGGAGTGGAACACAAGCTCAAAAAGGAGAAGCCTCAAAAGTCCAGGGGATTTGAGCCCACTTCTGTCTTCTCCCAAGGTAATCTCAGCTCCAAGAATCTAGATGTGATGTGGAAACCACAGTGCTTAGAATAGCCGTACAAGACTGGTAAGGCCAGAAAGTTAACAAATAGAGAGGAGATACTTTTTATTTTAATTCTTTTGCTTACTTGTTTTTGTCTCACTCCTGAGTATAGGCAGCCAGATTCCTGCTCTGTTTCAGACTAGAGGCCTCAGTTTTTTCTGGATTTCAGTACTCAGTTCCTTACTCAGCTAAGTTTTGAGGGATGCTCTCAGTCTTCCCCAGATTGCTAGGACTGCAACTCCATTCCTAAAAATCTAAAAAGGCTGCCAGAAACAAACAAATTGCAGGCTCTGGGGAATAGTGTGGAAAACCCGAATTGTTCAGCAACTCTCTAAAATCAGACCCCTGTTTATTTTGATGCCTAAACACAGATTTAAATATTTAACTTCAGGCTGTGCGCTTGAAAGCTCTGGCTTTAAAAACCCTTTGAAATCCTCTCTTTGGTGGTTTAGGGTCACCGAACCTCATCTGGCCTTCCCATAATATGCAATTTCCCCTTTGACAGCACACAACCAGCACAGTACTGGGACAGTCAATTCAGACAATACAGGCAGCCCAGGAGGCGGCAGAAGAAGGCCAGAGGTGGAGTGGAGGCAGCGCTGGGACTCGCTGTCCTCACTGGTCCCAGCACTCTGCAGGCACTCAGCCCTGGCACAGGCCTCTGGGCAGCTCCCTGGCAGCAGAAACAACCCCGGAGGATGCAAGGGATCTGCCTCTTCTGTGATTTGGGGGAGGAATAATCTGGTTTGGATTAAAACATCCCTGATACTTTTACTTATGAAACACCTTTGTAAAGGCAATGCGAGCCTCCTGAGGCACAGCAATCCTTGCTAGCAGCTGTAAGCCTCCAGCTGGGCACTCTGTACTGAACCTCCATAATCATCTTGGGCTTTTTACAGGGCAGCTTCATCCTTGCCTGGGTGCACTAGTCAAGTGAGGAGAAGGAAGCTCAGATTGTGAGGCTGGCCAGGACAGGAGCATGGCAAGACCCTCCACTGCCATGTAGGCACTGATAACTGTGCAAAGAGGGATACAGGCTGTCACCTCAAAGCAGCAGGGCCAAAGAATCAGTCTCAGTGAGCAAGAGTTCACTGGCTGGAACAGAAGCAGATCACTTGGAAGCAGGTAAAGGAACTGCCCATACTTCACTTCCATTATTTGGTGTTCACTCACCTTGTAGAAATTCATGATGGCAGAAAAAAAGGGAGAGGGTTGGATACAAGATATTCATCTTGCTTTTGCCCTGAACGCAGAGCATGTTAGTGCTCTCTAGATCATGTTTTGGCAAGAACAACTTTTAACATTTTAAAGTAATGTCTTATTTTACCTCAGTGAAACTTGTTGAGCTGGCAGTCTTTATGACTGAAGCCCTGTATTGAACAGAGAGCACTTGCTGGGATGACACAGCCGGAAGTGACACTGTCCCCTCTCATTTTATACTGCAAAAAATGAAGAGGCTGCTGTACTAATGATAGACTGTGTCCAATTATGAATAAAAATACTACATTCCCACCACTAAAGCTACTCCTGGAACTCCTCAGGAACTCCTTTATTTTCATGACCTGTCTGTAAGCAGTTACTTTAACCCTCTGATGATATTTATAAACTGATGTACACTACTATAAAAGATAGCCTTCTTTTGCAATTCTGGATGATTGCCCATGGGCTTGCAGTCCCTCCCTCACTAGACATCATATTATTCTCCTCCAAGGAGAATAATATTCACTATGTAAAGCATACTATTTGGAGCATATTTGGATATCCTTGACTGGAAATCACTCCCTTCAACTCCTGCTGGAGCTTCCTGGTGGGGTGGCTACGTTACACTGAGCGAGGATTGAGAAAAGGTTTTCAGGCTTTGAGAAGAGCTGGGCTGGTGCAAGAGTTTAGGAATTTCAGATGCAGCCAGGCTATTACCATACACGAATCCAGACAGTGCCCTCCTGATCTGATACACCTTTTGGCTCTACATGTATTTTTTCTCGTATCACTTCCTGAAAATTGCAGCTGGTCTGCCTAGCTGAGATTTTCCTAGAAGATCCAGCTCCTGAAATTCTCACTGACTATAGTTACATTGGATTTGCAGCACCTTCAAGGTCAAAACATGAGTTTGGACAAAAAAATCTCAAGCAAAGTCTGAATTAGGGAACTTATGAGCTTTGGGTACATCACGGTATCCTTCTAAATGGCTATCACTTCACTCCCCAGTTCGGCAAATCTGAACTTGTTCCTAGAATTGTCCCCTCCTTGGGCTTCAGATCTAAATATCCTGTACATCTTGGTGATCATACCTGCAGTACTGGACCTGGCCTAGCTGTAATCTTTACCAGCTTTTTGGAGTGCTTCTGGCAACATCAACTGGACGTTCTTCCTCCAGAGTCAGATTACCACAGCATTGTATGTCCTGTGGGATTCACTACTAAAGCCACTTCTATTTTCCATATTCCTTCCACCCAGAATATTTTCTGGAAGGAGAAGAGGTAGCCTCAACACACAGCTTCAGCTTGGAACAAGCATGGGCTGATGTGGTGGATCAGCATTTGTCTTGAATAGAATGACTGGGGGAGTGTGTTTGTCAGGACAATGGTATGGAATTTTAACCTTTTACTTGAACCAGGGTAGAACTTTTCAATATGAGGACCAGACACCTTATGGGGCATCTAGGAAAAACTATCTCTCTCCAGAGAACAAGAGTTGTTTAAGCCACAGGCTACAGCTTTAGTGAACAATGAACCAACTTGCAGGACCATTAGCATTGCCAAACTCCCAAATATTTTCTTGTGGAGCTCAGTTCATGTAGCAGGTCATTCAGCTGTATTTTAATGAAGTTCTGCCTAGACTTCCTGGCCTAGTGAAATAACATTGCTTAAGCTCTCACAGCACTGGGTAGAAGGAAAAACTCCAGGCTGGACAATGTTATCATCTGTAATACTATAACACACATTTTTCTTCTTTGGCAGTTTCAACAGCATTTGAAATCTTGCTGCAAAGTCCAAGGAAATCAGAATATGAGACTTCTGTCAAGAATTTTCTTCTGACTTACATGTTTCTCAAAAAAAAAAATGCGCTGACTTGAAGCTCAGAGAATTAAGAAAATAGAAAATTACACAGTGTAAAGATATTGAAAATTGCTCTTTTGCTTTGGAGACCTGGGCAGGTTCAGGGAAATGTCAGTGTAATACTGCAGTAACTTTGCTGAAGAAGTTGTAGCATAATTGTTGATCTGTACTTTATCAGTGTTTTAAGAGCACCAATTTTCCCTGATTTAACTTCTGAACTGGAAATTAGGTAGATTTTTTTTTTTTTACAATTTTGTCTCACAAAGAGCAGGCACCATCTTCTGCACCTTTGTTGTTATTTTGTTCCAGTGAGTTAAGTTTGGACATTGAGCAATCAAATCACCAATGTTCATGAGCTGTAATTTTCAGTTCTCTAAGGAAGATACACAAAATGGAAATTGGCAAACTTGTGATTCCATTTCAGGGTGTCTGGTGAAAATATTTTGGATCAGTAACATATCTGAGAGAAGACTGGAGAATTGGCCAGACGTCCTGTATGTAATATGCCAAAAAAGCCAGAGCAGCATCCACTCACAATTCAGATGCTTTTTAAGGTTCAGAAACGTTTAATTAGAAGAGTATTCACTGCTTACGAAGTATGACTTATGGAACAGGGTTATATAGGAAAGCTGAAATTATCCATTAATTGACAGCTTTATCCTGGGGATTTTTTCCCCCTTCAACATAAACATTTGTCTTGAGCATATTTTAAAAATTACAGTAGACTAGAAGTTTGCCAAATATTTAGTGGTTTCGTGAAGTTGTTTGGTATTCATGTCTACTACAGTTCTACAGAAAACAGTTCTAAGAGCCATTTCTTTCACCATATGGCTGGCAATCTAGAGAGGGGTTAAGGATAACAAACTTTTAAAAGATGTGCTAAAGAAAAATGTGATTCGAGCTGCAAAAACAAATAAAAGACATTTTTGCAGAGGCTGGATTCATGTCTTGCCAATATTTATTACAGTGTTTATCATTAGGACAGTGATTTTTCACATGTTCAGTCTATTCCAAAAGACAATGTTGCCATGTTTTCAGCTCTTGGGCTTCCCGCCTTCCTGAGAGAAGATTGGAGGCTGATGAAAGCTCTCTCCATCCCCACCCTTGTTTACATCCTTACTGGCCCAGGGCACAACCTGGACAGCAGAACATCACAGCTCCACTTTCTTTGGTTGTCTCCCAGACGCATCACACAGAGACCAAAGGTTAGGCCATATCTGGACTTTGAGGAGCATGGGTAAAGGGAGAGAGTGTGAAAGAGGCCTGTCCTGCATTTTGCCCTGTGGTCTAGTCAGGGGTAAACATAGATAAACACAGGTTTCTCACTCCTCATTCAGGCAGTGGAGAGGTCAGTCACTTCCTAGCACAGTCTCCATCCCAGAGCTGCACTGACCCATCTTCTCTTTTAAACAAACAGGTGACTTGATCCACCTTATTCCGCCCCCTAAATCACTGCTTTTGCTTCCACACCTGCACACTGTAAAGCTCTGAGAAACACAAGTTTCCTGCTGTTCTGTGATGGCTCTTTGCTACCTTTTAACTTCATTTTTTCAAGAGCAAGAAAGGTGCATGACAACAGGCTCAGCTGGTAGGCTTTGGTACATCATTTATGCCACTTGAGTGTAAAAGTTAAAATTGGGAGCATTGAGAATAGAACAGAATTTATTTTAAATTGTAGCTGCTGGGCTCTCAAATTAGCTATTCTCTAATCCCCATTCAGTTTCAGGAATGCCTGCCTGGGAAATCCTGAAGACCATCTGAGGACAGCTTTCAGTAACCACATATTATGTGGAACTTTGCCAGGACCACGTGGAGAAAAGACCCCAGAGACAGTGATCTCTCAGGAGGAAGTGTCAGTCCATAGGAAGCTATACGATTCAAAGCTATACAGTCAGTGCAGTTTTGAATTCTCTGAGGCCCTTGAAGAAAGGTTGCTGTTAGGCTACTGCAAATCATCTCACTGGAGACTATTTATGGAGTGTTTCAGAGACGTACGATACAAATGAGCAAACTTGTTTCTTGCTACCTTCATTTCAGAAATCAGGTTCCAAGTTTTTCTGTACATGCGCTATAAACTCTATCACATGGAAAACAGAAGTGTTTTGTGGCAGGAATTAAGTGAGAACAGGCTATGTTTATACTTATCAAGTAGTGATGATATGCAAAAGCAGCTTCTCTATTTACAGGCTTGGCCTTTTGTTCTCACAGACTGTTCGGAAGGAATATGAAGAGAGGCCAGACTGCAGGACAAACAGCAACATTTCCTCCACTGTCTCTACTGTGAAGAGGCTACTGACCAAAGACTTACTACTAACTAAAGAATCACTAGTTCACCTTCAAATCTTAAACATTTATCCTTAATTGCTATTTACTTGCACATTTAGGAACATTGGAATTGCCACAGATAAGAACCCTTTCATTCACAGTCTTCAACATTAGTCATTCATGCTAGCTGGCAAAAAAAGAGAAACCACCACTGACTTCCCTCCGTGCCAGACAGCTGCTTGCTCTCTCCCTCTGTGTCTGACTTCAGCTCTTGATACACCATCATTTAGTTCTGCTCTCTCCTCTCATCTTGCCTCAGTGCAAGAGCTGACATGATACATGGACTTCCATCCTGGCGTGCAAAATATAAGGGGACACTCAAGACCATCTGAACATCTATGTCCAGTTCCCATTTTTTACTAAAGAACTACCACATCTTCTGATACCAACAGAATAATAATTTAAACAATATAACTTTCCACTTTTTAGGTATTTAGGTTATGTATTTATTTCTTGCACTAGCATAAAATTACTGGTCTTTATGTCCAGCTAACTCCTTACCACACTGTGGTTTCAGCCATATGTGTCTGCTTTTCTGAAAATCCATTTCTGCTTTGGGATCTCAACAATGTTTTTCCACAGTAAAGTATAGAACTGCTGGTGGATTAACTGCATCTTAGCTAGGCTACAACCAAAGGGGTTTTGGTAACGACTAAACGTGTTTTGTCATTAGCTGACTAAATGACAGCACTCTAAAGTATGTTCGGCGCTAGGCTCTTCCAGGCTCTTAGAGGTTGGTGCACCTCTTTATAGCTGATGCATAATTCATACAATCATACAGATGATTCTTGAAGACACACAGCCAAATCTAGGTTCAGAAACCCTAACACCCTCTCAAGCTTTACTTCCATCCACAAACAAAAGAAATACTTGCTGTCTGTCAGATGCCCTTATTTGAGAGAACTTGTATCAGTATTTGTGTTGGTGTGATTCCACATCCTTTACTAGGAATAGGATCAGATATGCAGCAAGTTTCCCTGCTAGAGATTTTCCAGTATCTGGAGCAGTGCACCATAAGTACTGAAAATGTCAGCAGTGATATTAATTGTATTACATATTCAGAGTTAAAAGAGTAGAAAGGGCAAAATTCAGTAATTTTAGGCTCCGTACCCCAGTCATCACCCTTCTGCTAACATAGGCTATTACATTAAAGTGTGTAGGAGAAGTAAAAGGAATGCTTGGCACCATTATGAACACATGTAAGGCCAAGACAGTAATGTAATATGGATATGATCAGATTATCATAAGACATATTTAATTCAGGGCTTGATGACAGGCATATTTCTAAGAGTTTTGACCTAAGGAGCAACAAAACCTCATTTTGAATTCCCGAGGACTGTCAAGACTTCAAAATGCAAGGCTTTTTGATATATCTCAAGATTCCTCATTTTTTGAGACCAGTAAATCAGGTCTCTTTTACGTCCTACCTGGTGCTGAGTATTTTCTTCTCTTGCAGAAGATAGTGGAAATTCAGGATATTCTTCAAGTCCGAGGAGCTTTCAGCACCTCTAAAGGACAGTACATCTGTTAGCACAAACATAGTCTTCGTTTATATTTTAGAAAACACATATTCTGGGAGATATTTGATCAGAAAGCTTCTATATGCCTAAAGTCAGAACAAGATGCAACAGGATTCTTTTAATTGCCTATGAATTTCGATCCTTTATGTCCATTAAAATCTTACTCATCTCCTTAGTCTTGCCACAGAGTCTGATACAAATCAAAGTGAATCTTTTTCTCCCGACAAACGCTATTTCAGGATTCATCCTAAAGTTATAAGTTTATCCCTCCTTGAATTCAAGAAGAGAAGAGGATCAGCACAAATTAGAACATTTTGTCTACTGCTGAACTTATTACAGAACCTGCCACTTCCATATTATAAATGAGGTTTAAGCAACAACCTTTTTCTGTCAACGCTCTTTAAAACATCTGCAGATGTCCCGTATTTCCCAGAAAAGACACTGAAGTTTACAAGGCAGTCCTTGTGCGTGGATGGGCAGCTCTGCCAATAAAACTCCAATCCTTTCAGTTCTGAAAATGTTTCATGTGCTACTGAGACTGCAGTAATGACTGCCCAAAGAGAGATGTACATTAGATTTTTCATTCTTTCTAGGAACAGGAAAAATTTTCCCTTTACATGTACTGTCTCCCTTACATACTTTTAAGACAATTTTCTTCCCCCTCCTTGTAACATTGGTGATGTAAATCAGTTTCCTAGGCCATGTGGAAGAGAGAGGGAACAACGGTCATTGTGAATTCTTTCAACATTATTTCATGTTTTCAGAAAACCAAAATGACAAGAAATACAGTTGGATGATTCTTGACAACTGAATAATATGCTGACACACAAAACGGAGATATGAGTATCTTCAGTCATCATCATTACTAGCATTGAGCAACCGGATAAATGTCAGAACCTGAATTCTCAGAGTTTTTTGTTTACAGTTCTAAATTACATACACACAATGAGGGGAGTTAAAACACAAGGTAGCTAGCAGATTCAAGATCTAACAGAACCAAATTTTGGCAGCTTTGTTCTTCTCTTAACAAAACCTCAGCTGTTATATTTTGTGTTAGCTGTGATGAAATGAAAAAAGCTAATCTCAAGATTTTTATAAGAAACATTATGCTCTTTCCAAGTTTTTCCTCAAATCAAATGTTAATTACTGCCTTTAAAAAATATTTTTTCCATACTTGTAAGACAATGCCAGACATTAAATATGCATACTACATGTCCCTCACTGGTATAGGTGCTCACACCTAAAAACAACCCCATATAGCATCAACCTAAATATAGAGTGATTGATAAACTTTTCTATTGGTCAAATACACAGAAAATAAACCACTCTTCAGTAAAGTTGCAATTGCAATAGCTTTCTGAAAACTGTATCACAACTCTTTTTTGGACTAGATGTTATTCCTGTACTGTATTATTTACTACTGAAATTCAACTTTCATCTCTCATCCAGTCTGAATGCTTCCTGACACCAGCTTCTGTATTTTCAGAAGTGTGTCTACGATACAGAGAACCTGATGTGACACATCTGCCAATGAAACTATTTCTCAACAAGTATCTTAAGAACTCCTTAATTGCTGAGGTTTTCATTATCAGCACAACGTTAATTTTGCTAAGAATGGGAGTTTATCTTAGATAAGTCTACTAGAGTTTTCTCTTCTTTGCATGCACATGCAAACTTGGCTGTTTGGGTATCTGACACAGACACAGCAGATGGAGTTACCACTGCTCTCGGAATCCATGGTTACATACCACTATCAGTATATCTTTTCAGGTTACAAATTAAGGAAAACATCTACCAGAAAGGGGAAAAGTAACAACAACACAATCCCAGCTATAATTGCAACTTTTGTGGGAGGGGAGGGAGGGGAGGAAGGAAGGAAGGAAGGAAGGAAGGAAGGAAGGAAGGAAGGAAGGAAGGAAGGAAGGAAGGAAGGAAGGAAGGAAGGAAGGAAGGAAGGAAGGAAGGAAGGAAGGAAGGAAGGGAGGAAGGGAGGAAGGAAGGGAGGGAGGAAGGGAGGGA
>VWPU01017924.1:24306-70529 GCA_013398955.1 Callaeas wilsoni
AGGAAGGGAGGAAGGGAGGAAGGGAGGAAGGGAGGAAGGGAGGACTGCATCTTCAGCCATGCTTGGTGCCTCTATGAACTTTTGTAGCAAAGGAGCTGCAGGTGGATGCTGACTCCCAGTCAGGAGGTGTGAACAGAAGGGGAGCTCACCTGTGAGACATGGTCAGTCCTAGCTGAGCTTTTCTCAAATATTCCATACTGCTTTTGCAAACAATCTTTTTTAATGGAGAGACAGGGGATTTTCACATGTGTATTTTCCCCTGTGTCACAAGGCATTGCTGTATCTACGTAGGTTAGAAGTTATCAGGCAAGCCCTGGCAAGGAAATTGAGCAAGGTCTCCATGCACTTCACATTTCAAGCTAACTCTCTCATGCAACTGGCAGCCCTGTGTTTATTTGTCCAGCACTGAGGAAAACCGACTGCAGCAGTGGCAGTACTGCCAGGCTCGCTGTTTCTGTGTATTGCAAACAGCTCCCTCTCCCATCCGCTCCGTCAGGGAATGGGAGCAGTTCTGATTTCTGCCATTTTAGTCCTACACATCAAGACGTGATGGCTGTGCTGCACTCACCTATGCTCTGCAATAGGAGGCCTGATGTTTAAAGTGCCTGAGCCAGGAGATTCTGGGTGTACTGCTGCACCTGCATTCTGCGTAGTTTTGAAGAGGGAGTCCTTATAGTTTCATTTTTACCCATAGGACAGAAGAATTTGATTAAGAGAAAGGATGAAAAGCTCAAGGGTTTCATGTTTGTATTGAGGGGATTTTGGCTGAATGTTTCAAGCTTGTGTGCTTAAATTTGCATAAATAATCGAAGTTACTGTGTGTGTTCAGGTACACTTGTTTCAGTATAAATGTAGAGATGAAGTTTGCTGAAATTAAATTTTAAATGCTTTGGCCCTTCTGAGGGCAAGATTAGGAACACTAAGCTGTCTGTTTCAGTTGGTTAAAATAAAAATCAGCTTGCACCACGGTTCCAGAATCTTCACAGTAGTAAAACAGCTTCTGTCCAAAACTTAATGAAATTAGAAGGCAAGTGTCCATGTGGACACCAGGGAAATAACAGCTATTTGGCAAAAGCTTTCTTGGCTGTTACTCCTCTAGATCATCCCTTAGCTTGCATTAGTTTTCCTTCACCCTCATTAATCAATCACTAACCAACTAATTATATGAGATTACCATCTCATACCAATTCTTAGATCATTACAAAAAAATCATACTTGAGATGTGTTCCTTCTGTTTCAGGAATTAAAAACTGGGCTTGAAAATTTGGTATATAACTGACCTCATCAAGGAATAAGTCTGGTCCTGCACTGATGGGAACAATCCTGGTCTCTTGGGAAAGGAATGTATGAGACAGAAGTGCCCTTTTATCTCCTGACTGTATTTTCCTTAGACAGAGTAGAAAAATACTAAATGAGAGAGCTTAAGCAAAAATAGAAAACAAATTTGATAAGAAAAAACAATAAATGAATGGGAGTGATGAAAAGTCACTACAGACTAAAAAGAACAGATTAAGCCAATAACTTGAAAAGGATTAGATGTTATGGAAAACAAATTAGTGAAATATCAAGAGGAAAAATAAGTAAAAATGAGATGCCCTGAGAACTGCAGGCTGGGAGAAGGAAAGCTATGAACAGGGAGCTAGTCAGGAGTAAGTAACAAAGATCAGAAAATGCAGCATATATTTGAATTGGCACCAACAAGAGAAAATGACTTCAAATATGGCAAAAATATTTAATGCCCTGTAAAATACCAGCTTTATGCATATAACAGACTGGTATGAAAATGTTTTTCTAGCTGCAGGCTTCACTTGACATTAAAAATTCTTGGAAAGGTAGGCTAGCGCTCTGCATTTTCTACTCCAGGCCTCTTCTGAACATGTTAGGGAATACTCATTGCCTTTTCTGAGCAATCTCGTGTGGGTGCCTCACTCCGACCATCCTGTTCAGAATGCACATCAACGCAGACCACAGAACAGGTACATAACCCGAGGTGAGAGGTCTGACCAAACACAGAATGTACCAGCCTGGTACAATTGCTCCAGTAAATTACAGCTTTTTTGAACTGATGATGATGATGATGATGATGATGATGATGATGATGATGATTTTTCCATACTTAATCAAAATAAGAACTGTGACCCAAGGAATACTCTCCTAGTTGGAAATCTTAACTATTTCTATGCCATCAGAAGTATTTTAAGACCACTTCATGATTCAATTTCCTGTTAAATATGCAATACTTAGCACATATATTTTATCCTTAAAAATCCCCAAGTGTTAGAGTGACCCCGTTGAAATCATGCTTCACATTTAGGAGACAAGAAACCACGTGAAGAGGCCACTATGCAACTGAAGTTAGTGAGACGACTTAGTGCAAGAGTTAAAGGCAAATATCAAAGTTCAGTTCAGCCTTGAGCAAAGTATATTGATTTGGAGTTTTTATATATATATCTTCCAATTCTCTTAGTTGGAAAACAGCCCTCTTGAAAAATGTCCTCAGCACACTGTGCTAGAAGTCAGGAGTCTGGGTGGTTGTTTCTTGTTTGTTTGGGGTATTTTTTGGTTGTTACACGGTTTTGAATGCAATGCCTGCACTCTGACAGACATTTGCTTGCTGCATTGGTACAGACGGACTCCAGGGTGTGGCATGATGTCTGGTTATGTGAGCTCCTTAGTGAACAGAACATAAAACACAGAGGCAAGGGAGCTTTCCAAAACTTCACAGAAGCATCTAATGTTTTATGTTTTTCTAATAGGTAAGCCATTATCCAGCCTTGCCCTGTGTTACATAACAGTAAGTTTTCTCAGTGCAGGCCTGAAAGATGAGGGCACTAACGTGCAGATTTGCTCCTGCTCACTGTACTCACGGTGAATCACTCTTAGAAATAGCTTGGGGTTGGGAATTTTTTTTTGAACCCCCTTCCCCCTGATTCACAGAACTGATATTCATGTGGTTAGCCATGATTTTTTAAAAATGGGCTTTCGCCTGTAGCACTGGAAGTTCTCCTTAATTTACAAGAAGACAATTTGCTAATGAAATGCCACATAAAATGACCCAAGTACAAAAACTCTTTCTATGTTCTTACCACACACACAAGGGGCTGCAAAGCATGGATCTTTTCTCACTTTGGACACTAAAGCAAAAACTATGGAACAGGGTTTGCAGAGGTGACCAGAACCTGAAAGACAGTTTTTACTGCATTGTAGGCATTGACTTTCAATGGGCAGGTAAGCTAAACACTAGAGTCAGATGATATTAACACTCTTGAAATACAATTTGAAATAGTGCACACTCCCAGAAAATTAGGTCCCTGATTTCTAACCTCTTCCTCCCCTTTGGCATTACAATGCTACCCATCCTAAGAGTACAGCACCCAAAAAACGTGATTATCTTGATAATCTGAGCCACAGTGTATTCAACTTCCCATTTATAAATGCTTCCTATAAAATAATTTTTTTTGTTGTTGTTTTGTGGACATCCCATGGTTCAGGCAATTCTGACTCAGTATGGATGTGCAAGCAGGAAAAACAGTAGCTCCCTGACAGCCTTACTGATGTATACTGCTGACCAACAAAATGTAAAACAAGTCTCTGATCATTTGCCAGGGTCACATCTGGGTGCAGAGAAGTAGCAGGATCACAGAAAGAGATTTTCCTTGTTCCTATTACCTGGATGGATTATGACATGTGTTTTACATTGGATAGGCAAATTGATTCATATAAAATAAAAGCTTAAATGTAGTCTATTTCTTAAGCCATGCTTTCCTAAGGTTTGTACAGATTCAGAGAGGTATGACTTACTTTCCTTTTCGATCCTTCCTGCTTGCGGCCTGGGCTTATCATAATATTTTTCTAGAGGGCTGTGTAGAGGAGAGTTCCACTATTTTTAGCTATTTCTGCTTCTCTCTAAGTATCATGGGATATCCTTATGAGCAAAGAAGCCCACAAGTTCTGCAACCTCACATGTTAAGAGAAGCAACAATGAGAAAAGAGTGTTTAAATATTAAGAAGAGATTAAACCCAATTAGGAAATATTTATACTTTTGAAACACATTTTTGTCACTTGCTCAGCTTTATTTTAGAAGCATGTAAAGAGATAAATATTGCACTTGAATTTGTGAGCACTATTTCTATCTGTCTGCAGTTTACTGGCTCCAAACCTTTTGAGTTTGTAAGGCATACTACCAGAGGGCTTAATGCGGTCTCAATAGCCTCAGACCAATTCACTGCCACAAAACATTCCCATGGCAAAAGCCATGAACAAATCAGGAACTCTGACAATTCCTCTGGCAACCTCAGCAGTGGAACCAGCAAATACCAGTTTCTTTCTTTGCAAACCAGGCTTTGGGCACATAGAGTGCTTTCTAGTGCCGGCTTGCCTGTGCAAACATAAACTGCTGCTGTAATACCAGCCACACAAGAAACAAGATGATCTCCTGTGGTTGTTTGTGAACAGGGTGTCAAGAAGAGGCAGCCTGCACCGATGGAGCAAGGAGGGCTCCATCTGCACCCAGGTATCCTTGCACAGACCTGCAAGAAGGGCTTACAAAACTGCTCCTTGTGCTCATACTTGAGTTTCGTTTTCTTTTTGGAACTTCACAGATTTTTATTAAGTTGCTCAATAAAATTTAATGGGATTGGAGTTTCATGCTGTGCTGAAGAGTTTACAGTGTATAAAGTACTGGCACTAAGAGAAAAAAATTTCATTTAAAAATATTTAGACACTGTGCTGATGCAGCCACTTTGATTCAAGAATTTCAAAACTCCATTCTGATCATTAATCACCACTCCTCAATGCCATGTATAAAAACTATTACTGAACCAAATGCAGATGAGACGTAGCAAGGATGCTAATTGGCTTGTCTGAGCTCATTCAGGATCTAATCCAAATATTCTGTTCAAATACATGACTATGGCTATTGCAGTTGCTGTTGCCTTAACAGCAGGATCCAGAGGATTGACTGCAGCTCTGGAAAAGAATCAAGGAATCCATAATCCCAGCTAGCCTGCTCTGGTGACCATGCCTGGCCTGATCCCTGAATGAACAAGGGGAATAGGTATTGTAAGTCTATGCTGAAAAATAGCTTAGAAGTTGTCACTTTGAGATTTTATATTTTTTATGGATCTTTCATTTCTAAGCAGATTTGCCATTTGCACATGCACGCTTTTCTGTGTGTCTTCTGTTTTTATACGTTTCATCTCTTGTTTTGAGAGAATTCCCCGAGCCAGGTACCTTGAACCTGTGTGCAGATTCCTGCTTCCTGACAGAGGAAAAAAGAGTTGGCACATGCCTGTGAGGACACAGTTCAACCTGGAGAACCACAAATGGTGCAGTCTGAAACAACGAGATTCTCTCTGGCTCTAAGCCTGAGGTAAGCCTGCATCTCCAGCAGCTGGGGACACCAATTTTCTGTATCAAGTCTGACACAGCACCAGTGACAGGAAGTCAAGTCTGCAAGCTCCTTTGACCACCATCCTCAAGAGAGCTGTACTGGAGAGGAACAGTGAGTCAGTTGTGATGGGATGCCATTTACTCCAGGCAGGGTGAAGGTAGAGGCAGGTTTTTTGGTAGCATAGATGACATCCCACTTTCTGGGTGGTAAGTTGCCCAGGTTCCTGTGGTCACCACGTGTTGCTCCCTATGGCTGACAGGGATGCAATAAAGCAGTCACTGACAGGTTGGATCCAGGAATAAGGCTGCAGTGCTTCAGAGGCACGCAGACCTCCCGGCATGGACCCGCAACAAACCTTGTGGAGAGACCCTCCTTTATGCTCAAGTTTCTGGAATTTGTTCACCGTTCTGTATGCAAAGATTTTCTGTGACGTTCCTTGGTGGCCCTCAATCAAATGGCTTAATTTATTGTCAGACATGTTTGTGGTAAACCTGTTAGGGTCCAAGAAGACAGATTTCCAAGGAGTGCTGCAACAGCAGCTGAATGCCCTGCACACAGTGCAGGATGAACCCACAGGCCACACACTGCTGTAGGTTCTTTATGTGGGAAAGCTCTCCTGGACAAGCATACATTCTTCACAGCGTATGTTCTGTATTTTGATCTCTATCCTACACAAATTCTCAAGTCAAGAAATCATGTACATTAATTACTCAAATTTTTATAGATCATTTCACTTCTTAGGAAAAAAAAAACCGACCCAAGACAGTCTGAAATGAGGATTATTGTTCTAAATCTTCTCTCCCCTTTCTCAGTGACGTCTGCTGGAACGAGGAAGACAGCTAATCTTAGGCAGTCAAGACTTTATGCTAATCTGTCATACAGGCTGTACAGCATGCAAATGTTATTCCACAGGACTCACTCAGAAGCTGTTAATTCCAATAATGTCACTGTCTAAGATCTGGTCAAAACTTAGAGATTGCCCACAGTGAAAACCCACGGGAAACTCACACCAGAAGAATGGCTGTTGGTACAGTAATGCTCCTTTCAAAACAGAAGCAGGAGCCAATACCTTGACAGGATCTGTTCTTGACTTAAGACAAGTTTATTATTTTAAACTGCTTTTGAGAATTCCCCTGCATTTTAGTTGGTAAAAATAGCAAGCTCTGCAAAGACACAACATAAGAGTTACAATAAATAACCCCTTTTAGAATCATTGGTCTTATTGTTCCTTCACAAGTCTAAAATCCGAAGAGAAATTTGCTTAGGGCCATGTTATTATTCCCACTAATACCCAAAGCATTAACAAAATAACTATGTTTATGTGTTCATAAGTAATTTATCCTTAGTCTGAGAAAGCAACTCTGAACTGTGAGAGTTTCAGGAAAAGGTGGTTAAGAACTTACTGCCAAAAACTCACATGTAACAAATGCCCCTCTGTGTTAAAAGTGTATTAGGTAACAGAAAGACCTTTCTGGTTTGGAAACTGTAATTTTCTTTTAACTCTCAGATCCTATGAGATTATTACACATGATCTTTGGCCCACTGAATGGGACTCACGGTATGTGCTTGTGCCATCAGAAAGAGGCCTCTCTAATAAATGCTGTACCTTGAAGTGAAGTTCACAAGCAATCTGAGGTCTCTTTAAAGTGCGAAGAAAGCACTGCTGAAGTTCTCACAACTCCTCACACTGAACCCAACAAATATCACTGCATCCAGAAGGATCCTGTAAGAGAGAGGGTCACAAAATCTCATTTGTACTGTGTGTTAGCAATTGCTGTGTATGGTGAATTAGGTGATGAGGCTCATGCAATGAGCTACCTGCTGCTGAGTTATATTCCAATCAGATAATATCCTCCTGACTCCTGCACTGGGACAAATAAGCCCTTCTCAAACCTTGCCAAGGCTTTTATGCAGCAGAAGGATTAGAAGTCAAGGACAGAAAAGGAAGTTACAATTTGAAAGAAACGCTCAGTAGAAAACGTATGTGATGTGCCTCCTTGTTGTGAGTCCAGATGCATAACCAGTTCTGATCGCAAGTGTCACGCAGTTTCTGCAAGCCAAGAGAGAACGGCGTTACGGACACAGGCAGCACGGTGAAGACTAACAGACGGATCTCTGTGCAGGTTACACATGCAAGAACAAGGGATGATGTTCTTGCCTTTTACAGGAGGAATGAGTGCACCTCCCACTTCTGCTCCACTGACAGCAGATAATGAGTGTTATTCTCTGTAGATTGTTTTGGTGTCTAAACAAGACACCCATACAGAGCTCCAACGAGATTTTTTCTCTGATAATTCTTCATCTTCTTATATATTGCATAGCTTTGTGGCTGATGTAATGGAAGAACCACAGAATAGGCAAATGCTGACAGCTCCACCATGCTGTAAGACACAAAGAGTCCAGGTCTACGGGTAGAGTCAAGTATTGTGGCACATGACCAGTCAGAAGCCAAGAACAAGAGAATCAGAGATAAGAGGTGTATAGCATAGGGCAAAATCCCTCCCTAGTGAGGACAAAGGGAATTATCACACTGAAGTGCTTATGAGGAAGGAACACTTGGCTCAAGGTCGTGCTAGTTGAGCAGGACCTGTAAGAGAGAGGTAAGAAAGAACAAAAAATGGAGAAGAGAGAAACTGGCAAGATTTAGGATTCATTGCTTTACCCTACTGAGTGTCTTCTCCATTTGCAGCTACAAAACTCTGCCAACTAGTCATGAGGGTCAGAAGAAGGTGGGATATGGCTGTCTGCAGCCAACTTGAGACCCATGTATGAGTGCAATATTCTGCCTCTGAAAGCATCCTGATGTATCTTTAGTCTACCCCATCATACCATCTTTCTCCTTCAGGCAAACAGACAAATTACTTGATTCCTAAGAACTGTGAGGCAGATGAGAATCCAGCCCCAATATGAAGAAGCCTTAAAGTGAGTTTAACTTTAAGAACATCATTCTCTCCCAGAGGAGAATAAAGTTTCCCTACATAAACTAGGGGCCCACAGTGGCTCTGAATTTCTTCTGGAGTACAGGTTCTTGAAAGCTTCTCAGGAGAGCAAGGTAGGTCCATGATCACTACTGGTAGGACTAAGGGCAAAACAGACTAAACAACCCAGTGTCCAGTAAGGCAGTGGATAAAAGGCTTTTGCTCCTACATCATTCATCAAAGGCAAAAGGCAAACCTCTGAATGTATAACCTGAAAGAAGGAGGAGTTTTAGGTCTCTATTACAAACAGTAAAAATATTCACAATACAGAGGAAAGTTACAATTGCACATGATTTCAACATCACATAAAAACCTTCAGATAAATGTACTTCTTATTCAGAAGTGGAGCATAAGTAGCAGACAACAGAAGGCAATGAATGTTTGTATCTAGACTTCAAAGATGAAGTGTCAAATTAATACCTAATGAACATTCTTACCTCTTTCCCACATACTATCTCAAAACAGCAATACCTTCCCAACCAAATGTCAATGTTACTTACTTCAAAGAACTTGAATCAAGTAAAAAGTAAGTCTTGTTAATGCCAAACCAAATAGAAATGTTACTTTTTCAGTAAAAAACAGGAGCTTTGAACTTTGTAAAGATGTGTTGTATCAGTTGCTACCTAGGAGGATTATACTATGATGGAGTTACCTTTATCACAGCTTGAATGAAGCAAATATAGGTCTCGTAGTTTCATGGAAGCTGCCAGCTTTTCCAATATACTACAAACATGATGCACTGAAGTGCTGCCAGAGCTATAGCCTTTTGTAGCAACAATTCAAGTTGAAAGGACCTGGAAACAAACCTGCCTTTTGCCATTGTATCTCGAACACCTTTAAAGACAGGCAGAGAAAAAGTGAGTTCATTCCCAGGCTAAGTGAGCTGGGTGATCGGCTCTTTTGACTGCTGAAATGCCAAAACAACTCTGACTCAAAGGCAACAAATTATGTAGAAGGGATCCTGGCTTGGAATCTGATTTTCCTCCTGGAATTACATGATACTGAAAGAAAAATATACAGAAAGAAATTGATAGGCATTTTTTTTTTCCACAATTGCCCAGAATACCAATGGTTGATTAGACACTACTCAATAAGCCTGTGATTTAAAGGAAATCGCAAACACCTCTACAATTAATCAAGTGGGAGAGGCCACTTGGGCAAAGGCAGAGAAGTTTCAGTGTTATACAAGAAAACAAAAGAAAACATCAGGATTTGGACATGGACTCAATCCTAGGTGTGTGCTGTAAACAGCAAGGAGGAAAACAGAAAGGAGGAACCAACAGCACGGCAAAGCACCAGCTTTTTTATTGTAGCCTGCCAGAGAGACAGGCATGGAGCTAGAGGCCAAGTAACTGCTTTTGTTCAGATATGGTCAGATGAACGTGGTTTTTGTACATCCTTTATGCATAAGCAGGACTGCTTCACTCTACCATCATCAGGGTGTATTTCCAAATGGAAATAACATGTAGGAACTTTTTATTGCCTAATTGCTGGCATTTAAAAAGGGATATCAACTTTCTCTACAAAAGGAAACCATTTTGTTAATTCTCATTCTCCCTACAAGAAACTAATAGTAAGATGATATGATTAGCTATTTGATTATATGTCTATATTTAAAAAGGAGTACCAATTCAGACAACTAACAGGCTAATATATTATAGTCTGTATTGAGCACAGAAAAATAACAAACCGAGTCAAGAAGCTTCAGATTATAATTAGAGCAAGGCTGTTGAGCTCCGATCCCAAAGCAGTTTGCAAGGAATAGTGATGTCCACAATAGCCAGTAAAAGCTGTTAGCAAACACAGCAAATGTCACCTAATTATCAATGTCCCAGGAGGAAATAAAGTGAGAACATAATAACAAACCAAAATCAGCTGATAGACTTGGCCAGAATACAAGGGAAAGGAATCATACCACAACTTGCGGTAAGGATAAAGTGTCACATGTGCCACACAAAGCAAGCTTTTGCAGCTGAGCATGGAAACCGGGAAAAAAATATATTCAGTAACTGGTCAGATGGATCTTCGACCTGAAAATTACTGAGGCACAATAAAGGACCCTTAGTTTCATTTTTGCTATCACTTTCTGGATCAGGAACTGGGAATTGCTAACCAAAAAAAAGACTGCCCCTTTGAATAGCCTTTTGGTGGCTCAGAATGCAGTGTAATTATTCATAGGACAGCTTTTTTTAGATGTTCGCAAAGCTCCTTATAGGCCATTAAGAAACAGGGAATGCTTTAATTGCTACGGTGCTATAGCTATACTATAAAAATAGCTACAGCTCTACTATAAAAAGAACCAACCACTCATCCCTAAGATATTGTAATGAAGGGTAATGATGAAGGAAAGGTGGGTTCAGCTAATTTTTGTGAAAGTTATTGATCATATGTAAGTGAAATGATGGAAATGGCTTTTCCTGCCACTTCTTTTTTTTCACAGTGCCTTGAGATATTGAGTCTTCTTAGTTTTCTATACTGTTTCCATGTTCCCCAGACAGAACAGACAGGTAGGCCTTCTCGCCCAGCAGTGATGGTTTCCCCTTTACCATAACATTTTAAATGGCTGTAATTTCTTTTGGATGCTGACTCTTCCTCATTTTTTCAGGTAACAAAATGCGTATCCTGTTATGACTATGTTCTCCTTATTTTATGCATTTGAACTTTCCCTAAACCTTCCTTTCTAGGGAAATTTTTAAAAGTGTGTGTGGCAGGTTCTTTAATTCATTTTTAGCTGTATCACAATATTGTATTTGGCTGCCTGATTAAGACTAACATTTACATGACATTTAGGGCACACTGTTTTTTAGACTGTCTGTCATGAGTTGATGGACAGCATAAAAGCCTGGATGTGAAGTTTTGTAAATTCATCTGGAAGAAGGGAGTGGAGACTGCTTGGATTGGGAACAATCTGGGGCTTGGACAGCCCTATTCTCCTGTGTGCAAATGTGGGGGAAAAAACCATCTGAACAGAACTCGTGTTACTATCCTACACCCAGATCCTTTATCACTTTAGATAAACACATATTTCTTGAAAAATTTGGAATATCTTTTAACATTTATAGACTAAAACAATATATTTAAGAACTGTGGCTGGGAATTTCAAATTGAGATTAAGGTATTCATGTGTCACCAAAATGGGTATTTGGCAGCCATTTCCCTTTGCAAATTCCAGTTTTCATTCACTCACTAACAGCACCTGCACACTACAACAAATCAATTAAAAATTTTTCCCTATACACAAATAATTTCAGTCTCAAATTCTTCATGTTGTTTTAACAACTTACTGTATTTGACAGATGCTAATATTAAGACAAGAAATCAGAATTTATTTAAACACTAAATTCTATGTGGAGTGTTGTTCATTTGCAATCTGATTTTCCCATGAGAATTTGAGAACTGCTTCTGAAACAATCTGCAGGAAGCTCTATCTCTTTGTCAAAGGGTACTGTCTGGTATTCATTTTAGCAAGCTGCAAAGAGAAAAAGAGGGACAGAAGAAAAAGGGAGGAGGAAATGGGCTTGCATTTTATCTTGATCCTTGTAACAGACATACAGCATTCTGTGCCAAATAGATAAATTTGATTTAAAAGCAAAAAATGCCCTATGATTTTGAGCCCTGAGACGAGTTAAGTTCTTAGCCCATCAGCTAGCTAGTTAAGAGGCAAGGGAATTGATGAGGAGATAAGCATGAACACCTTACCTCTCTGCCTTTTCTCATTCACTCAAGAAGAGCGAGGGCAGAGAAAAGGCAGGCTACACCAGGCAGCTTTAAAGGATGTGTCTGTGTCTTAGTATTTTGAGACTTTAAACCAACTATGCTCCGTGCTGGATAAACAAGACAGAAGTAGCAACCAGGGCAGCTCTAATAGTCTGTCTTCTCCTCCACTTGAAAACCATCTCCATTGTGCTTGTTATCCAGGTATACTCTCTTTCAGATGGCCAGTTGTCCTGAACCAGTGTGCTCAGAAACCCTTCCTGCTTGCCACGCTAGAAGGTTTTTTTAACACACCCTCAGCCTATTTTAGCCTTTTGTGGAGCATGGGAAAAAACATGTAGATGTACACAATAAGGTTCCTGCTGAAATCCCAACAAATCACAGTATCTTCCACCTCTGCTGCATTGTGCTCATTCAAATCTTCCATTTGAAAATGCATATTACAGATCTAACTTGCATGTACAAGCAGGACAGCCCAAGGCAGCGCACATCCCCTTCCACCTATCTGTTCGAAGTTTTATTCATTCTATACATGTGTGTAAAGTTACAAACTAAAAACAAACAAACAAAAAAACCCCTACAACCAACTTTAGAAACTAATTATAGAGTCAAACACTCAAAAATTGGGAAATGTCAAATGTAAGGTTAAGTTTGTCTGATTCTGCATGTGTGTGATGACAGCATGCTTAGTTACGTGATCTTATCTTTTTTCCTTGGGATCATTACAGATTCTTTGCTGTATCTCATCCATCTTCTTGCCTTCTGCCTCACCTTTCCCAATAAGGCTTCTTCCCAGCCTTTTTTTGGGCTGTTCAGATTGTTTTCAATATATCTTGATAGTTTATCCTTAGCCTGAGCAACTTAGAGAGCTGCTCTCCAGCCACTGAGGGACACAGGGCTGTTTTTGGCGAGTGGTGTAATGCCATTAGGGCTGCAGGTCCTGTCTCTGCATCTGACTCAATAAATTGTGTCCAATGGATGGGAACTCTGACCTCCATGTGTTCCTGAACCTTTCCAGACTCAGACATCTTCCTCACAGAAAACAGAAGTTTTACTCATCTTTGGCTATGATTTGTGGCAATGCAAATCTGTGAAATATGCTGGACTACATGAAGGGAAAATGTTTTCTAAGCACCAGGTTTTCTCCCTGCAGTCATGGGGGACTGTGTGATCGAAGCATGCAGAAACTGCTTATTAATATTCATCTGTTTAGATCTGTGAAACAATTTTCTTTGACAAATTTATTTACCATTACATTATTTGTCCTAAAAAATGATCTACAGAGCAGGGGTTTTCCCTCCATATGCAGAATCTTCTTTTTTTTTTTTCCTGGCTAATGCTTTGGCATTTATTTTGGAAGAATTCAGTTAGTGAAGGGTACAAGACAGAGCCATGTAAGTCACACAGAGTTGCCAGGGAAAAATACCAAGCTCTGCAAACACAGTGGTATTGTAGACTAGAATAAGTGATACGTTGCAAGATACAAAGTCTCTCCTTGGAAAGCACTAATGACTATGTGTTGTGCAAAAAGTGAAAACTCAGTGTGAGAAAATGTTCCTATCAAAAATAATATACACTAGAGTTTATCTTAGCATAAGTCAAAGAAAGCTTAAAAATAATTTTTATTTTATTTTGTTGGGGTTTGTTTTGTTTTGTTTTGGGGGGTGTTTTTGTTGTTTTTTTGGTCAAAGGTGGATGCAGGAATTACGAAGTTTTATTTACTCATGACTTTACAACCTCTTATGCTGGTCAAAGTCATCTGAAAACAAGTGCCCATATGAGCCCTGTTTTCAGTCTTCCATCTTCCTTAGACAGAGTCTACAGCTACGAGATGCTTCATATTAAAAAACCTAACAATTATTTTATATACACCTTTTGCTTAGCCTTTGTATTTCCCTTGTCACCTCCTGCACTACTATTCTTCACAGGTTGCATCAGTCCTTACACTAAAATAGGAGCTCTCTGTGCAAGTGCATTTCTTTCTTCACCTTTGCATTAACTGCCTTTGGAATACCCTCAGGATATAAACTGCATGCATAATCACACAAAAGGAAAAAAGTTGGTATCAAGTTAATTACAATCCAAAGCTTAAAAAAACCCTCAGGAAGTGCCATAATGAAGACTGCCCAAGTGGCATCAACATGCACCAGGAAGAGGCTAATAATCATTTTCCAAAATGTCTCAGAACAAACTGCCGAGAGCAAAGGAAAGAAACACTTGGGACACAGAGGTCCAAAGCAACATTCAGGAAGAGAACATTGTTTACATAGACTGTTTGATCCCCTAGGGCTTGTTTCCATCTCATTTCTTTTTGCACCTCCTCCTCATGGCTTTCCTCTTACCCTAATGCTTCAAATCTTTGTTCCAGAGAATGAAAGGCTCCAGAGATTCCTGATGGACTTACGAAAAAAAGATCAACAATAGATTAAAAAAATGCAGTTATCCCTAATCTTATTCTTGGAAACATCTGTACCATTTAATCTGAAACATTAAAACAAGAATTTCAGGCTAAGACCAACATGGAAAATATCAGTATAAACAGTTCAAATCTGGCAAAGTTAATTCAAATTAAAATAGAGACCTATAAAGAGATCTCTTAGAAAATCTCAAATTTAAGAAGGGAGCATTTAACAGCTTTGCATGTAAAAAAAGACTATATATAAAAACCCCCAGTATAATGCCATAATAAGCATCACAGAAATGTGTTATGAAATTCTTGTGGATGATATGATCTTTCTAATTGTCCAGACTTAGGAAAAAACAGATTAGTAACGACCAAAAAAAAAAACAAACAGACACATCTGATGAACACTTCAGAAATCCAAAGCAAACTTTGAAAAGCAAAAGAATTCAAGGAGTGAGTCAGTTTTTAATTGCTGGGAGCAATCTGCATAAGTGAGAATTTAAGACTAGAAGAAAACAGTGTCACAAATTGGCAACACACCAGCTGTGTTTGTTGGCTTAGCAGCCATTAAAAATATACAAGCAGGACTCTCCACCTCAAATGTTATTTCCATCTAACAGATGAACGTACAACTGCAAACTGTCAAATACCCAGACAAGCTTCCCAGGCAAATCATTTAGAAATGCATCAGGTATAAGCAGAATGCATTTGCAACAAATTCCAGTATCTGTCAGAGCGGAATGTTTTCTTGTTTTTTTGTCTGCCACTGTAAGATCCATAATAAAAAGTAAGTACAGACCTTTAAACCTGCTAGCGATCCCTTCTACTCGTTGAGTAAATTTTGCTGTTTCCTTGCACTCTTTGACCAGCAAATTAATTTAAAACAAGGAGGGTAAGTTCATCTTCCTGTGCTGTCCAGGCCAGTTTGTCCTGCTCTCACAGATAAGCACTGAATCTCCTAGAATGGGATCTGTAGGTAGATTCCCTGTCGGATCAGGGAAGAGCCAACACCCCCATTTACTCCACAAATGCCAATCTCTCTTTCAGACCATGGAAGTCCTACAGATCCAGTGGAATGTACTTCCTTCAAATGGATTCCTGAAAGTCTGGTTTTGTCATAAGTCTCTGACAGTGCAACTCAGAAAATTCAAATTGAATTTCCTCTTACTTAACTCATTATAAAAGCAAAAATCAAAGCCATTGTAAAGTCCAATAGAAAGTATTCTTAATTCTATCCAAGTGATAGACCTTATCACATTATCAAGTGTGTTTCTTTTTTTACAAAATTAGTTTTCATCTTAAAAAAACCCAAACAAACTCTTGAAGTTATTACTCCCTTAATCACAGTGCTTGGTTTGCAACAAAGTCATAGTGTCTTTGTTAAAATTCCTGGTGAAACATATGACTCTGAATCAGTGTTAGTCTCTGTTTTCACTTATCCCACTCTTAAGTTCAGCTTTAATTAAGTTGCTGCTGGTTTGCTTGGCATAAAACTTCCTACTTAACAGTGCTCATCAGTGTTTTCAGCCAAATACTGAAGGCAGGGCACAGTTAGCAGGCTTGGCATCTGAGTAATATTCTATACTAAGAAGCAAAATTTAGCAAGTAAACTGGGGTCCATCTTTTTTTTTTACTCTCATGTAAGACCAGGCATTAGTCACTTTGTATGAAAAACTATACATGTGCTTAAAGTAAGCATGGTTTCAAGGAACTTGCTGTTTGGCATATATCTATATCTATATCTATATCTATATTTATTTCTATATCTATATATTTTTTTTTCCCCAGTATGGCTTTCTATGAGCCATTTGCATCACATTGCCTCTAGTTTTCCCTCAGCAACCCCTCCTCTCAGACCTCACAGAACAAAATGCATATGCAGGTAACCAAAACAATGAATCCAACTTCATATGTGCTATACATGAACCAAAGAACATCTGTGAGGTTGGATACCTGTTAATGCATGTAGCAGATGTAGCAGATGTGTGACTAAAATCCTTAAAGAAAAAGGAGGTTCTGATAAAAAACCAGAACACATGAAACTACATGGTCATGATACCATTGTGTCAGTTCTAATACTTCCCTTACTGTAAGATAAGAGTGTCTACAGGGAGACTATATAATATTTTTCTGTCAATACTGGACCTGTTAAACTGAGTAATGTAATAATATTACTCTTATTATCTGCTTATTTGCAGACTCTGAACATAGGGCCACTGAACTCCTTCTCTGAAGTCCGTGAAAGGTGAGAAGGAAACTTATACAGACAGTGTAAACTACCACAATCTCCGGATGAGAAGATAAAAAACCAGTGTTGAAAATGACTGCTCAAAGTGAATAAATGGTCCCAGATCACAAAAAAGAAACATCCACCCTTACTGTGGTGTTTTGCAAGAAGCCTCTTCACACAAGGCAAAATTAAGAGTTTTCATTCTTACTGAGATATAAGAATCCTAACACTTCATTTTATAAATAAAATCATGCCTTATTATCCTAAAATTGATATTCTTAGTTTCACTGTTTTCAAAAGTGCAAACTAGATTAAGTGTAATTTGCATTTAGTTTTGCAGACCATTGGATCTTACCAAAATTAACTAATTTCTAACCTACCAAGCAGTTCTTTCCTGGATATGCTGCTGTCAGTTTCCATTTTTCTTGAGTTTTGGAAGAATATTAAAATTTGCAAATACAAAACACAAATGCAAAGAAGATAATTTTTATGGTTTACAGGAAACACATAACAAAGAAACTTAAAAAAAATCCCAAACCCAAGACCTGAATCATTGCCAGCTTTGTCGCAAGATTTTTTTTTTTAATAATTAAGTTATATTTCCAGATAAATTGAAACTTAAGAGTTTAAAGAATATTAAACTTCTATTTCAAAATTATTCTCTTATTCTACCACAAATGACAATCTGATTAATCTGGATGGCCTTAATTAGCATTTTTTGCAATAGAAATGTAGTTTTTAAGGGATATCCTGAGGCCTTTTTAAATTCACCTTGAGTTATGTGTGTGAAATGGCAGGTAATAATAAATAAATAAAGAAAGAAAGAAATAAACCAACCTCCCTTTAGGTGTGTTCTGCACAGCTGATGTAAAAAGAATTACTCTGTATGGAATTTATGCAATTGATAGCACAGTTCCTCAGATTATATATAGAGAAGACATTAGCAAGAGAGCAGTTGCCAGTGATTCTCACTCTAGCATAGATTTCTGTACCATTCTCAGAATACCTGGTGCAGCCTCAAAATTCAAAAATACTTACATTTGCTTGTGGAAACAAAGGAAAGCTCTGGACGGTGATTTTTTTTTTTAATGCTTCACTCCATTACTGAATCTTTTACAAGAAAGCAAGAGAACAAAGCTGAGAGAAGCCTGAAATCATCCACACAGCCTGACCAAACCCGGGTTAGGATGCCAATTCTGGTTTGCTTGCAAAGGTGAGCACAGTTCTGGTCTGATGATGAGTGCTGTGTATTTTTGCAGCCACTGCTGTGACAGGTGAACAGAACGTGTGCTTGGTGGACATCATCAGGAGCCACAAGGTGCGGCCTCCACTGTCTTAGTGCGTCTCCCTGACCCAGGTGTGTACTGCAAATCAGGAAGTTTAGTAGGCTGACTCCTCAGGCAGCCACTGCAGCTCTTCAGCAATATGGTAAACTTGTGCACCAAGTCACAAAAACTCCCTTACCTTCATCGGGCAAACACCCTTCAGGAAGGAAGTATGTTTGTACAAGACAAAGGAAGTTTCTTATGCTCAGTGTTCTCTTAACTGTGTAGCCTCACTGTGCATCCAAACCTAGACAGTTAAGAAACTTCATAGCAAAAGCATTTTCCATATTCTTTGGTGTAAGACAAGACTTGTTCAACATTGCAGGAAGAATTGCAGGCTGATGCTCTTTAACCAGCTGCATACACGATATGAAATCTTTGTATGCCCGTTTGCTGTTCACACGCAGTGCTGCTATCATATTTAACCAGAGCAAATAGGAAAAGCCATCAGGCAATATAAAACAGTGACTACTATTTGAAATAGAGCTTCACAAGTCCCTAAAAAAGCACATACAATTATCAGATAGTAAAAGAGGCTGAAATGCAACTGGTGTTGATATTTCTTCTGAGACGGTAGGTTTATAGAAGTGCTTAAATATGTGTTTGCTGGAAGGATCCCAAGAGGAGATACCAGCGGAACAGAAGTCCCTCTTCTTTCCGGTTTTTTTCTTATACTCCTTTATCCAAGAGTGGTTATTGCCCAGCTTGTAGATCAGATGCAAACCTTTTCATTGTAAATATTAAAAACTTGCTAAGAAGAAAATGCAAGGTTTTTACTATACACAAACTGATTTTCCATCATTAAACTGATGAATATATTAGCCAAGCTTCTTGGCAGATAAATATAATGGGAGGACATCCAGAGAGGCAATGATCCCCGGTTTAATGAATGGCATCAGGTCATCCAGAGATATTAGATTTTCACTTCATTTAGCAATTGATACATAAATCTCCACTGTATCCCCTTCTGTGAATACTGACAATGGATATAAAAGATGAATTAGGAGTTCCTCTTTTTGGCTATAGCTTTGTGCCTTCCAGAATATTACTTTAAAGAGTGTGAAGTTCACATCCTGTGCTCTGACCTTTCCTGTTGCAAATGGTAATCCGTATTGTTGTTTCCAAGTAAAAAAATAGAATAATAGAATTCTAGAATATGCTGAGTTGGAAGAGACCCACAAGGATCATCAAAGTCCAGCTCCTGGTCCTGCACAGGACACCCCAAGAGTCACACCATGTGCCTGACAACATTGTTCAAACACTTCTTGAGCTCTGGCACGTTTGGTGCCATGACCACTTCTTTGGGGAGCCTGTTCCAGTGCCCAGCCACCCTCTGGTTAAAGCACAGCTTCGTATCATTCCCTCGTGTCCTATCACTGGTCACCAGAGAGAACAGATCGGTTCTTGCCCCTGCACTTCCCCTCATGAGGAAGCTGTAGACCACAATGAGGTCTCCCCTCAATCTCCTCTAGGCTGAACAAGCCAAGCGACCTCAGCCACTCCTCAAGTGACTTCCCCTCATCCCATCACCATGGGTGGCCCAGATTAGAAAGGTGTGGAGGTGACAACACTGGGGCCCCTGATGTGATTCCCTTGGTATGACTCTGAGCCCCAGTGTCCCTGGGACTCTGAGCTTTCTGGCTCTCTGAGCTCTAACCTTAATGGAATCTTGGGGTGGCAGATAAGGTCCCTTTTACCGTGGTTTTCCTGGATTAGAAAAGAGTGGAGGCAGAAATGCTGGTGCCCTGACATTATTCCCTGGCATGCCTTTTCCAGCTTCAAGTGTCCCCTGGCTGAATCCTTGCTAGTGGGCATACACAACGTGAAATCAAACATAGGAAAAAAATAAGCAAAAATACCAGAAATGCAGAATGCTTAAGGTTTCAGATCTTGGTCTTGCCATCTGAACTCTGGTTGAAACCATAAAGATATTGGCCTCTGCACTCTAATTCACTGCACATCTGAAGATGTTTGAAGCCAACAGCTGGTTTTGTTTTGGGTTTGTTTGGGTTTTTGAGATTGATTGTTAAAACAGCAGTTTCTGATCCACCTCAGCATACTACCTTGTATGCACTTTGCTCAGAATTCCCAAATCAGAAATAAAAAAGGTGCAAAAATGACATATATTTTTATGGTTTCTACAAAATGAGATTTGAGGGCAGAATGGTGTGTCCAAGCATTCAAAGAGGAGAATGGCAGAGCTGGACATTGAATCTGTCACTTTTCCCGTCTTTCAGAATAATGCTCCTACACTATACAAGTACCTCTGTCTTTCTGCTTTCTCAAAGGCTGACACTGTTACGCTTAGCACCTTCAGGTCTCTTTCCATATGCCTAAGACTGGTATTCCGAGAATCAGTTTCTGTGCATGTCCGACACACTTCTAGCCATGCCCATCGTGATGGTACTGCGTAGATTGAGGCATGTTCATGTCCACACATGTAGACAACTGCCCCATTTTTGTCAAGGTAAAAAGGCAAGAGCAGTTAAGAGATACAAAACTGCATGAGTATGGTCTATCCAGGATGTCTCCTCCAGGATATGAAGTGAATTTAGTGGATTTTTTCTGATGGTAACAGCAGTGCTGTAAAGACCAGACAGTCCAGGTCTCCCTGTCTTTGTATTATGTTGACTGCTATGTGGAGAGTAGTGTAACTATAGTTAGTCTGTGTATCCAGGAGCATCATGCTGATGCCTTTATGGATCACAGACTAGAAAACTTGTGGCCTTTATAAACTCCTGAGCTACCTATCAGTTTTGTAAATTTTCATTTGTAAGTGGAAAAAAACATATCCTAAATTAAAAAGCCACCATTCTTGATGTTCTCGGCAGGTCACCCTGTGGAAGTCAATGAAGCTAGTTGAATAGTCAAGCTTACTATTCCATTTTGTTCCTAGTTTATGTGTGAACAGTTCTTAAACATCCCCCTTTCCTGACTGTGCCCTTTCCCAAAATGACAACTACAGAACTGCTTTCCACTAAATGTAACAATGTACGAACAAAAGTCTCCAAAGCACAAGGTGCATCTCCAAGGCATATCTTTCTACACCCTCACTTCAGGTCTGGCTCCTTTGGGCTAACAGCCATGAACATCAATTAGCCACCCAAATCCGTTTGCTTTTGTCTGGTGCATCTCTCTAACACCACCACTTTGCGAAACAACACACTTAAAAACTCAAACCTAGACTTGTTACTGTTTTTTTTCTGACACAGTGGACCATTCCACTGTCACTAGTCAATAGAAAGATATGATGTTCCTCAAAAGCTTTTTCTCTTACACAAGACTTTCCCCCTCAAAATTGTTTGAATTTGTGTTCTATCTCTTTATTCTGAAACTTCTCCCTGGGCCACCCACTGCCCTCTAGACAGTGGCACTTATCCAATAACATGCTGAGAAAACTTTACAAGCTCTGGCTTTTCCTCATCTATAGCCTCCCAGATCCTATTCTTTCACCTATTAAAGCCCTTGGCAAAACTCCATATGACTTCAATGGAAGCAGAATCAGGTTGCTGATGGATAAATGCACTTCTTCCATCAAATCCCCACAACAGATAGAGTTGGTAACCATGTGGGCCTTTTATTTTTCTCTATTGTATTGTAAGAATACTGCAAAAGTATCATAACTCTATAATGCTGTACGTGCCTCTAACACTATTTTCTGAATCTTACACAAAGTACTTGGCTTCTTCCATTTTACTTCTTTTGATTTCAGGTTCACATGCCAACAACCACTTGCAGAATTAAAAAGGACTGACTATCTTGGCCAAATGAAAAAGTACATTCCTGATATGGCATCCAGCTGAGAATTTAAATAGGAAGCAATGCACTCAAAAGGCATTCTGTGTCTTCCTCCAACCCATCATCCCACAAATTTTCTGTTCTCTCAACACTCTCAGACTAAGCATCAGCAGTTCCTTTACAGGATTAGCTTAGTCCAAGGTATTTTATTACCTTAACCATTTATTTGTAGCAGCAGTTTCTGAATGCAACCTTACAAAGGCACGGATGAAGAGAAAGGAAAGGGTTTGAATGCAGTAAGCTGGTCTGAATGTCAGCCTAGAATGTGTGGTGAACTGTTCTTTGAATTACAGATTTATGAAGTGTCTCTGCATCCTTCTCTCCCAGTGCATTGCTTAGTTACTTTTGTTCACCTAGTTCTGTGTGGTTAATGTCAGGTGCTGGTCTGCTCACCAGAACTACCCTGCTGTAGCAGGGCCTCTCCAGTAAGCAGCCCTTTTCTGCAATTTCCCCCCTCGTCCTGCTGCCACACCAGATATTCCTGAGGAGACCAAACACAGCACTCCTTGCAGGAAAGACATTTATTTTGCTATGATTGGCAAACTTCGCTGAAAAGGGTAATAAAACAAGTCATATAGGCTTAACACTGGATAGAATCAAAACAGCCATCAAAGTGAGCATAAGCCATGATAGTTAAGACTTGGGTTGTGATCGTCCACCAGACAGAGAGACTTGGGATCTGGAAGCTCTCTCCTCTCCTCCCTTGTTATGGAGCCGGCCAGATAAACAGGGGAAGTTTGACTGCTGTGGTATGCCTTTAATCATACCAAAGTGCGTCTACTACGGAGACAAAAATCAAGTTTACTTGCCAAAATGTCATTATAGAAAACCTAAAATATGATGAATGGTAGACTGACATTGTTGTAGGCTTACTTAATCACATATAACTGCTTTATCTACCAATGAATTCCAGTGTATGTGCCATGATGTCAAGGGTACCTTTTAATGGGACCTAAGATTATATAACTAATATTTATGAATTTGCAGTGCTGAGTAATTCTCACTGTTGGTTTTTATTAGCAACAGATCAGTGTGCATTGTACCCATTTTCATCTTGGGCCAAAACTGTTTTCATTTACTGCATGTCCAAAAGAAGTGGCAGTCTTCATTTAGTCAGTCAGACAAGATATCATTGCCATTCCCTGTACATCTGCAACATTCAAGTATAGCTACATAAAGAGGAATGTGCTCTTTTATATAGTCATAAGTCAAAGAGAAATAAAAAATACTTGTGTTTTATTATTTTAATTATAATTATTATCTTGTAAGGCTTTGATCTTGCAAAATAATCACTATAAGGCATTGTTTGGATTTTGGAAATAAGAGCTACAAACCTGATCTGGAGCATAAAGCCCAGAACTAAACAAATGCCAAATTAAAACAAACAAATAAATAAACAAACAAACAAACATCAAGATTTTACAAAAGTCCTTTTACAAAGGACTCCAAGATTTTACAAGAATTCCAGTTGTGATAGACATCTTGTTTCTGGCATCCATTTTGATACAACACCCCACGGGAACCCTAGAAAACATAGAATTAGAGACCCGAGAGATTTTATACACAAGAACTCAGTAGCGGCTAACAAAGAAATCCAAGAAAACCCATGCCTTTCTGATCCAGGTTAATTTCCCAGACAGCCAACTTAGCATCTCTAATAACTATGCTTACCAAAAAGTGTGCTGGGACAACTCTGCCAGAGACATACCATTGCATCACAAGAGTAGCAAAATGACACGTGTGCCTCTGGCGGTCCCACAATCTCTCTACAACGCTGTGCAGATGTCAGACCTGAGCTTCTTCTCTTGTTAATGCAAGCACAAACTTCCTCAGGTTTACCAATACCTCCTACACATTTCACACTCCTACATATTAACGGAGCAAGACCTTTTTAAAAAAATCTCACCATAATTCTTCTTTGCTTTTTCCATTGCACTATCCTAGTCCCGCTGGAGACCCAGAGAGAATCTTACCCTACAGTCATAACAGGAACGAACACAATTGCCCTTTATCAGGATTTCTCCCTATCAGGATTTCTTCCTATAAGGAAAGGTCTTTCATATATTCTTTGACATCCAAGCAAAACTTCTAGCTGCTTCAAGCAGCCTGGGACCTCACCCTTCTTTTTGGAGAGAATACCAGCGCTGCTGAGAGGCTACAAAGAAGGTCTGAACAACAAATACAAAAGAGAGACTGAGAAAGAGTAGCTTGAGAAAACACGTGCTATAGCATTTGAAACCAGAACTATTTTCTCATGACAGAAGGGCACCAGCCACACTGTGGCACTCAAGCAATATCAATCGCAGTGCCAAAGGATATGGGATAATGAAGAACAGGAATATGGGATTTTTTGTGCTGCACAATGGGGCAAGAGTTTCCAAAACAAATGTTTTGAAGGCAGAAATGCCCATGCAAACCACTGATAACTTGGCATGCTGAGAGATAAATAACCATCTGAGAATTTGCTCTGCAATGTTTATTTCTCTACAAGATTTTTTATATTATAGCTCAAACCTAAATTCAGTTGCTTAAAATTTCCTTTATAACTAGATAACTATATTAATGCATCTGATTCCACAATACTGCACTCAGAGTGCCTTAGGAACAGTTATGACAACATTAACTAAGTGCCCTCACAGACTCCAAGTGAAGCAGGAATGAAAAAGTAATTTTGGTTTCAGTCCTTTGAGTCCCTCTTCATGCTATCTTTTTTGGTTTAACCTCCAGAAAGACATAAATGATGGCAGAGATTGTTATTCAAGCCAAAGGCAAACATCCTGAACAGTGCAGCAGTTAGTGTAGTGAAATCCCACTGTTGTATTTGCATATTTCTAAAGCATTTTACAGCAGGGCTGCTATCTATGAAATACAAAGGGTGATTTTACACAGTCACGGCTAGGTAAAGAATTTTTTGCTCATACAAGTATCACTCCATTACATCACAAAGGGTAAAAGAATGACAGGATAAGGGAAAGAAACAGCTGGGCATCATATGGGGGGATGCAAAACGGCTGGACCAACCTACTGAAAACATAAAGTCATTTCAACAAGACTATGTCCTATCAATCTCTAAATCTCTTCCAGACACAAAGGAAATCAATAACATTGTAAACCAAAAAAGTGGGAAACACAAACCACACTCCTTGCACCATTTTGATACTGAAGAAGTTAGTGACAAACTGTTTAATGTAAAATGGTGTCCCCATTAATGATGTTGATATGAATTAAATAACTCATACAATACAATGATGGGCTCCAAGAAGAATTAAGAAATAGATATTAGCACTCAGGAAAACATAGGAGAAGTATGAATACTAGCTAGCCCTGGAATGCTAAGAAATTGGCTCCTCAGTTACAGTAGTTTGCAAAGTACCTGCAACACCTCATTAGAGAGGTGTGTGAGAAAGGAAAATCAGAACCAACAACAGACCTACATTTATAAACAGTGAGCAAAGCAGCAATGGTAATGGTTTCCAGCATGATTTAATTAGCCTGCACAAATGAGGCCAAACATTGGTCTTTGTTCAGATGTACTAACTATTCACAATGGACTATGAATTCAACTAAATTAGCATTTTTTGTTTGTTCCCAGGTTGTAGAGGCCTTCCATGCCATGAAAAAGGTTAGGCGAACTAAGTCTGACATGCAACCTGGTCACAGCAAATTTGAAAGAGGCGCCGTTTTACATTCTCATTCCTCCTACTATGATGGCTGCCCAAGTGACACTGTTTCCTTTTACTGCTTGCACAGATAACAGCCCTTCCAAATATGTGTGAAAGTGGGATCTGAATACTCCTGGTGAGAACTTTGATACACATGTATGTTTACAACTCATGATGCTGTTCAGCACTCTCCACACTTAATTTCTTGGTTTGTACAAATAGTGTTGGAATGCTAATGGAGGGCATTACGACTTCTGCATAAAACTGTGTTTTGTTTAAACATATATTAAAATATTTTTATCTGCCTACTTCTGCTTTTAATGAAATTTGGCTCAAATGGAATTGGTAGGAACAACTAAATTAGAACTCCACTTACCAAACTATTTAAGTGTCCTCTAATCTGTCTTTTCCAAATTCTTCTGTGATGTGCTTTAATCTCTCAGGAAATAAAAACCTACACAAAAATGTCACTAAAACAGATTTATGAGCAGAATTGCTATTGTTCACCTTTTTACTTTGTTAACAGAATGACTCTGTATCAGCAAAACATGGTTTTTTCAACATCATATAAAATAACTTCACTTTTTAAGACATAGTCTGCTTGATTTCACTTTGACTACTTAGTAATAAAATATCTAGAAAGAAGAAGAAATAGATACTTATAAAATATAGCACCATGTTCTATAACAGTGATATAAAACATTAACAGGAATGATGCTGCATAATTACATAGTATAGTGTGACTTTTTTCTCAGAGCAAAAAGAAATAACAAGTTTATAGGACACACGAAATTTTATGGGAATGATGGGCTTCCATAATAAACTCCAAATCAAATATTAGCTCTCTGTACATAGCTGGGAAATTACTACTGAATGCTGTTGCTTGGTGTATCTTCTTCCATACAAATTATAAAAATCTAGTCAGTAGAAATGAGCAAATAATTGCTTTTTATTTGACAGGAAATTCTTAAAATATTAGACTGAACCAGTTCTTGTTTGCTTTTTTCACTTTAGAGGAAAACTGGGGAAAATAAGCATTTTCCTGCACACTCAACATTTCATTTGAGCATTAACAGAACATTACATCCTGCAACAGTTGTACAAAAAGCAAAGGAAAAGCCAAAGGGAGAATACTCCTTTTTTATCTCAATACTCCTTTTTTTCCTTCCAGCGCCAAAGCCTCCTCACTTACTTTGTCCACATACCTCAAGTCTAGTCATTCATCTCCACTTATCTGTTCTTTTCAAATGCCAAAATGTTAATTTGACTTACAAAACCCCCATCATTTATTCACATTGGTCAGGAATAGATAATTCAATTTAGATCTGATTTTTTAAATATTCTGTTACTGAACCAAAATTCAGTTGTTAGCACAATACTCAGCAGAGGAAATCTGGGCTGAAGTTAGCAATTTTATTTGATGGAAGAAGACATGGTGAGAACTTGGGAACACATATGTACTACAAACACATACACACTATAGCTGATGAAGAGTGGAAAGACAATCTACAAAGAGTAACAAAATATTTCCATTTTCAACTCTGAAGTTACACACTTGAATCTTAATCTAAGAGAAATGTTTCCCATTTAGACAGGAGAATGCTTTTGGACTGATAAAGATAAAAGCTAGTTTCCTAAGTGACCAAAGCTGAACTCGCAGCTGCACTATTCAAAGTTTATATTTTCTTTAACTGTGATTTTATAATCTCACAGGTTGTAAATCAACATACATTTGGCAGTCTGGCTTTATGTAGGTTGAGTCGAATATGCTGGCATGCTTTATTTGACTCAGGAGTTAAGATAATTTGTAACAAAGCTCCAAATTCAAACAAATTTCCTTCATTATCAAATCAGAGCATGTTTTTAGAAATCCACTTACCAGGTTTAAAAGGTCAACTGACTTCACTTCCCTTATTACTATCTCCTCTGGAGTTCAGGTTTTGTTCACACTTCTGGCATGAGTATTAGCAGGATATGATGTAAAGGTTTCACTTCTATGAACTTACAGAGTCTCTGGAAAGGGCAAAAAACTCTCATATCTTAAGACTGGAGACTAACTTGAAGATGGAAAATGAAATGCTGAAATATGCTATAGGAAAGGAGGTAAAGCTAAACCTGAGCTTTGCAGATGGTATTTGATACCCTTTTTGCACCAATGTGACCTGTACCCGGTAAGGCCACTTTTTATCAATGTTCAGTTATCAAAACTCCATTCAGTTTTTTGTCAGCGTAGGTATATTTTCAAGGGTCTGGGTACTATTTTGCCTGTGTCCCCCAGATGAACTTCAAATTTCTGCCACCATCCAAATTTCTGCAACCTACTCTATGAAAACAACAACCCATGCTCCATTCTTATCTCAATCAAGAAGATGCCTGACCCTATTTCCCTCTAAGCTATTTGTTTTTCTGTCTAGAGTTCTTTTTCTCCAGGGAAGACTTTCTTCTGGCACTGCTTCACTTTGTCCAGCTACAAGCCAATATTGAGCTGAATACTGAGTTCAACTCCCTGTCACCGCTGTCAGAGAAGTCCAGGAGAGAGCTCCTGCCCATGCTCAGCCTATTTCCTCCCTGGGAAATATCCATTTTCCTTGGGGCACTTGTCGTCCAAGCACAGGCAGTCTGATGACTCCAGGCAGTCTCATCCTGTAATCAGCCAGTACTTCTTAGGGCTTTTTCACTGCAGTGCTCCTCTCCCTGTCTAACATTTGATATGATAACCAACTGAGAGAATAAAAAAAAAAAAGAGAAAGGTCTTATCAAAAGAAAGGGGGAGATCTTATCAAAATATATAAATAGGGGAGGAGGTGGAGTAAAAAAGATGGAGCCAGAGTCTTCTCAGATGGATGAACTGACAAAATAAGAGGCAACGGGCACAAGGTGAAATACAGAAGGCTCCATTTAAATGGAAGAAAAATCTTTTACTTTAAGGCTGGGTAGACATTGGAAAAGATGCCCAGAGAGGTTGTGAAGCTGTCAAAGCTGGGTATGTCAAAACCCAACTGGATATGGTTCTAAGCAGCCTGCTTTGGACATGCAGACTGAATTAGAGAATCCAGAGAGCTCTGTGCCACTCTGGGATTCAGTGACAAAGATGTGTAGGACTTAATGCAGGTGCATGGAAGAAAATATGAGGTCCAGAATAAGAATGAATGAAAATACAGATTTAAATTATGCAGGGTGGAGGATAAAAATACACTTTAGGAAGCTGGAGTGAGAAACAGGCAATACAGAGGAAAGAATGAAGAGAAGCATGGTAGGAGATCCTACCAGGCAAATCTAGAAGCTCAAGGTACCAATACTTACTTAAATATCTGAGCCAGCATTCTTGCTGAGCAGGCATCTTGACCTGGTGGGACTGTAAATCTTTGCTTGGGCACTTCTCAAGCTAGCAATCACTGGGTAACAAGCCAAACATTGGTTAAGTAGATGCTAAGAAACACACTGAATTAATTTATTCATGTGAAAGGTCTGTAAACACAGGAGGAATGCCAAATTGCTGAAAGTGACCCTTCCCTCTCAAGCTCCTTCCCCAAGTATATATTATTAATTAACTTCTTGTGCTACTGAAGGTTTGTCTAAGTTTTGAAGTTCTAACACAGAGCTCCCATTAGCCATTACCAAACCAACCTTCACCAACTTCCCTTCCCTCCCCATCAGTTTGTGAAATCCACAGTTTGTAAAAGTCAGAGCAATCCAGGAAAAAGGTGGTATGTAAATAAATGAGGAACTTGTGTTTCCAAATGGGAAAGGGGGTAATGCAGACAGTGAAATTAATACAGCAAGGCCTGAGCTTGCAGCTGTGGTAACACAGGAGTGGGAGGGTTGCCAAGGCATTAGAGGGAGCTGAAAAGGGAGCAAGAGGTAAAACTCAGGTACTAGATGATCACTTTATTTCCCAGACCCAGGCAGGCCTGGATTTTGATCTTTTTCTCTTTGATGCAACTAATGTGGATTTTTCTGTCTTCTAGTGGGTATTTGTTTAACTCTAAAAGCAGTCATATGGGAACAATTTCCACTCTGTTCCCAATCAGCAGGACCATAATGGCAGGTGGTTGCAGGGATGGGCTGAAAAGTATGGAAAGAATCAAAGGCAGCACCTGCCTGGGTGAAATACTGTTTCTACTTTTTCATTTCCATCCATATTGAAACTGTTTTTAAGGGCACACTTATGGTGAATATGCTTTAGTAATTAAAAAACAACCAGTCTAAAACATAATTAATGGGTTTCTGAGGGGCTAATATCTGCATATCCCTCTAAACCTCACTTAGAATCTCTGAACATGTGCACTGAAAGAGAAGCATGGAGCCTATTATTTTCTTCTTTATGTACCTTTTTAGCAATATAGATGGTCCTAAAGAAGTGCTTACTTAGCAGTTATTTAATATCTGACTACAGCATACAAACTTAGACTCTGGTTTCTACTTCGACAACATTCAGATAAATTGTATACAACATAGAAGAGTAAGACTGGCTTCATAGCATTTTTCCTCTCTTGGTATCAGAGAGCTCTTGGAGGGAGAGCAGTGTCACAATCCCACTTTAGAGCGAGAAAAATTGAGGCAGAGAAAAGCTGAGCTATTGATGCTAAAATCAAAGAGCAAGCCAGAGCTACAGTAAGCAGCAGGACCCAGATCTCCTGACTCCCAGGCTGCACCTTCCCACATTTCCTCTGGCAGCTTAAATCTGCTAACTTCCCTACATATGTTGCCAGGCACCACTCAGGGTTTGTAAGCTTTTAATGGGTTAATTAGCACCAAAGCATTTTTTCTTCTGTGGTCTAGACATAGAAATATCCAGATTTTGTTTCCCTTGAAAGGCAGCCCATCCTGGAAACTGTACTTGATCATCCATTTCCATGTTTTTCTAGGGCCAGATGGGGCTAAACATGATTTGAAGATTTTTTTCCCTTTCCTTTCTTTAATGTTTCTTGTCCTTTCTTTCACTGACTACCAGCTTGTTTGTTTTGTTTTGAGGATGATGCCAACTGTAAAATAAAAAATGCAATTTCCAAGGTAGAGAAATTAGAGCATGATGGATTAGCTGTTGCCAAGAAAAAGTAATAATTCCTGGACCTAACAAATGAGTCTGAAAATAAAGACAGGATTATTAAATGTTATATAATTTCAGTAGGACAAAAGCATAGAGAACTTTCAAGAGACTGCCCTATTTTTAAATTTTTTTTAACACTGGAGACTATGGACCAGATTGTTCATTTAGGCATGCAGCTGTAAATATGTGGTTCTTCCTCCTCTAGCTGAATTACCCTAGATATCTCTGGTGTACCGAAACACGATTTTTTAAACTCCCTTTTACCAGTCTCTCCTATGTGTACATGCTTGCAGGCAAATACTGTATTACATGTCTGGGCCTCAGCCAGACACCATGGAATCAGGTTTGAATTTTCCCAAAGGGCAAGGGCTTCATGTTTGTGGGGTTTGGCCTCCAAATTTAGTGGTCCAAATCCACATACTTCAAAATGTGTTTGAGTACCATCTCTAATCTAGTTATCACTATTATTCTATTTATTTCTCAATAATTTTATTTTAAATTGGACATACAATTTTTAAGCACATTCCTGAAGTACCTTTGCTAGTATACATACAATAAATACATAACAGCCAGTTTGAAAAAAGATGTCACTGGCATTCATTTGTGACCAGCTGTGCAAATCTTTCCTGGTGTTCCCATTAGATAAAATGTTCCAGTTTGTAGTTATAAACTGTGTATGTCACACCACACAACTTCACGTTCTCTTCTTCCTACATTGCACGTCACCACCTGCTATAAACTGATGTACTCCACTAGTTTCAATACTTTTAGTCACAGACACGCTGTCAAATACCTCCCACCTCTCATTTTACCAGCACTCAGGAAAGCACAAGCTAGCAGAATGTCAAAGGTGCTTGACCAAGACAATGGCACAGAGCTTTGGGTTCGTTTATTTCTTAAAATCAGCTATGCACTTGTTGACACAAACCGAGGTCTGGATTTATTAATACAATTTTGTCTGTTTATGTGTCAAACCTGGATAAAATAAGCACTGCCAGAAACAAATTACTTTCATGCACTACAATATGAATGTACACTATTAAGATTCCCTACAGACACAAAGGCCTTGGGCACTTTGCTCATATTTATTAGAGATAAATACCATATTGTCTTCCTGTCAACATCAAGTTTATGAATGCTGACATAAAACGGTGACATTTAAATTCTTAAAAGGACTTGAAAAACCTGCTTAAATGGTAAAGCAAGTGTCAATATGATCAATTTTTATGAAAACATACTATTTTACCTCTAAAATATTAAGATAAATGTTCAGAAATGTAGTTAATTTTAGTCTTCCTGATCTGCCAAGGCTTAATTCCAGTTCTTTGTTAGTGTTACTGCCATGACTACAGTGGTGTAAAGCCATAGCAATGAAGTGCCAAACGAAAGCCAAAAAGCCAAAGGAATTACCCAGCAGCAAAAAGCATTTAATTTTATGGTTCTGCATCCCAATCTCATTTGTAAAGAAACCCCCAACTACTTGCCTTATGATTCCTTTCCAGACAGACTCCCAGTCCATCCTATTAAAAAATAAATAACTAACAATACAATGATCAAAGACCACCTAGAAATGGCAAGCATTTTAGATGATAACATTTTGCACATCTTTGACCGTGGTCAGTGTGATCCATATGGAAGCCAGGAAACTTGGATAATAAATTAGGTTTTCAGCTGGATTGATGATGATTTCACATGGTTTTGTACCTCCCTGCCATATTTTTCCCTCCTATCTTTTATTTACTGAGATTGCATTTCCATAGGCAAGAACACACCACAGTTAGGATACTGGGCTCCAATCTCTTTTGTGAGCGTTGGCTGCTGGATTGGTAAGGACTACATTAAGGCTTCACTTGCAGGTTCACTTTCCTACCCGATTTGAGCTGGTGTGGATGAGCAAGAGACATGGTAAGGCAAGGGCATAGCTTTGACACAGCTCAGACAGAACCGAGGGCAAACCCCTCTGCTTAGGAGCAGCTCCTGAGAAAAGCAGCCAAGAGCTCCCCAGAGCTTCTCTTGGATTCAAGGCCAGCTGTGAACACTACACAAGCAAAGTGCTGTTCACAGTCATCAGCCCAGGCAGCCGAACACAGAAAAGAGAAGAGAAAGACGCCTGTTGCCATGCTACAGATAATGTCAGGGCTTGTTCAGGGCTTGTTCAGGGCTGGCCTGGGAAGAACAGGTGCGACCCATGTCAAATTGCCAAAGTGACAGCTGAAGAGCAGGAGGTCCTTCTCCTGCAAAAACTGAGACATAAGAGATTTAGCAGAAGCACATGCTGCCTTGCATATCCCATCTCCTCCTCTTTCATCCTCAGAGGCCTGTAAACCTCTCAGGACTTTAGCATGGCCAAAATAAGTAGCAAGAAAATGGACTTCGCTCTTCTTTGACAGAATTTTGCCTGTGTCTAGGGCCAGATCTGCAGGGTTTCATTTCCTTCACTAGTTCATTCCTTGAAGCCATTCCTCAGGACTCCAAACCTAGTCGCCATCTTCTGGTACAGGAACTCATCATTTCATTCTTTTAGATGTTCTTTCCTTATTTCTGTCACCTTGACAGAAGGTGATCTAGCCACAGATAATTCCTTCATACCACCTCTATATATCTGAATATAATTCATATTTATTTCCTTGTTCATCTCCCTATTTACTCCCATCTCCCGTCATGGGCCCCATTTTTAGTGTTTCTTTTGCCCTTACCTAGATCAGACATAGCACCTATCTGTAGTTGCAAAGAAAGTCTTGCCAAACCGTAAGGTGCAAAATGGTCCAAGCAGAGACATAATTTAGGAATATTAAACTGTTACATACAAGTAGGCCTTTTCAGAGTCCATGCAAAAAGTGTTCTCTTGGCGGGTTATAACTTGACCATATGTGCCCAGCACTGAGTGGCACAACAGAAGTTATGTCACTGACACAAAGCTTTTCCCCCACTTTCAGCCTCATCACCCCTGAAAGTGGTACATCTGTGCCTTAAAGCACTGGAGTTCTAGAGCTTTTCAACAAAAAGTTTGCTACAGCTTTTTAGACATAGTCAGAACCAACATACTTTCCTCTAGTCTTATTTTTGGAAATGGCTGAACTGAGTTTTCCAAAATAATCAGCCTTGGGCAGACACCTGACATGGAAATTTTCAGCCTAAACTCACTGAACTGTGTGAGTCCAACAACGTCATAAAGCAAGGAAAAGCAAGGTCTTATCATGGGAAGATTGGGGGCAGACAGATGGTGCTAGCAATCCCACCTGTGACACAGACATGTGACAGCGGACACCATTATTATCTATCTTACCACTGGTTATCAAGTAATTTCCATGATAATACATTAACCTCATAAAATATTGGTGTTTCAGGCCAAAGTCTTCCATGCTTAGTATTTGGACAAAGGCAATTTTTTCTGGAGAACATTTGGGAAAAACAAAACAAAACAAAAAATCTACTGACACACTTCTGAGATATGTGTGTGAGAAACACAATATGTATTGAATACGATACGTATCAACACAGTACAATACAAAATGTATTGAACATTTTGTCCATTGTTACAAAGTTTTTTCAGGTCAGCTGTTCCAGGATGGCTGAACAACAAAACATAAAACTTGGCATTAACAGTGCTTGTCTGGATAAACTGGGAGGGAGAGAGGAGGAAGATCACCACGTATGACTTGTCCAACCAAAACCTTGAAGACCAACACGAAGGAGTTTTCTGCAGTTTCTGAACTTCTCATTTTGTGTGTGAATCCACTGTTGCCTTCCCTTTGCCACTAAGTGAAAATTAATTCACAACCTGGGTCACTCTTCTGAGCACTAACTGAATTTCCACTGTTTGGCAAACTCCTGGAGCCTGTATTCATACATTGGTGATGATTATAAATGAGTTACCACACGTGGCTGTCCCTGATGATTATATCTGGAGGACAGACTTGCCAGACATTCCGCCAATCAATCACTGAGAAGGTTTTTGTTAACAAACCAGTGCCTTGCTCTCTGCTTGGCATGTTGGCTGAGAGCACTGTGGGACTGTAGCCATTCCTTCAAACTGTTGTCATTATGTTAACTTTCTAGCTACTTGTTGGTATCTTGGGCCAATGTTACTAATTTTCCTTTAAATCTCACCCAAGCCTTCTTTAAAAGAAGCCTTCTTTAAAGCTCACTTTACATAAATTAAAACCAAGTCTTATCAAATCTCTACTTTTGCCCTCTTCGGGCTGGCACCTCTTGTTGCCACTATTTCAAACATGATCTGATGCCATTTTGAAGCAGGAAATTTGGGTTACTAAAACTGTTTTATTGTTTCATCTCCAGTAAGAACAAAAAATATTTGATAACTCTATTCTATTTCTCTCAGTTCTGTGAAAAAAAAAACCCCATGCTCTCTGAATCTTCACTCTTTTATCTAATAGCTATTGTCTAATCAACTGCTTTTGTTCAATCTAGAAGACATTTTGAGGGAGGATATAAAATATTGAGTGCAATCACACAGCATGTACAGGGCAACCAGAGGATCAGGCATGGGTTTAGGAGAGGCAGGTCCTGCTCAACCAACCTGATCTCCTTCTATGACCACATGACCCACCTAGTGGATGAGGGAAAGGCTCTGGATGTTGTCCAGCTGGACTTCAGCAAAGCCTTTGATAGTGTCTCCCAGAGTGTTCTCCTGGAAAAGCCAGCTGCCCACAGCTTGGACAAGTGCACCCTTCTCTGGGTTAAGAACTGGCTGGAAGGCTGGGCCTGGAGGATGGGGGGGACTGTTCTGCATCCAGCTGGTGTCCAGTCACTAGTGGTGTCCTCCAGGGATCAATGCTGGGGTCAGTCCTGTTCAATATCTTTACTGATGATCTGAACACAGGAACTGAATGCACCCTCAGTAAATTCACAGACAACACCAAGTTGGGTGGAGTGTTGATCTTCAGGAGGACAGGAATGCTCTGCAGAGGGATTTGGACAGGCTGGATTGATGGGCTAAGGTCAATTGTATGGGGTTCAATAAGGTGAAGTGCCATGTCCTGCACTTGGGTCAGAACAACCCCATGCTACAGACTGGGAGAAGAGTGGCTGGAAAGTGGCCCATTGGGAAAAAATCCTGGGGTGCTGGTCAACATTGGCTGAACATGAGCCAGCATGTGCCCAGGTGGCCAAGAAGGCCAATGGAATCCTGGTTTGTATCAAAAACAGTGTGTCCAGCAGGACACTCAGGGTAGTGAGTGTCCCCCTGCAATCAGCACTGGTGAGGCCACACTTCAAATCGTGTGTTCAGTTCTGGGCCTCTCACAAGCAGAAGGACATTGAAGTGTGTCCAGAGAAAGGCAAAACTGGTGGAGGATCTAGAGGGTAAGTCCTGTGAGGAGTGGCTGAGTGAGCTGGGGGTTGGTCAGCCTGGAGAAAAAGTGGCTCAAGGGGGACCTTATTTCTCTCTACAACTACCTGAAAGGAGGGTGTAGCCAGGTGGATGTCAGTCTCTTCTCCCAGGAAACAAGAGACAGGAGAAGAGGACAGAGCCTCAAGCTGTGCCAGGGGAGGTTCAGGTTGGACATCAAGAGGAATTTCTTCGTGGAAAGGGTTGTCATGCATCAGAATGGGCTGCCCAGGAAGGTGACTGAGTCACTATCCCTGGAGGTGTTCAAGAAATGACATAACATGGCACTTAGTGACATTGTCTACTTGACAAGGTGGTGATCAATCAAAGGTTGGACTCAATGATCTTGGAGGCCTTTTTCAACCTAAATGATTCTATGATTCTATTCCATGATTCTATGAAAACACAGTGGAGGAGGACCAGGCTATATCCACATTTTCTACATCACACAGTAGATGAAAGAACAGTCACAGATGTGCGAGGGTGCGTGTGTGGTTAAACAATTATCCTCCCCTGGAAGGCAGGGTTCTAGGCTGCAGAAATGGGACAAATTTGGGATAAGCCACAGAGATTTGTCTGCACTCTGTGTGTAACAAGAAATCCTCTATGCCACACCAAACCACTTTGCATTCCCTGGGCTCTCCAAGTTTTCTGTGCTGCATATTGTACGTACACATTACAGTACTGGCTGAATTTATCATAGATACCTGTACTCACTTAAGTCACTTCTGCATTTAGGCTTGGCTGATTGTACAGGCTTCCTCTGTAGTCAATGAAGGGAGACAAGACACCTCAGGGAAACTCACCAGTTCCCAGCATAGATGTCAAAGGTAAGTAGAGTAATTGCCGTCTGGAACTGTTTATCTGCTGACCCCATGAAAAGCCTACGTGTGGAGCCAGACTAATGGTCTATACTGTAAGACAGCTCATATTAGCTGAAATAAATATTCCCCAGCCTGTTGGCATACACACACTACAGGAACACTACAGAAACCTTATTAACCTAATTTCATTTAAATCCTGTATCCCTGATGGTCAGAATACATCCAGCTTTCTAATACATTCTGAAAGACGACCATTGGCCAATGATTTCTTTTTCCAGGAACGTCTTTACTCTAGCTTAGAGTGGAATCAGACTAACACTGCCAGCAGTAAGTGGCAGAAGTATTTATTTTGGCTCCTAAATATGAAATTTAGCTCATTCAGCATTCAGGGTGTTGGCAGGAGAAATGGTATAGTGAAAGCTTTGATTTTTAAAGAGTGTCTGCCCCACCTGACACAATGGAAAATATAAAGGATTTTCCTTGTACCTATGAGCTTTGAGCAAGAACATTGCAAAGTTCGGTAATGATTTAACAGAATCTGAGCTGTGAATGTATGCTGCACATTTGAAATGAATGAGATTGATAAAGAGCACTACCAAGTAAGTACAATTAATTGCTTTTGTATGAAAAAATATATTGTTAATGACAGGGTAGTACTTATGTGTCTGCCAGCATAATTCTCAAATTCATCGAGGCTTTTGATGAAGACATGGTTTCACTAAGTATTTCTTACATCTTATCTGGCAAATACCAAAATAGTATGAATACTCCCTACGAGACAAGCTCCCAGATTACAGCTGAATAATTCAGACACAAGGAGAAGATTCTGGCATGGTCACAGCGCCAGCAGTAAAAGTCAGGTGTTCTCAATTGCATAGCTGTGCATCTTGCAGAGAGCCCTCTCCCCTTCCTTGCAGTGTTTCCATCGATGCCATTCATATGCTTGGTTCAAAATCTCTTTATATTTTTTTCTCTGCTACTATCATGCCTCACTACCTACTCCACATGGCCTCTTCAGCACCTTCACTTTGTCTTTTGGACCTTTCCTGCAGCTTCACTGTGACTCTGCTCTCCCTTCCTTACACAGAGCTGCCTGTGGCCTTCATGGTCCCGAGCAGGTGAAAAACTCTCTTCCTCAGGTTGTTCCCAGATCACTGCAGAGGGCTTAGACTTTATCATTGTGCTTGGGCTCACTCACAGAAGGCCTTAAGTTCTTTGGGAATACCACCAGTCACAAAACTCTGCCTTCGCAAACTGTGAAGGCCTTGGAGATTTCTTTTGCCTTTGATGAGTTTCTCCCTGTCTTTTAAGACATATAGACCACCTTCCTTAAAATGACATAAAGATATTTTTTCAAATGTTTGCCTTTGAAAAATATCAAGTTTCTGCTGGTTAGCAGACCACATTTTCAAAAGCAGGATACTGCTCTCAGCACTATTTTGCACAACAATACCCATGGCACACATTGTAATACTACACCCCACTGTTTCAGGGACAGAGACTACACCATTTTTGGAAAATAATAGTTTACAGTTCCTTCCCTATTCCTTCCTCCTAAAGATGATCACACAAAACTGAATGAGGCTCCAGAAACAGAAAGTTTACTACTGAAGCAGCAGAGGATCAAATAACATGGTGTTGCCTGGAAAATAGAACAGATCTTCTCAAACTACATTAGAGTGATAAATTAAAGGAAATCTCTACTTGAAAGCTTTCAAGTACACAATATGGCAAAAAAAGCACGTGGTACAGTAATTCTACAATTTTATAAGGTTAGTTGATTAGTATACCTATCACATATTGTCCAATTTAAAGGTTAGTTGGTTAGGTAATAATTCCCTGGGTCCTGCCTCACTGGACGCAGTCCAGGGGCTTCTTTGCCCCACTTTAGTTATGTCTGGTCCAGATTCTGGCTGGAAAACTGACCATCCTTGCAGTTGGTTCTCTTCTTGGAATAAGACTAAACAATATTTTAGGAATGTGTTTAGAAGGTCAGCTTATTGTTCCTAAATGTAGGGAAAGAGGATAGGAAAGTACTAGGAGCTACAGCCATGCATTAGCAATCTACAAAGCTACAAATATAGGAAAAATATAAAAAGGCATCAATGGACTCTGGGACACTGAGCAGCCTAAAGAACATATTTAAAGTTCTGAGTTGATAATAGACAATTATTTTTTGTCAGATGTTCTCATTAAATAGGAGTTGCACTGCAAACTCTGATGAGCAGCGTGGAGGCAGGAAGCAGAGCTTGTGTAACAAGGAGCAGGAGCAGCGCATGTTTTGTATTCAGCCAAGAGCAGTGTTGAATGACGCTGCTTGGAGCCACATCCAGAACTTTTGGCCAGGAAGACTAATTAGCTGTGTGCCAACGTCTGCAAAGGTAAAGTAAGAGGGAATAGAGGGGATTCTAGGAGACCTGAGAGTTTGTAGAAAAATATCTTGTGAAGGAAGAGGGTAAATGACTGCCTTTCAAAGAACTGTAACAAGTGTTCAGGCTCAGGGAAGTAATGTAAACAGAACAGTGGAACTCTTTAGCAGATGGAAAATTAAGCTAATATCTCTCACTTTGGATCAAACCACATCCTATTTTCAGGATCATTGAGCCTAGCCACATTAGACATGCATCTGGTCTATGGTACTCTTCTCAGCCCAGCAGTACCATAGCAGACACACAGTTTAGCTCACAGAAGTTGTTACATTCCAGTTTTCCACCATTAGGGACTGAAAAATTAGCATGAAAAGATAGCCCAAAATGAACAGATAGGCCTTAAATGCACAAAATACCTTTCAGTCTCAAATAGTCTTTATCTTTAATCACTTAGACACTTTTAATGTTATGCTCAGCCTAGAAGATACCAGGCAGGCTGAACACAGCCTAAGCAATTGCAAACTCTTTCTACATAAGTATTTACATCTTCCCAACTTTGATTTATTTTTGAGACTGAACACCAGTCATATCTCATTTTGCTTTCTTAATTTAATTTTTTTACTCAATGCAAAGAACAAGCTTCTCCTTTAAATAGATTTAAATCTGCCCATGATAATTTCTGAATCCTATGCACTGACTTACTGTGTACAGATACTGAACTAATATAATATGGCACAGTCAGGCTGGAAAATTAAGATGGGGCTAGATTAAGACTCTTCATATACCTGAGACATAAGGGAAAAGCCTAGTTTTTGTTTTTTGAGCTTTTTAAAAATAGAATCTGTAATAGACAAATTGGAGTAATTTGGGGGTTTTTTGTTTTGTTTTGGGGTTGTTTTGGTGTTTTTTTAAGAGATAAGCAGTTGCTTAAGGGAGAGCAGGAATACGAGATTCAAGAATTTTTCAAGAAATACACTTGAAAGAAAATGAGAGAGATTATGTCTTGAGACTGAGAAATGCGACTCTTTTGTATGAGAATTTACAGAAAGATTTACCTTTTAGGAACCCCAGGAAGAGGAAAGTCAGGCCCTTGGAAAGGTGAACTATGTACAGACCTGGTATAATTTTAATATCATGTTTCTCTAATGTTATGCTTTGCTCCTGCTGTTAGAATTATACAACAGCTTAGCTTAAACAGACTGGCCTTTTTATTCCCACTCAGTCACAAATCTGCTAGTCCAAGAGAAGAACCACAGTTACCAGAAATACATGAGAGTCTGCTAGGTAAGCTCGACTGATTGACAGGTTGCTCTTCTGTGACAAAATTCAAAAAGGATAGGCAGCATGAGGACTTATACATGCCTAGGGGGTACTTGTGGAGACCTAGAAGGGAACAGTTATGTCCTCTCTCCTTGCACTTACCAAGCTTTTCATTCCCTGGAAGACCAAACTGCCAGTGGCAAAGGAGGTAGAAAGCACAGGAAAACTGATCCTTTACCTGCAAACTTCTTGTTACATGGAAGAAGAAGAAGACGAAGAAGGTGAAGGAGAAGGTGAAGGAGAACATAAAGGAAAAGGAGAAGAAGAAATAATGGGAAAATGAATATTCAGACACGTAGATACTTAAATCCCTCCACCTCTTACCCTATGAACTAATGTCAGAGGTAACTGCTGCTTATGTGAGTGAATCATGCTTGTACTACTGAACTAACAACTTTTCCTGTCTCTTATCAAACAAGGCCCTCCACAATCTAGGACTGCAGATTTTTGCCTGGTTGTTATTGCCCTAATATAAACCCTCATGTGTGCAAATCACAGAATCATAGAAAGCTTGGGGTCTAAAGGCTGTTTAGCTCCAACCCCCCTGCCATGGGCAGGGACACCTTCCACTAGACCAGGCTGCTCATAGCCCCATCCAGCCTGGTCTTGAAGACTTCCAGGGATGAGGCACCCACAGCTTCTCTGGGCAACCTGTTCCAGTGTCTCATCACTCTCACAATGAAGAATTTCTTCCCTATATCTAATCCACAGGCTCTCATAGAAAGTTTCTATCCAGCTTCCTTGCAGGCCCCCTTTAAGTATCCAAAGGCTGCTATAAGGTCTCCCCAGAGTCTTTTCTTCAGGTTGAACAGCCCCAGCTCTCTCACCCTGTTGTTGTAAGAGTGGTGCTTCAGCCCCTGACCATTCATCTTCCTGGCCCTCCTCTGGGTCCAATCCAGCAGGTCCTCATCCTTCTTCTATTGGGGAGCCCAGAGCTGGATGCAGCACTCCAGGTGGGGTCCCACGAGAGGGGAGCAGAAGGTGAGAATCCCCTCCCTCGCTCTGCTGGCTGTGCTGCTTTGAATGCAGCCCAGGATGCGTTTGGCTTTCTGGGCTGCCAGGGCTCATTGCTGGGTCATGTTGTTCGTGTCCACCAATACGTACCTCCAAGCCCTTCTCCTCAGGGCTGCCCTCAATCCGTTCTCCACCCAGCCTGACTTTGGGCTTGGGATTGCCCTAACCCAGGCACAGGACCTTGTGCTTGGCCCTCTTGAATTTCATGAGCTTTGCACAGGCCCAGCTCTCAGGCCTGTCCAGGTCCCTCTGGATGGCAGCAGTAAGTCACCACAGCTCCACAAAATGGACCTTAGCGTCTCCATGCAGCTCCCAGCTTCTGCATTCAATGACTCACAATTGAACATAATCATTCACAGAGTGTGCAAACACAGCCAAAGCTATGCAAATTATGTGAAGTATTTATTTTTTCGTATGTTGCTGACAGCACCAGAGAGGCTGAGCACACAAACCAGTATTCCTACTGTGATTCAAGCAGTGGGTTTATCCTGTATTGCAAATGCTTAAAATTCAGTAATCTGCTCTGATGCTGCATGTGACAAAATAACTTGAGTCATTTCAGAGCAGTGTTAGGTCTAAATGATAACAGAAGCAAAAGGCACTAAGAGGTTACTTTTTTTCCACTATGCCTTTGATAAACACAAGCTAAAGCTCTGTTGAATAAAATGAAGCTAATGTTTTTGTGTTTCAAAGCTGAATCACAATTGAAAAGGTTTCTACGGAAATGAAGGAAGGAGGCCAAAAGAAAATTGTGTTTTCTTTTTCCCTTCAAATGGACAAGCTTTGCAGTGGTTATATAATATTTAAGTTACTGCATACGGAACATTACTCTGTTCAAGAATAAATGGTTCATATATGCAGAATGATTCAGCCAAATTTACATTCTGTGAATAAATGTTTATTTATGAAATTACACATGCAGCATAACCAAAATGAAGCACGGACAGGCTATGACAGCTCTTCTAAGATACGTACAATACCAAATCTTTCATGGAGCTACTAAACTGGCATAAACATATTCAATACGTAGCTAAAGTCACAAGAAGCAAACTGACAGGCAAGAAACAAATTTCTCACTACAGTGTTCCTGCTTCATCTTTTACAGGCCACGGACAAACTAGGTGGACCTGCAGAGACATTATGTCAAAATAGATTTTTTGAGACACTGGTGAGACAGCAGAAGAATAAAGAAAGAAACAGGATAAATGTTCAAGACAGCCACCTTCTAGCTCTGCAGTTAGGGCAGCATTCTAATTCAGACCAGAAGGAAAAGCAATGATTAACAACTTTAATAAAGTCAATATAAGTGGAACCTACATAAAAAAACTTTCAAAAGCAAGGCTTTCTAAGCTGCTGGAAAGGTTGAATAAGTTTCTCAGTGTGAAAGCTCCAAAAAAAATTTCTTCGAATTTGGCTAGAATGCGTATTTCTTTGAAATTTGAGGACAGAGCCACATAGGAAAAATACATGGACTGTACTGAAACTTACTGCTCTTGAACTTTGCATTATATAATGCCTTAACTTACAATTTACCTTGGTGGCCTCCTTAGGCCTCTTCATATAATCAACATAAAAGGGCTAAAAAGAAAAGGAAGAGTTTTGCATTAAACAACCAAAAGACATTATTCTTCAATCACCTGTGGGGTTTTTTGATTTTTTTTTTTCAATTTCCAGGCAAGAAAGTAGAGACTGAAGAAGCAATTTTCCTGAAGGTAAAGAAACAGCTAACATATGGGGCTTAGAACTTTGCTCACGGTGGACCTGCATCCTGTTTCAGATGCCAATTCCTTCCTCACACATACATGCCTGTGAACCTGTATCTTTTCCGGAAATTCCATTTTCCCACCTATGAAAAGGTTGCAATAACCAGCCCAAAGAGATGCCTATTTATTTCTGTTAACAGAAATATTTGTATGTCCGGATGATAACTAAGTCGGAAACAGAACTTGAGAGCCTTCATCCTAACACTTCTTGTTTTTCTAAGCCTCCTAATTGAGTACATCAGCAGCAGAACCAAAACTCATGGGTTTCCTAAAGTGTTTATGAAAATGTGTTAGAGTTTTAAAAGAACCTGTAAGCCTTAAATTCCACAAAGGCACTCTGCACTCTGAAAATCAGAGCTCAGTATTACAGAAGGGAGACCAACATCAAAACACAAGAGATGAAGAATATATTTTAAAAGAGCTATACTTGTTCCTTCTCTTTTGCAATTTCCAACCAAGCTGAGGTAAAATAATTACCGACCCTGCTAAAGCACAGTATTTCCTGTGTCCTTGGCACTGCTTGCAAACAATAGGGTACTGAAGAATCTAGGCAACTGCTTATAACTTTAAAACCTATTTTCAAAGTTTTGGGACTCAGTGAGAGCTACAAAAAGGCAAGTTATAGCATATGCAGCTAAATTACTGTCAAGATAGGCACATGCACACATGTTTTGGTAGGAGCAGTAAAAGCAGTCTTCATTGCGGCTGTGGTTTCTAATACTTGGCATCAGAATGACTTAATAAAGGGTGGATGTGTTCTGTTGAAAATCTGACAAAGTTTTTGCTTGTCTATAAGCAAGAATGTAATTCTGCCTGAGTGCTCTGAAAGTTATGACTATCCGAAAGAAGCAGCTTGCTGAGTTACAAAAATAATTGTACTTTTAACTGACACCATCATCACCACCCTTTCTCTCATTATAAAAATCCTGTGTTAACAAGAGTCTGTTTAATCGACCATTATAGAAATTGCTGTTAGCTAAATAATTCTATCACGATCACGTATGTTCTTCCATGTTATTTTGATTAGATGATATTCATAGTGTGTAAGCTGAACACTTCAATGGTAAAAAATAGTATAGATAAAGCTTATCTAGATATACTTTAGGTATAGATAAAATTAATCTTTGTTTTTGGAGTAGTGAGAGAAAGGAAATAATTTTTATGGATGCCATACAATTACATTTTAACGTATGATAAACATTTTTATGCAGAAATACAAAAATTTCTGTGTTGCCAGTGGAAGGAAAACAAGTTTTCCAAAGTGCTTTTGGAATCTTGCACATATTTAGTGAGCTTGGTCCATCTGACACTTTACAAGCTTGGATAGCCTTTGTGTAGATTTCTGTACATGTGAAATACTTCAGTTCTATTCCAAAAGACTTCAGAGAAACTGGATCAGTCATCACCAAAGGGTGGGGTTTTCGTTCTATTTCTCTAGACAGCATATGGCCAATTCATCTATTCCTAAAGGTTTGAATTTACAGTCATATTTTTCACCTACAAGTCTTGACCTCTCTCACAGATAAAATATCATAATTCCTGTTTTACAGCTGAGTCCAGTATAAGGCAGAGAGAAGCAACTTCCTCACAGTCCTGTGGAGAGTCATTGTGATGGGTCCTCAGGAATTTGTTCAAGCCTCTTGTCTTGGCCAAAATGAACAAGATAATATATTAATAATGTAAAGCACTAACAAGCCTCCTACCTGTGAATGGTTACAGGAAAGACAACCCCAGCAATGAAGGGCAGTTCACAAAAACATACCAGAGGAATCAGCTAAACTAAAGAGAGCCTATATGAGGCATTGCATTACACAATTGCATCTGTGTTTGTCATCAAATTCAGAACCATCAAAAGTCTGCAAAACTGAGTTGTTTTGCCACTGTAATACCTCAGACATTTCTGGGAAGTTCAGATTTTTCTAAGAAATACAATAGAGTGCTTATCAGTCACTGTAAAATTAGTGTGAACTGAGACAAGAACCTGCAACATTCAGCAACGCTTGTCTCTCTCAGGGACTTAGACTCAAACAGTTACGTTAAAGTTAAATGTTTTATACATATATTACAGCATTTGTCAAAAACTATGAAAAGTGTTTCCCATATGCATGCAAGCAACAGTCAAGCAATCAAGCTTTATTGATTTCAGCTCTTATAACTAGCAGATAATAAAACAGATACAGAACATAACATAAATACAACAGCCTGATAAGAAACCACAGCTCTCTCACCATGATTAGGAAAAAATGCAATCAATCACCATGACAGCCAAGATGACAATGATTCCATTTCATGGCAGCCCTCTAGAATACCAAAATAAAGTTTGCTTCACATATAACTAAAGCCAACTGAAGTTTCATTAAAAAAGAGAAGTAAGCAAAGTGTTGCACAGAAACTTTGATAGGACTTGGAAAGTTGTTTGTTTTGTTTTGTTTTAATTTGGTCTTTCAGTGCTGGTCTCTTGCTCTAATTCTGAGCAGAGGCTTCATTCAGGTAGAACAGGGACCAGCCCTTACATAAAGTCACTCTTCTCCCATCTTCAAAGTTTTCCCAGCGAAAAGTTTTGTTGAAATATAAATATTTCTGCGGTGCTTCTTGAATGACAGGGACACTTTTTGTTCAGCTGAAAATTTCCTCTCTCCGGGTCTAGCCTCCTAGGACACGAGTGGAGCGGCAGGGGCGCATCCCCATCCTCCTGCCGCTCCGCGCCCCGCCCTTGCCCCGCAGGACTTCAAGCCGTGAGGGTGCTGCGACATTAGACGTATCCATGGGGAACACCTACTCTAATAATTTCCTCCATCCCTCCCACCCCCCCATATCATGAATTTGTCTAGACACGGAACAATTTTCCGCAGGGCAGATCATCGTCCTCGGCCCTTCCTCCCCCTGGGCCGGACTCAACGGCGAGGTTAAGGCGACGCGGGAGGCAGAACCCGCCGCTCCCGGGCGCCTTTCCCCGGGACAAGCCCTCGGCACGTCGCGGGGGCTCTGGGAAGCGCCTGGGGGAGCGCCCCGGGACACGAACCCGCGGG
>VWPU01017926.1:0-10796 GCA_013398955.1 Callaeas wilsoni
GGCGCGGCCGCGGCCGCGGGGCGAGGCCGGCGCCCGGCGCGGGGAAAGGCCGGCGCTGTCCCCTCAAGCACCGCCCGGGACGGGCCCCCCGAGGCGGGGCAGGGCAGCCGGGGCTGCCCGCTGCCCTCACGGCCATCTCCTCCGCATTCCCCGGGCTGCGCGGGGCGGTTCTGGGGCTCAGCCCGCGCTGGTCCAGGGCTCTGGGGAAGGCTCGGCGTGGGGAGGCGGCGAGGCTCGGGGCTGCTGCGGGTGTGTGGGAGCCTTCCCTGCTCCTCTGTCCGGCCCCTCCTCGGCTCCATCGTCAGGTCCCGGTAGTGCCGGGGATGTTTTGTTGCCCACAGCCCGCGCCCCAGCCGCCAGAGATGGTCCCTGCTCTGCCCTTCTCCTGCCGCCGGCCCCAGACACCCGCGGGAGCTCACCCGCACCTGCCCCAGCTCTGAATTTAACAGAAACGTCTCCAAATCCTCCTGCTTTGATCTCTGAGAGAGCAAATTTGGAGGGTGCTAATCCCCGAAGGGTTAAAAGCTTTGCATCCGTGCCTTGGTTTGGCCGCCTCCGGTACCGTCTGAGGGATTGTGGATTTCATTCACAGACTGAGTCAGGCAGGGCCATAAATATTCACCGTGGCTCTTACCACACGGTCCAAGCAGCTCAAATCCCATCTGCCTCAATTCCAGGATACTTTTTGAGGAAGGTGAGGGCTGGAAAGGCAAATCTTCAGTGTGGAGGAACTGTGATGGACATAGGAACTGGGGTGGTGTTAAACACCCACTGCTTTTCTTGGTGCTGGCACCAGCCAAGGGCTGGCTGCACGTGGTGGGATAGCCCAGCACCTCCGCTTTTCAAGCTCCTGCGGGGCTTAAATCCTTTGAACTTCTCATCTCGGACTCCTCACGACATCCAGGCCCAGACCCTGGTCCTTGGCATCCTCACCTGCACTCTCCCACCATGACATGCATAAAGAAGATCCTCACTCAATTTTCAGGTTAAAATTTTCAGTGTTGCCTCTGATAAATGATTCTTAATTCAGTCTCAATGCAGTATAAAATAGAAAATGCCATTTTAGTTCATTTTTCATTTTTATTCCACTTTCTAATGATAATTTTTCATTAAGCATCTAATCACATCCTAGCATTTCTCATCAGCAAGGCTTTACATCAGCAAGGTGCTTTACAAAAGAGGGAAAAATGCGATTATTCTAATTATCCTTATTAAGGCTGAGGTTTTGGGCAGCCTTTGCAGATAATATAGGCCATAAATAATTAAGAGTACAATCTAATTAGGAGAAATTCCCAGTTGTAAACTGAAGTGCCACACTGAAGAAAGCAGTGTCCAAAGGCACAGCCTTGTAACCTAATCTCCCTGATCAGAACAGTATCCCATTAACCCACAAATCTCCCCTCTCCTGACCTGTCTGCCCGAAGGACAGGTAATTCCACGTGCAGGATCCAAGGGAGGGAGTCTCAGTGACCAAAAGCAGTCTGGAAGGTGTTCTATTGAAGTTCTTTGTCATTTGAATAAAGGTCTTGTGTTTACCAAAATGTCCAGCCAGGGCTGAGCAGGGTTGGGCATAGAACTGATGGAGTTTTTTAGCAGAAATAGAGTTTAGAAACAAGAAGCATTGCTCAAACTGGAGTCCAGAAGATACAAAAAAAGGTTGTGGCCTGGATCCAGTTCATCCACGACTTAAATAGAATTGTGACCTGAAACTTGCTCTGAGCTCTTTGTGAAATTTCATCAAAGTTGGACATGGGCTTTTCTGTTTGGGAATTTAGTTTGCTTGTGCTAAACTGGCTCTGTGTATCCCAGCACCTGCGTGTCCTGCTAGGCGCTGGCTACATCAGGACCACTCTTTATCCACATATCCACAGGACTACGTGGACGAAATCCTTGTTCTCATTCCACGTACCTGCTGTCACATCTGAGTTGTTCTGTGGGAGTGTTTTTGCTCTGATCTGTGGTTACCCAGCACTCAGCGATGACCTAATTGCAACCTTCTCGTTAGGCAGAGGAATTTCTGAGTTTGGCTTTGCAGTTCACCTTCTCAGTAAGTAAATCTTTGCTCTGTGTCACCGTCTACCATCACCTTAGCCCAGTGTTTCTGAGGGACCATGAGGCTGATGAGGGCAGTGTGTGTCTCTACAACAGCTTCTCCCACTCTACCATTGCAATGTCTAACTCAGAGCAGGTGCAGACCATGTTGTCAGTGAAAATTCCCAAGTCTGGTGATCTGTAGCAGCTTTCTTACCACTAAAGGAACTGTACCTGTGTTAGTCTGGTGTTGTGTAATTCCCTTGAAAGTTGGTGATATAAGAGCAGCTACAAATAAAGCTGAAAATCCCAGACTGCCTTTCTGCCTGAGACTGATGGGGCTTAACCTTGGCCAAGGAATGCTGGTGTAATTTTCAAATGTAACTCAAAGGGATGCTGATTGCAAGTGACATTGAAATGAGTCCCTAAATCCCTTAGGGTCTTGGACAGACCTGTATCTTGACATATCTGTGCTGTGATTTTTTCATTTGTATGGTGTTAACTGTAGTTCAGTCTCATTGCTGGAAGCTTGGAGTGGTGAGGCACGGCTGGAGCCACAGTGATGCTGCTGGTGCTGGGAGCGTGCTGCACACGGCAGAGGAGGACCTGCAGAAGTAAAAAAGCTGGGAGTGCAGACATTTTGAGCAGCAGAATGAGGGAGGGTGAGGGGAAAAACACAAAAGACAGGAATGAAAACTAAACCACCAGCAGGGTTGTAGGTGAGGATGGGTTCCCTAAGAACATTCTCATGTGCTGCTTAGGGGAGGGAGAAGAGGAGAGCCTTCATGCAGAAGTGCATTTCCACACAATGAAGCCTTTGGTTTCTTCCCTTGCCCATTTGTAGAGCGCTCACATCTTTCTTTCCCTTACTCCAGGAGACATTTCCTTTCATTTACCAGTGTTTGGAAGGAGCTGAGGCACTGTTGGGCTCCCTTATGAACCTAATCTGTGGGAAACTCCACATAAATCCCTGAATTTCCCAGTCCTGCTAGAAGGAGGTGTTTGTGCCGTGGAGTTGAACACGAGGTGGAGGTTCCTGCACAGGGAGGGTTTGACGCTGCCCCAGTCCTGAGCCTGTGACTCTTAATCCTGCCTTGCTTTGAAGTCTGAAGCTCAGGAGTCTGCATTAATGATCAAGGGGCAGAGCTGAATACGGAATTCCTATGGCACGAAGGTAAAGGTGTGGGTAGGAATGTGGGAAGAGAATATTTAAGAGCAGTCTGGCATGTATAGTTAATAATATTAAAAAAGTAATCATGTTAATTTCCTATAGGTGCTCAAGTTCTCAAGGCTTTGAGTGTCTTCTCATCCCTTGCAGATCACTGGTCTCTGGCTGGATCCTGTCACATCCACAATATTAAATTCCTTGAAAAGTAGAAAACTTCACGTTTGGAAACTCTTGTCCTTCTCTACAGTGGGAAACTTGCTCTGCCCCCTTAGGCAGGAATGTCTGTTCCTCATGCAGTGTTCCAGAGCTGTGCCTGGCATTTGGCTGTCACTCTGTCCCCCTGTGCCAAGTGTCAGTGATCCCTGAATGCTTAAAAAGTTCCTTGGGACTCTCAGCAGATGTGAAGCTCTTCTAAATGTGAGATTTGTCAGGAGCAGAATGCGTTAGAACAATTATTCCTGACTTTAACTTACAACTGTGTTAAAACTCACTTATTTTTACCACAGTGTGTTCTTTTTAGGGCTCTGAGCTGTTTCTCTAATTCAGGAGCTGTTCTTCCCAATTTTTACTTCATAAAGGAAAATAGTCAGAAGGGCTGTGTATCTCGCTACACATAATATACAGATATATACTGCATTATGAAGTCTCAGGTATTTTTTTTGGTGAACACTGGATTTCTTTATGTATTTAATACCATAGTGTAAATGAATATTTATGGAGGTGTTGGAGGTCTTTGGGTGAGCTGTGACAGGTACAATTTTGATCCAAATCCCAGGAGAAAAACCCCATCTCTGCCATTGCTTTCTCTTCTTGTCCCCAGGGAATTAAAAAGACAAAATATTTTAAGCCATTGAACGTGCACTGAGCTTTAGTTCGTTAGCTAAGGAGGAGTAGGATGTCTTTCCTCAGCTGCATTCAAAACTGAAGAACAAAAAGCTACCTTGAAAAATGGCCTTTGGGAAGCAGATGGCAGAAGCCAAGAAACTTGAGCCCTTTGCTAATGAATACTCTGTCCTTAACATTGTCTCTTTTGTTTCCCACACTTCCATGAGCTGCACATGGATTCAATTTGCCAATTTTTAACCCTTCTTCCTGGTGCCTGATCGGAGCACAGTTTGGGAGCTGGGACAGCTGGCACTGAGGTGTTTGGCTTTGGGTTTATTTTTTCTGCCTGTTTGTCCCTGCGCAAGCTCTGGCTCAGGTGCGTAAGGTAATCCAGGAGACACGGCTTGGCTGCATCCTGGGGAGAGGGAATCAAAGCTTTTCCAGCTTCCTGGCAAAGGGTGGAACAGAGAAGGGCTGGGAGCAGGTTTGCTTTGATGAAAACATAGCAGCATTCCCACTGTGGCTCCACTGTCGGGGAAGGTGTTGGAGCTGTGCTGGGACTTTTTTAAGGAGAGCTGTTTTTCTTGGCAGAGCCCAAAAATTGATGGAAAGTCAGGGTGGAGCCAAGGGATTTGGCATCATGGGAATTTCTCACACCAGCTTGTCTTTGTGTTGCAGCCCCACAGAAGTGCTTTCTGCTGAGAGAAGCATTTACATCAGATGTTTATTTGAGACAGTGAAATTTATTCCACTGAGTGATGATTGCCCAGAGTAAATGCAGTTCTTGGTAATGACTGTGTTGTTTCCAAAAGCATAACTAGCTCCTAGAGTTGCTGATTGCCAAATTCTTAGGGATCTAATTAATCATCAGTTTAAAACAAAAATGGCATTTTATATCAAGAACATAATGCATTTTCATCCCTCATTTTTCTCTTGGTAACTGTTGAACGAATATCACCAGCAGAGAGTGCTGGTGCTCTTCCAGAATGTGGCAGCAGCTTCTGAAATTGATTGTAAAATCTAATCAGACTTTGTTCCATAATTCTATTTTTAGTTTTTCATTTACATGAAAATGAAATGTTAATCAATTACCTGTAACTTGATATCTTGCGCTAATTATCAGTCTTTTTGTAGCTTACTACAGGGGAAAGATTGTTTTTAGGAGCACATCTATGTATCCATAAATGTTCTAATTGGCACTTTTTGAAGCAGTTATTTAAGAGAAATTAATCTATTTTGTTTCAGTATGTTTTTTTTACATAACATTTTTTTCTCCTTTCGTTTCTCTTCTTTAATTTCATGTTCAGAATAAGCTGGTTACTCTTCAGTACAGCTTCTCTGTAGCAGGGGAGGATGGTTCTGCTCCTGCAGTTAGCAGAGCTCTTGCATGCACGCGGCGCTCCGTGTTTCACTGAGACCATGCCTTTACCCTTCCCAGGAATGCAAGGTTGCTCCCAGCCAGAGACTGCTGTTGATTTGGCCTCTTTCATTTCTCACTTCTGAGTCTGCTCCTGACATCAGCACTAAAAATGAGTTGCAAGAGCTTTAAATCAAAGAGCACCCTCTCTTCCCCATCCCCACGGTATTTATCAATACAGCTGCACCATTTTAAGGCCTGGAGGCTTTGAAGAGTTTGGGCTTTTTGGTATCAAATCAGTCATGGTTGTCCCCTCTTAGGCTTTATGGTCATTGAAATATCAGGAATAGCAAGTCTGGTTTTTGCTGCAGAACCTGCTGTACGTCTTGTTCACTTGTAGTTTCGTACAATCTTTAGTCCTTGAGAGCAGACAAATACAGTGTTGAAGTTCAGTGCCCCCATGCCTCTTACAGTTCACTCTGGTCCAAATCCACTGGAAGTTGAGGGAATCTTCCAATTAATTCCAGGAGATTTTAAAGACACATCTCTTTTTAAAGAGACTTGAGAGGTAAGAGTGCAGAGAAGCAAGGGAGATGGTCAACTTTCCTACATCAACATTGTTAACATGTAATAGACATCAGTTAAGGGCTTACAGGTCCATCTTTGGGCCTGTAAAAACAGTGTTTTATAAGGAAATCACTTGGTCCAAGCTAACCTTATTTTGCCCAAACTACATTTAACTGTAGGGCACTGAGGTGTGAATGCATTTAGGGCAAAGCTGAAACATTTGTTTTTCCATAGCTGGCAGTTGTTTATCGCTCTCCTGGATTCCCGGCTCTCTTCTGCAGTTCTGCATAGAGAGGGGCCAAGGTTCAGCAGTTAGAATAATTCTCCTTACAGGTGGTACCTGATCAATCACCTCACGGGTGACATGTCTCTGCTGACCTCTATATTACATTTCACTGTGGTAAGCTATTCCTTTTCTCCCCCTTCCTTGCAGGCCTTTTCTTCACCCCAGAAACCATACTGCACTTGAGTTACAATCCGTTAGAGGCACCTCCCAGACTGACAGACTTTTAAAACTCTTCACACGCAGCAGCATGAAAAATCTTAGATGAGCTGTTGGCTGTGTTACAGTGTAAATCACAGTAGAGACAGGACATGAAGTTGGCTGTGCAGAAGTTCCTATATCAGTTACTTCCCTCCCAGAAGTTATGTGGTCATCAAAGTTTTATTGTGTAGAATTGGTAAAATAATACACTTGTGTAGAAAGACACAGCGGTTACTGAGTGAAGGCCAGAGGAATAAGTAGTGTGTAACTGTTCCTGCTCGTGTGTTTTGAGAAGTAGAATTTTTCTAGCAATTCCACGCATGTCAAGTTTCATGGTAGTAGTTTCTGGTGCTGCTGGTCTGTGAATAGCTGTTGTTGCCATCTCGGAGAATGCTAGCTCGTTTAATCCATGCCTCAGTCTCTTGTCTGTCTGATGGTGTTTCCCTTCAGAAATCGTAGCTGCTCTCCGGCCGTGCCCAGTGGCAGGACCCGAGGGAGCCCTTCAGGCTTTGTCACAGCTCAGGGCTGGATGGGGCAGCAGCGCCAAATCCTCTGCGTATGACTTAAAGATGGCCACGGCCACCCTGAAGGTGCTGGGTGCTAAAACCAGGTGGTAAAACAGCAGCAAAAGCTGCAGTACTGCGTGTCCAAGCTCAGTGTATGTGTGGGCAGCAAGGCAGGGCCTCTGCAAGTGCAGCCTGAACTCCCAGCCTGACTCTGGACCAACCACTCGACCCTCCTGTACCTTGGTGCCTTCTCCAGTCATTGTTAGCGATTCTTACAAGATTGTGGAATCTTTTAGTCTTTTGGATCTGTATTCCCAAACGTGTTGGTTTGCTTACTTCCTTTCTTCAGTTAGTATCTGTCAAACTGACCTGGAAGTGTCCAAGGCCAGGTTGGATAGTGGAAGGTGTCCCTGCCCAAAGCAGGGGCATGAAATGAGATGAGCTTTAAGGTCCCTTCCCACACAAACCATTCTGGGATTCTGACTTTGGCTTCTACGATGAGAAATACACTCTCCCTTTTCAGAAATTCCTATTCCCTGCTCCTGCTCACATTCCTGGCAAACATGCTTAGCTCCTCTTCTTAGTTTTTTTGACTACTTCTTGTATTACTGTCTGTTTACTGTAGGGTCATTATTTTGCCCAATAATGCATTTTATAGACAAAGAACCTCTCACTTTGGTGGGGACGTTCTGTCTGGCCCTAAGAGCTACATGCCACTTCTGAGCCCTGCTGACGCTTTATTTTTACGTGCCAGAAGAAAAGCTCTGTTAAACTGGCCCGAGATCAGAGATGCACGGAAATTAATTCAGGCCCCTGTGCGCTGTGCTGAGTGGATGCTGAACGGAGCTGTGCTGGGTCTGTACAGGAGGGATAATATCAGCAGCTTCCTGAGCTCCAGCTGCTGCGGACAAAGGGCGGCAGAGTTACAGCCATTCCTGGAGGGAGGAACTTTAAGATGGAGGAATTTTAAAGAATGTGAAGGACGACCTCTTAAAAAATTGTAGGTGGAGCAGTTCCAGGTTTTCCTAAGCCCGAGATTTATTCTCCTACTTTGAACTGGTTGCCGTTGTAGCGCTTATCTTTTGTGCTTTTTAGCACAACCACCGTGACCTTTGTGTGATTGCATGAATTGGCCCGAGCACGCTGGAACAGTTATTAGGAACCCCTTTCTTGTGTTGTTTCCTGAATTCCCACATTGTGGCGTGATGTGTGTATGGAAACTGCTGGCTTCCTCCGCTGGCAGCCGTTCAGATGTGTGCTGCAGCTCCTGAGCACCGGCCTGGGCGGGGAGCTGGGTGAAGGGAGGATACAGGGGGAGAGTATTTTAAGGAAAAGAGTTTGGATTTCAGGCAGCTTTGTTCTTTTGCAGTTCCGATAAGGCTGGTATCTCCAGTCGTGTGGGTTGAACACGAGCAGTGCTCCTGGAACAGGCAGCAGAGGAGCCGAGGTTAACACGCCTCGGGCAAGGCTCGCTGCTCCCCAGTGCCTGCATGAAGCAATAGTTGTGCTTTCCTGGTGACTCTGCCTCCTCTCTTTACTCCCATATTTTCTTTGAGCGTGTGGGAGGGAGACAGGATGTGTGACTGAAGCACAGTTTATAGCTCTTTCCCTCGCTCTAGCTGTGCATTTCCCTTAGAACGCTGCCCCACAGCATCCAGCGAATGTGGGCTTCAGTAGCTGCTTCTGCACTGCCTTTTTTTTTTCCTTTGGCATTTCCAACTGTAAGGTTATGGGATGTTAATGAGCTGTTTACATGTGTTTCTGCATTTCTTCCATTAAAACATTCCAGTGAATGAACGTTGGTTATGAGGGGGAAAAATAGGTATTTATAGATGTTGCATTTGGGATTTCTGTAATTCGACTTCCTGAATTTTTGTTCAAGTCTTTGTTTTCAGTGTTAAGAGTTGGGAATGTTGGAAAGGATTTATTTGCTCAGAGTGATTAAAAGGTAAATGGCTGAATCATTCCATCTCTCCTCACATGAAGGCCAAATTTCACAGTGCAAGGATTTGACATGCAGCCAGTTTTTGCACTTTCAGTTCTTTTTGCAAACTGGTGGCATCTTAGGCCCAAACCTTACCAAATTGGGACTGCTTAGTGGGCTTCATATTTGCATGATCAGGCCTTTATGTATTAAATCAGCTGTGGACACACCGTGACAGCTGCATTCAGGTTTTTTGTTTCGCTCTTTTTTGAAATTACAAGGTAATGACCAGGAGCCAAGTGGAAGCTGTCACTGGGAGATTGTCCTGCTCGGGAGTTCAGGACAGGAATGACCTCACTGGGGGAGGATTCCAGCGCTCCCTGTGCAAAGGCTGGAGGAGGAGGTGGATTGTGAGAAAGGCAGGGCTCGATTGTTTGTACACAAACAAGTCCCAACTGAAGGACCAGTTTGTTATCTCTGAGCCTTGTTTAGACTGGGGATTTGCCCTGATTACAGGGATGGGGTGAGGAGAAGTTGGTGTTGCTTAGCCCATTTCAGAACAAGAGCTTTGCCTCTCTGGTGCCAAGACTGGTTCCACTGCAAGAGCTGGCTGTGTTACTGCCATTACTAATCCTCTATCAGATCTTCTAAAACAAGACTGCCTGAAGTCTTTCTTTTTAGCAACATTTTGGGATCCTTTTACAGGCTTTTGAATGGGGACACATGCACAAAGCTAATGCGTTCATGCTTTGCTGTAAAGGTTGTGAAATGTTTAAAGCTAAACTGCTTTAGGAGTTGAAATTCCACACTGTGATTCCAGGCACTAAAGCCTTCAGTAAAAGCCACCTCTGAAAGTGGTCACCATCTTTTATCATTTGACAAAATGCTGAAACACAGCAAAATCAGAGTTGTATTTGGGGAAAACGGAAGTGTCTTCAGTCTCCTCTTTCCAGACTGACCATTATTTCCAGCTGTGGCAGAGTAGTAGAGGTCTGTGGATATTCCCTATTAGGATAGCCTGAGCTTTGGAAGATCATGTGATGTACATGTTGGTTTTAAGCAGAATGTTATATACAGGGATCTCCTTTAATACCCTGCCTATATGCAGTTGCTTATGATCAGTTCTTGCCACGCTTTCATTTATTTTCAGCATTTGGCCAGCAAAAAGGGGGTGAGTCCTGGGCTGGCGTACATTGCTGTAAACCCATTTCGCTCCAGTGGTTTGGCCAGGTTGTTTTTGATGGGGCTGACTCCTGTGGGTGCTTCCAAGCTGCCCAGGTGGCTCCTCCTGCAGAGGGACCAGGGCTGTCCTGGGGGCACCGGGCACAGCAGCAGCGGCCGGGCGAGGGAGGGCATTGTCCTGCTGTGCTCTGCACTGGGGCGTTCTCACCTCGAATGCTTTGAGCAGTTTTGGGCACCACAATATACAAAAGACATTAAGCTTTTAGAGAGTGTACAAAGGAGGCCACGAGGATGGGGAAAGGTCTAGAAAGAAACTCTTATGAGGAGTGGCTGAGGTCGCTTGGTGCGTTCAGCCTGGAGGAGACCTCATTGTGGTCTTCAACATCCTCCCGAGGGGCAGCGGAGGGGCAGCTCCGACCTCTGCTCTCTGTGAGCAGGGACAGGAGCCAAGGGGACGGCTGGAGCTGTGTCGGAGAGCCTCAGCTTGGCTATCAGAGAAAGGTTCTTCCCTCGGAGGGTGGTGGGGCACCGAACAGGCTCCCCAGGGAATGGGCACGGCCCCGAGGCTGCCAGAGCTCCAGGAGCGTTTGGACGGCGCTCTGAGGGATGCACGGGGTGGGGTTGTTGGGGTGTGTGTGCAGGGCCAGGATCCGCAGCGCTGCTCGCCGCGGCTCGCAGCGCTCGGGCCGGGCGGTGTGTCCGTGTGTCCGCACACAATAGCGGCGGGCGGGCGGGCGGAGCGGAGCGGAGCG
>VWPU01017927.1:0-46458 GCA_013398955.1 Callaeas wilsoni
CAAAAACCAGGCCGTGCAAAACGGGTACACCACCCAAAATTCTGCTTCAGAAATGCAGAAAAACTGAATGCAGAACAGCAGTAGGAGAAGAGCAATTTCTGTGAGCAGTGATGTAGGAGCAGTGACGCAGCCCTTGAGGGAAACAAAAGATGCAGGTGGAAAGAGAAGAAATGAGATTGCCTCAATTTATCAATTACTAAGGCAATGAACAGATTAACAAAATGAGGAAGTCCTGGGGGTAAAAAAATAATGTTCTGGCTGTTGCTGGGCTCTGCTGTTCCTGCTGGGTTCAAGTGGCAGCCATGGAGAGTCCGGCAGGGCTGCTGGGCTCTCAGCAAGGGCACAGGTGGGTGCGTGGGGAGGGATGGCTGGACAGGAGGAGAGATGCCCTCGAGGAGGGATCAAAAGTGCAGCTCTTCAGATAACTGGGATGTTTCTCTGGCTCTTGGTATATACAAACCACTGAGGTGAGGTGGACCAGTGATAGACTCTTTTGTTTATGCTTTTGGTCTGAGGATGAAAGGGCATTTTTGGACACTGAAGGTGCAGGAGGGATGGCAGTGACACCTTCCCAAGGAAGACAGACACAGGACAAAACAACTGTTTCTCACATCAAAGAATTATTAGACTCCACAATCTTATTGTACCAGTGGGTATTTCCAAAGCAGCTGGAGAAATACGGTCTGATTTCTCTCCAAAGCCAGGGAAGTACTTGTCCTGACTTGGCAGCAGGGGTGACACAGCTGGGCACAGAGGTGTTTCTTCTGTTTGCCCAAGGCTCCTTGCCAAATCACATCTGCCAGACTTGAAGGGCTGGATACTGACACTCCCAGGTACAACGTGCCCAAGTGGCCACTCTGTAGGTCAGAGTGTTAAAGAACACAGAATCACAGAATGGTTTGGGTTGGAAGGGATCTTTCAGATCAGCCTGTTCCAAACCCCTGCCATGGGCAGGGACACCTCCCACTAGACCAGTTTGATCAGAAACGGTAACAAAGTTGACAGGATCCATGCAAAATGGTTCCTTCATTTAAATAAGTCTTTTACCGAAGTTTGTTTCTTATGCAGCAGCAATGCTAAGAGGGAGGGAACATTTCTTGAAGCTTCTTCTCACTAAGAAATTCCAAACTCAAGAGAAAAGACCTGTAACTGAGACAAAGAGGATTTGCTTCAGTTCCTTTTGTATGCATGTAGGTTGCTGAGTCTTTTCTCAGTGAATTACAATAGATCGCTCAGCTCGGGACCTCTTTACAGTCTTCTGGAATTAGTTCCAATAACACATGATGGAAATATTCCATTCAGGCAAAGGATTAGGAGAAGATACACACACTTGATGTGAAAATTAGCAGCACATACAAATGAAATTATGATCTCCTTTCCACCGTGCCACAAAATCTGCAGCCAGCAGTGGGTTCAACCAGCTGAAATTAAGGGCTGTTTCACATTTTGTGGGAGCTGAAGGAGACATCCATTCTACCCATCATCTGTTGGGGGTCAGACCAGATGCTGAGAAGACCTCAAGGCATGTGCAGGGGCTGGGATCCCAGCAGGAGGTGGATATAGCCCTTGGGAAGGAGCTGGGCAGAGCTGGGGTCCAACCTCCCCTGGGAGAGCCCAGTTCTGCTGTGCCTGCCCCAGCCCCAAACACAGCTCTCAGTCTAAGAAAACGGTGGGATCCTACAGTAATGGCTCTGTTGTACTTCTCTGCTACTGCAGGGGGAAAGTGGAGCACACTCTCTTGTTCCTGTGAATTGGTCACGTCATGAAGAACTGCCGTGAATCTGCTCTCCACCGACAGGCTGAGCTGTGTGACAGCAACTGCCAAACACTGCCTGAGGGTTCAGAGTTCATCATCGAGGGAAGTGGCACATTCAGGGCTGGTTCACTGGGACTCAGAGCTGCAAAATGCATTCAAAATGCACTGAATAGAAATATACATCAGTAGAAGAAATACATCGTAAAATGACTCTTCAAACATCACCGTCAATGGGCCCAGTGTCACAAATACTTTTATGGCATGTTTGTTTATAAAAGAGACTGGAAAAGGCATTATTCTGTGAATATTGGTATATTTTCTTCTGCAGGATGATACAGCACAGACTTATCAAAGCAGGCCCCAAGGCAGGAGCAACCCAGATTATCTTGAATATCAAAATGTACAATCACGCATTGCCTGCAAAGGCAAAAAGATCACTTGGCATTGAGTAACTACAGCCTCATTATCATTGTAAATTATTATTTTTACTGCAAAGCTTTTCCCAGTGTTGGACCCACAATCATCTCAAAGTAAGAGGTTTATATCCCTCTTCCTGTAAATCAAACTCGGAACAAATAAAATTTTGCGAAATTTTGCTGACCTCCTGCTGTTGCCTTTGCATTAGCCTGCCCCAGCCAAATCCCTGTGTGTCTTCTCGGACAAACAGTTCAACTCCTTCCACCAAAATTACACACTAAATTTGCAGACCCCTTGTTTTTCAATATTCCATTAGAGAGTAGAAACAGCATAAGTCTTATATAAAAGAGTGACCCCAAAACATGAGAAACTTGCAACCTCTGCAGAGATCATCTCTGAACTTGAAAAGGGGCTCAGTTAGTCGGCTAACAGAAATATTTACCCAGCTCGAGGAAAAATACTCAGCCACAGATTTTTATCTAACAGTGTCTCTAGTGACAGCTTAACATGGAATTTGTACTCAAAGGGGTAATTTAACTTCAACAAGCTTTTCCTACAAAGAACACTGAAAATTGCAATTTCTCTGGTCGATGGATGCTTTCACTGTTTCTGGTATAATGTTCTCTCAGTGTATAGAAGATTACTCATATTTTGTTGCTCATATTATTTACAGACATAGGTCTCAACACATACACAGGTATTGTGTGTACCACGGAGATGTTGGAAAGAAAAACTGCTGAGATTTCCACCTCTCCACGAGAGAGAGGTTTGAACCAGTTCCCAGATGTCACATGACAGTTAAAATAGAACTATACTCATGTTTTTATTCAAATAACTACTCTAAAATTACAAAAGATAAGTACTACCTTTCAGCATGAATAAACTTGAATACGTGCTAAAAATAATCCCACATTAACTCCTGAAGTCGCTGCCTTCTGGAAGGTGTAAATGGATAGAGTTTGCTATTAGATGTTTTATATAACCATATGTCAAAAAATTCAATAGACTGAAAATTGCATATCTGAAAAGTGAATCTGCAGCATTTTGAGAGGTAGTGTCACTTATTTTTTTAAATGGCAACTCAAATCTTTTATCTACGATGAAGATTTTGATGCAAATCATTTTTTTACTCTGGTGACATAAAAACTTTAGGGGATGGACAAAGAGGTCTGAAACACAGCCTAGGGATTAAGGTACAATTCTCTCACCCTCACTTAGAACTGTTTGTACTCAGGAGCGAGTAGCCCTGGTGAAATCAATGAACTCAACTGCAGAGTAAGGGACAACTCAAAATGAGGAGGGCAAGCAGTGTCTGAGCCACTTCTAATAAATGTCCTCCAGTGGCAGACTGTGGTTTCAGCTGTAAACCAGAGTCCTCCCCGTCTTTTATTTTTGTGTATCACAGCAGATTTTTTACCTCAGCCAGCTGGTGAGAACAGCACAGGACATCACCTTTTGGCTCTGCTGGCATGGAAGTTGCTGAGGTGCCTGCAAGTTCGGAGAGGAGTTATTTACTATATGTCACTTATTTCTTGTAAAGTTCTCTCAATGCAGCGTGTGGCACGGGGTAGAGGGACAGCACAGCAACGCTTCAACAGCTGCTTGGAGTTTCTTGAGCAAGGGCAGTGCTGAGCTCTGTGTGTTTCTCATAACTCGGAGGACAATTTTCATCCCTGGTTCAGGCATTGCTTTCAGAAAGCACAGCTGCTGAGCTTCACCAGGAGAATGTCTGGAACTGTGAATAATAAAAGGTGTATTAACCCGAGTACACAGATTACAGCCTTTATTCCTACAAGATACAGCACAAGCAGCTTCTTTCATGTGCAAGGGTGGGTTCTGTAAACCCAAGTAAAGCAATACATAAGCAAGCAAAACACAATACAAAATGAATTTGTAAGTACTAAGTAAAGAGTCTGAGAACTACTGCAAATGGCAACTTCTGAGCATTTAAAACATGGAAGGTTATGCCTTACTGGAACAGAATTCTCCAGGATTCATCATTTGGGCTGTAATGTCAAACAATCATTTGTGTCAAACACAGGATCTCTATATAACTTGGCCTTCACTCTGCCACTTCTGTTCACATCTTAATTACAAAGACACAAATTTTCAAAAATAATGGTGAATATTGTTAAAAATCTTACTACATATTAGTTCTACTTCCCAACAGTATAGTGGTATCCAAATTTGAAGCTGATAAATTTGCAGTGAGGCTCCTTAATGTTACTCAAAGTCCCAGTGTCAAGGAGGAAATTACATACTGGACCAGTTCCCAGAGAGAGTTTGTAAATTCATTTGGGGTCCCTAAACACTGTGCATGTGAGCTGGTTTTCTAATATGTTACTAGCCTCGACGACATTGAATAATTTTGGGGAAAAAATTCCCTGTAGAACTCACAGGAGTAGATAGCCTTTCCAACACAGAGTCTTTCCCTGTAGTGTCCAACTCAACAGCCATAATTGGTAGGACAGACTGACTTAATTTTTTGTTGCTGAGATCTATTCAGCACATAACTTCACGGTTCTCCCTGCTCCAAGTCGGTTCTGCGCTGATGACTTCACCCTCAGGAAGTATAAATGCCTGCCTCATTTGGACATCAAATACCATGCACTGAGGGTGGGAGGGTTTTGAGAGTCCCCAGCTTACCCTTCCGTCTTCTGACACGCATCAGAGATTTTCCCTACTCCAACTGGAGCAGAGAATTCCCAGCACAGGCTTTCTTTCACAGCCAGTGCCTGAAGTCATACATTTGTACATCATTCTCAGCTGTGGGTATTTATGATTCAAACATCTCTTCTTTTATCAATAAACATCCTTCAAAGCCGAGCCTTTGCTCTGTAACAAACTTGAATTCAACAAGCAAATTTTAGGCATTTTTTAAACATCCAAACAATATGAATGTACAGTTAAGAATCTTTATCTTCGCAATCAGTCATTTGCCATCATTTTCCTTCTCTCTACTTTCAAGTTTTAGCAGAACTGCATGATTTTATGTCTTACATAATACAGACTGGATAATTACCAAATGTCCCATATGTTGTAGGTCATTCCCACAGCTGTTGATGCTTAAACTCTTGCCTCCTGTTTCTCCATGAGCAGGCATTCTACCAGGTTTTGATGCACACAATAGATTGGGTAGAGAAAAAGGATTCCTTTCCAATAACAAAAGAGGAAAAGGAAAAGAAAGAAAAAAAAAAAAAGGAAAGTTTTGAACTACTAGAGCAAAACATTTTAATTAGGCTGATAAATAAATCAGTGCAAAAAAGTATCAAAATCTTTCATGAGATGGCAAAATTTATCCAGCTGCGAATTTGAGGAGTGGATGCTGAGGGCAGCCTGGAATGTGGATCAGAGACAGGAAATGATACAAACAGCTGCAGGAGAAGAGAGGTTATTTTATTTACATGAGACACGATAAGCAGCATGGCCCCTGACACAGGGATTCACAAGGAAATCACCGTCGCAGGACTGTCAGGGACTGACACTTCGGATCCCGAGGTACAGAATCCCTGAGGCTCCCGCAGCCTTGTGTTTGGGGAAAGGTAATGAGAGCATTTTGTAAGCAAAGTAGGTCATGGCTCAGCGGGAGAGGCACGTTGTCACACCAAACTATAAAGATGCACAGCTTCCAAGAAGGTTTCTTTTTTCCTGCGGTTGTTTTGTTTAGCCAAGTATAATCTGTATTTTAAGGCAAACAAGATGGTGGTAACTTATGGGTCACCTCATTCTCTCACGAGGGCTTTGTGAAAGAGGAAAGTGATTGCGCTGCCTCACCAGAAAAGATGGTGATTTGAGTAAGTAAGCTCAATTGTCTGAACAATATTCTGCAAATGAGTGAAAAAAATTGTATCAGAGAACAAAGGATGAGTCACACAGAATTACTCAACAAGAAACAGCAAGTCAACTTTCATAGGATTTGGGTAATGTGGATATCTCCTGAAGTTATGCTTCAATGCAGCATCAGTCATGATGGAAACAAGACACAGAGCAATGAAAATACCCTGTCTTTCCATTAGTGGAAAATTTCAGGTGACAAAAACCAAGGCAAAACTCAGTCACACCATGTTTCTGATAGCTCATGTAAACTCTGCAAAGTGAGCCCAGAAATCTCCCAAAGAAGTCTGAGGAGCAGTGATGTTTCACCCACTATCCCATCAGGAGCAAGAGACTGACGACAGGAATGATTGAGGCTGGATTTTGACACTTGAGCATACATAGAGTAGGTGTAGAGAAGATTACAGTTATGCACACAGATGGAAGAAGTAGATCACTGGAGAACAGAAGTGTGACAGTATTAAGACAGATAAAGTAATTTATTTTATAGGAAACGATTATACACTTGAGAATCGTGGGGTGCTTTCTTTTCCATCAGAGTGAAAAGGAAAGAATATCTGATTTTATTCCACATGATCCACAAGATGTGTCATGTGCTTCTGATGGAGTCAGAGACATAAAATGGTTTAGGGAGTGGGTGAACATTTGGATTTCTACCTGACTGACAATGTGCAAGTCAGGGAATTGGCCCAGCATCAATGAGTATCTAATTAATTTTGGCATTAAATACTGTCAACACTGAGGGAAGAAAGTCGTGTAACAGGTTCAGAATCAAGACGTTGCCCTATATTTGAAGAATCAGCATTGAAATTAATATAATTTTACTAATTCCCTGTCCCAGGCTTTGCCCTGTGAAAGCTGGAACAATTCCTATGTTTAGGAAGGAACTAAACATAGGAAAGGAAGGAAACTTTTTTAACCAGTTTTTCTTGGTGTCCATTTAGTCTAGTGACCAAACATAAAAAACCACAAAACTCTGCTGGCAGTCACCCACTGGGAGTTACCTTGATGTCAGCAAGAACTTCCACCCAAATCTGGCAAAATATGGTCTTCTGCTCTGAATTACAGGATTTTGTGTTGCTTTCCAGCAGTGACACCATGCACAGATCAGAAAATATTCTGCATTCAGGTGCTAATGCTTCTGTCTTCTGTACCAGGTTAAGGTGTGCACAAGGCAGGGCTGATTTCTAGCAGCAGAATGGTTTGTGTTCTTTGTCTTCTGGCATGCTGAGGCCAAGTCCTCTCCTATAGACAACCCAGGAGTTCTACAGAAATTAAAATAGGAAATCTGACATTCTGCTTGAACAGGATGGAAGAAAATGAGTCTTTAAGGAGGAGAAGCAATTTGAGGTGGCTCAAAATTATTTCAGAAACTAATTGACTTTGAAATAATTGGCAGCACTATCTAGGCACCAGGTAGGCAATTATTTATTTTATAAAGTAAGAGTTCTAAGGGATGTTGAAATTGGAGAGCAGAATACTTGTATAAAATATATGGTTTTTCCTGCTAGTTTTCCATAATGATATCTGTAAAACACATACAGGCAGTACAAAGGCATCAGAGCCTTTCAAAGCTTTTTGTGTATTCTTCCTCTGCATGTTAGAGAGGGAGACATTAAGAGCTGAGCAAACCATCCAAAGAAATGTATGTGCCTAAATTCTCTTTGTTGGAGTAGCCTACACATTTTCTGAGGATCCAAGTCCAGAGACACCAGATGGTTGTTTTTCTCAGATATTTAGGCACCTACACATGCAAATAGGTGCCCAGCAGTATTTTCAAGCATGTCCAAACACTTCATTCTCTAAATAACCATTAAAAATATTGATGCAACATTTTCATCCTACGATTTTTTTCTAAAATATCAAAGGAAAAAATTACTTCTGTGGAAATTTCTTCAGTAACTGAAGAGATGAGCACCCGCAGGCTACAGAGTGGGGACCACACAGATCTGGGATATTTCTGCCAAATGCAGCAGTAGACAGTGGATGGCAGCAGCTCTAGGAACAACCTGGCACTGGAGGAGTTAAAAACTGCACTTAAAGAGAGATAAAAACCAAAGCCAAATTTAACTGTGTTGCGACCATGTACTTAAACATCTCTGCCCCTCGCTACCGTCCGGGATTCCCCCTAACTGAATGGGGACACAAAAATACACTTGGGAGGGGTGATTTGAAGAAGTTCCATTGACGTTTACCCTACAAAAATTTAGCCGAGCCCTGAACCCCAAAAAGAGAAGATGGAAGCTGCTCAGAGAGGAGAAGGTGAGAAGTAGAAACACTAAACAAAAACACCGAATTTACTCCCCCTTTTCTAGGAATCCTGTGTAGCTGAATGCCAGCAGAGCTCTCTGATAACCAACAGCCTGTGCTGGGTTCTGCTGAAGAGAAATAGGGTGTTACTTCTGTTCTTAAAAAGAATATTTGTACAGAAGAATATATGATGCTTTGTCCTGGAGATACTTTTCTTAGATTCTTGACACTTCAGTAAATTATTTCATAGCAAAATACAAAGGAAGATGGTCTTGGGGAACAATTAGGGAGTTTTAAAATGCAACAAAAAGTTACAGGGAAAAATCTCTTTGCTATAATTGATAGTTTCATCTCAAAGGGAATTAACAGAATTTTATGACTTTGATCTTCTAAGGAATGAGGTTCTTAACTTCATTAGTCATTTTGCTTCAGTTTCAGTATGGATGCCACAAGAGAGAAACCCCCAGCATTTTAAAAGGGGCAATCCTCCTACATTTGTCACAGCTGCCCTACTGAAGTTCCATTCAAAGGACCAGTTAAAGAGATTTTGTGGCAGAAAATCCATTATAATTAATGAACATTCATAATTAATGGCTGGCCTGATGTAGCCTTTGAGAAGGATCACAGCTTTTCTCCTTATGATCTTAATGCAACAATTTCACTTTATGATCACAACCTTTCTACTTAAAAACTTAGCAATGGGTTAAGTGATAGCAGGAGTTAGATAATTCCACTATTAACCAAAGTTAAAAGCTCTTTAGTTTGCTGTTCTCACAGACTGTACTAACTGTTCTGATTATAAAGCATGAATTTTAATAACAATACCGTGCTGTACTCCTCACCTGCATAGGTTTAGAGCTAATTAAAATACAACAGGAACATGTCTGCTTCTATCTAGGCAAGGAACATGACTGAGTAACAGCATCTTCTTTCATCACCTCAAAAGAACCATCTCTTGCTAACACTGCTTCCTTCTGCAAGGTTAAAAATCAGGTGAAGTTTTTACTTTACTAATAGGGGAAATTAGTTGCAATTATTTCTATTTGCTTTATATTTCATGCAGTTTTATGAGCACTGTCACAGGTGTGAAAAAGAAAATATTGTTTTTCTAACTGATAGTGGAGTCTGAGTTTTTCAAATTTATTTCCATGAAATTGTGGCAATGAAATTAAAACCAATTTGCTTGCTCCGTGAAAGAGTAGATGTTCCAGAAGCAATAAGATTTTAGATTATTAAAATAACCCTTGTCACACCCTGATAGATTTTATTTCCAGGTACATTCAATAAGCACAGGTTCCAGCCCATCTTTGCCGAGGGCATTTTCCAGCTTTCCTGGGCGATGCCGGTGAGGACCAGGGCACGGCGTGCCCGTGGATGAGCCGTGGCCCTGGCACGGAGCATCCCCAGGCTTCCCAAAGCTCAGGCTGCTGAGCATGCCACACTGCCATCCCCTGTGACAGCCGTGGGCAGCACCTTGCCTTGTTCCCGATAATTACAGCTCCGGCAAGGAGAGCCAAAGGCACGGAGCTGTCAGAGCCGGGGAGGGGGACGCAGGGGACGCAGAGGACTCGCAAGGATAAGCTGTGCCAGCCACCGGGATGAGAAAGGGTGGATTCCCTCCTGCACACAATGACAGCTGGGCTTCCTCTCACAGACCTCATGTTCCATCTCTCCTGGCAGCTGGGCTTTTTCTTCTGGCTCTCGCCGAAGGTCTGAGCAGCAACCTCTCAGAAACAAGGAGAGAGTGCTCCAAGGTTTGGGGAGAGACTTAGAAATCTGGATCACCAGAAAAATTTCATCTGATTCAAGGCTGGGTCTGCTCAGGCAGGGACAATGCACTTCTATAATAAAAATATATCTGAAATAGAAAGTGCTGACAGTATGTATCAAATCCTTCTCTGGAATTCAGACTCCACCACAGAACAAGGAATAAGTAGATGCAGAAACCTGATGTACAGGTCTGAGAGCCTTTTTTCTCCCTTTTTGGGTGAATATCTTCAATGAACTGCAGAAATCTTTCAGATCAGCTCTTCTGTAGGAATGGAAATGACGAATTTACCCTTTCCTTGTACATCTGCAGATGTTTTTAGAAGCAGAAAAATAGGGAAGAGGTTGCTTTTCTGAATTAAGTATTTCATTAAAAGAAATTGAAACAAAGTTTTTGTTCTGCCATCCTACAGATAATTTACTTCCATTTGGGACACAAACAAGATTTCAGGTGATGGAAAGCTTGTCTCTCTCTGAGGCCAGACCATCCCCTGGTATGGGCAGGCCCTGTTTTCAGAGGTGTTCTGTGTTTTTAGAGAAGATTTCTATCATAACACCAAAAAGACCCTGGAGTTAAAAACAAGCAATGTGATTTCTTGAGTAAGACTGTTCTGAATGACAAATTAGAAATCACAAAACTGTTTTTCTTTATCCAGCAGCAACAAGCAATTAAACTCCCCAATCCTCTGGCCTGCTGGGGAACACTGTGTTCAATTTTCCTTTAATTTTTTCACAGTCATAGATGGAAATATGTCTTAAAGAAGTAGCCAGCTACACTGAGGGACTGGGACTTCAATGGGATGATGGTTCAACTTTCCAGAGAGTGTCAATACCTTATTAAGGTTTCAGCTTCATCACCCCCAGCGTTCAGCTACTGATCCACCGTGTTTTAGATCGTTCTTTAGTACTTTTTAAAAATTTTTTTAACCACATCAGAGCACCTTGCCACCTTTACTGATTAATCCTCTGGATCCCTGCAGGGTAAGGAAGTATTACCAAGTCGGTTTTCAAAATAAAGAGGAGTTTGGAAACTAAGATTTTGCAAAATAGGCATCCTGTTGCACAGAACATGACCAGAGAGATCAGGCTTGGCATGCATGCAGGGAGGCAGGAACACCCCTGGTCTGTAAAAAAAACTTCCATCTGTATGTCTAGGGGATCACCCAGGTTTAATAACTTACCTTATTACTTGGTGTTGACTCCCCTCAGAATTTACAATTAATATCAACCGGAAGGGATCTTAAGATCATCTCAATAACCAGAGAAGAAAGAGGAACCCCATCTCCCCAGCCTGTCACTGCTGCCTGACAGACACAGCCACAGCTGCCCACCACTGATAGACCCTGCCCAGGGCTCAGAAAGAGAGGAGGAAAAATTTCTGGCAGGTGAGTTGTACCAGCAAGAAGCCATAAATAAAGACAGATTCTGGTAATAAAAGAACCCTGTGATGACCCGTGAAGCTTCACGAACAATCCGTGGCTCATCCCAAATACCTGATGCTGGCAAAATTAATTTAGAGAGAAGGAGGGCAATGCGAGAGAATTTCAGTCTGAGAGTTCAACACTTTTTCAAACGATTATGGGGACCCCCAGCCACTCCTGATCTGAATCCCCTACAATGAAGTTAATGTTACAGTAAATAGGAAGTTTTGCAGCATGCCAGTGGAACAGGCAGGAGGAGGGTTATACACACAGGTGGGATGTGTTTTGTGCAGCAGCCTGGAGAAAGACTCCTTTTAATCCTTTTGAGAAGAGACCTGAATGGGAAAGAGATGAAAAGCACAATTTTCCACAGCATCCCCACATCCAATTCTGATCTCCAGAGGATCTATTCAGGATGGGACTGATATGGCCTTTTATTCATATTGCAAGTTGGTGAAGGACTGCTAACACCAGAAGCAAACCATATTCAAAACTGAAACCTTGTAGAGAGTTGTGACCTGTCATCCTTTCTTTTCTTAACTAAAATTCAACCCCCAATAATGGGGTTAATTGCTGGGAATACAGACCCTGTGAACAGCACACGGCCTTGTTACTGCACATACCTGTCCTTGGACATGCCTCCCTGTCCAAGAGAGCAGCAGGCTGGGCCAGAAACAGCCCCAGGGAGCGTCCTTGTGCTGCAGGGACAGGACTAACGGGGTCCTGAGCCGACACATGCAGGCAGCCCTCAGAGCACCACCGTGTCCGTCCGAGGACTGAGCTGACACCCCTAACCTGGGTGAAGCTTTTCTCCTGCCCAGAGCTGGGCTGCTGAGCTGACACCCCTAACCTGGGTGAAGCTTTTCTCCTGCCCAGAGCTGGGCTGCTGAGCTGACACCCCTAACCTGGGTGAAGCTTTTCTCCTGCCCAGAGCTGGGCTGCTGCAGAGCCCGGCACAGCACCCACGGCCCCTTTTGTTCCCAGCTCAGCTGACAAACCAGTGCTGTTTGACTAGAGATCAGTTCAAAGGAGGTACCAAAGACAACCTTTCTGTACAATTAAACGTTTTGCTGTTAGTTCCAGACCACCCTCCTGCTCGTGTTCTACATGTGTGGATGTATGGAAGCTGCATCCCCAGGAGTGTCACTGGATGCCCACCCACATGCTCCTGGCTGTATGAAACTCTATCAAGCTGTGCTTTGCCTTCTGAACACACCAAGAAGGCGACTGCACGGAGAAAATTACAATTTTTGTCAGGACACAGGGAATCCATGCATGACCACACCCAAGCTTTCACCAGGGGTGAAGCTCTTCACCCTGCGAAACCCCCGGAAGCCACGTGGAGCTGCCCACTATGCTGGGCCAGTGAAGGCAGGGCGGGGAGCCTGGGATGCTCCCACCATTCAAGCAACAGCCAGAGTCTTTTCCCTACATCCGCCGGAGCAGTGGCAAAGCTCACTGGGATGGCAGGAGGTGTGTGGTGCTTACTGTCTGTCCAGTGCCTTGATGAATCACAACGCTCCTCCCAGCCTAGAGAAGAACAAAGGGTCTGGATGCAGCACTGACCAAATGCACACAAGCTCCCTTTTACAGAGTCATAGAATGCTTTGGGTTGGAAGGGATCTTAAGATCATCCAGTTCCAGCCTCACTGCCTCAGACTTCTCTGGAAACTTCTTAAATGCTCCTCCTTGAGCTGGTGCAAACATGTCCTGAGAAATCTAATTGTAGAAGTTAGTTTTAAATAATACACACAAGCTCTTCTGAAACAAAACATTTTCAAGATTTCTCTGCACTTGAGCCAATTTCTTCAGGCGTCCTGCCCCATATTTAAGAACTAAAGGCAAGATTCCCACATTAGGTGTCTAATGCTAAGTTTTATGGCCTTGCACTTGAAAATATGTTCCTAAATATCTGAATCTCAGGCACCTGGAAATAAGTATTTGCCTTTGGAGCGAACAAAAAAAGGAAATAATCCCTGTATATTATTTTTATTTTCTTTCCTTTATATGGTTTTAAGCTGCTTTTATGCGGCACTGGAAAGTTACAGCCCGTGATTTGTTGCATTCTGGTCTGCTAATAGAAACATCCCCCTGACTGCTGCTCACTCTGCAGAGCAGAAGGATCGTAACACAGATTCTAAATGGTTGCATTACTGAGAAAGATAATGTTTCTTTCCACTTTCATTTCCCTCAGTTGGTATTTATCGTGGTAGGGGTTGCGTAAGCATATGAGAGAGAGATCATGCATTATTTACCAGGCTGGAACTGGGGAAAGGCTCCAGCCTTTCAGAGTGTGGATCAACGCCCGGCAATTCCCACCTGCTCAGATTTGTGCTGCGTTTGGTGGGAGCTTGGCTGAAGGATCGTTAAAGCAAATAGGATCGTCCTGCCAGCCTGGAGAGCGGCAGTGGATGGGGCTGAGGGTCACAGGCTCTGTTCTCCCTCCTTTCAGCTCTGGAGGGTTTATGTCATTATTTATTTCACACCTTGGCAAGACTGGACCAGAACTGCCACCGAGTCACCACAACCATCAACAGATCCCTAAAGGTCTGCTGGGGCTCCAACACACCTGGACAAAATGTCTTGCTCTTGAATGTAGCTGAGGGCAGACAAACCCAGAGATGGGGGTGACACAGGAGGAGGCAGAAGCCTTTCCAGCCCCAGCATTGTCCCCATGATGCCACCGGGGCCGATGCTGACCCAGTTTCTAAACGGGACAGGAAGTTGCAAGACTCTAAGGTTTGTTATCATTAAATTCTAGCCAGTGTCAGATGCTCCATGTTTGTCCTTGCAACGCTGCTGCCAGTGCACATAAAAACTAAAAAAACCAAGCCACTAAATGCTGGCAGCCTTGGGAAAGAATTTTAAAAATCCCAAAAACCAAGAAAAAACCCCAGTGAAACGACTAAATAAGGAATAAGCTAATGAGGAAAAATTACAAACAACTGAAGCCTTTCAATGCTCTTCCAAATTAAGGAGAACAAAGGGAAAGGATCAGCTCTTATTTTTGCAATTAAGGTGTTATTTATGTCAATTTAGCTGTTTTAAGATTAAGCTTGGATACAGTGCTGCAGAAAATACATCTGATTTACTCCCAAGGCTTCTCATCAGTTTCTGTATGAGCACCAGACAGACAGCCAAAAAGCAGGAGGAGTTCTGAACTCCCTGTGTGCACACAAAGAGCCTGTAAAACACCCCCAGGATTTATCCCTGTGCTGGGCAGCTGGACAGTGACCTTCGGAAACAGTCCTTAACCCACAGCACTGGCACTGGAGCTGAACTGCAGCACCTTCGGGGCAGGAATCTTCCAAGAATGAGAGAGAACATTCTGTAGAAGCAAAACGGAAAAAAAAAATACTCTGGTTCTGTGTCTACATGCATCCTGCATGTGAAGAGGGATGGAAAGAGGATGCTCAGAGGGGCACCCCATGTTTGCAGGGAAGGGATGCAGCCCCACGAGGCCGTTTGGAGGCACTGACCTGGCAGAGCAAATAGCCCCTTTGCCCTGTCCCAGCAGCAAGGGGACCACCTCATCCACGGGACTGTCCCATCCACCTCCAGGGACACATCCCTTGGCTCAGGGGAACGCTCCCCACAGGCTCAAGGGAGGGAGGGAGGTGAAAGATGCCAAGGAGCCCCTGGCAGAGCCCTTTTTTTCTGCAGCACACTTGTGTGCAGGAAGGAAACACATCGATGACCATGGCATCTTTTGTAGTACTTTCCCCCTGTTACCGAGCTGGTAACATTTGCAGAGAATCTGTGTGTTAAACATTAAGACTGTGCACACTATTTGCAGAATTCAGCCCCAGATGCCTTCTTGTTTTTCCTACATATTAATAAAAACAATAAAGGAAACAAATAAAAAAGGATGTAAAGCTTGGTTAAACTCAAAAGCAGTTCAGAGAGGAGAGCGCTGAAGATGGGATGGTGCTGGGAAGACATCCAGCCTTGCCTTGCTGCTGCTCACAGACTCCCCTCTTGGAAGGAGACCTGAAAGGAGACATTGCAGCATGACAGTTGCAAACTCTGTGGCTCTGTTGATTTTTCCAACCCTCGTGGCTGCCTGCCTCGGCATCCTGTTCTTTGAACCCGCAGAGTAAATAGGTGTAACTCCTGTGGCTCTGAGGGCAGATGTGTTCCCAGGAGGAGCACTGGGGGCAGGCAGGAAAAGCCCCCACTGCCATCCTGGAGAGCAGCATGTGGCAGTCAGAGCACTCGGGCTGAAAAAGGGGGGAAAGAGAGAGAGAAAGAGGAACAAAAATGAAGAAAACCTTCCATAGAAGATCTCCTTGTGAATCAAAGGGTCCCCAGGACTTGTAAGTAAACACACAGGTAATGGCTTTTCTGAGGATGGATGCAGGAGGATGTGAACAGGGATGCAACAGAGATGTGTCAGCTTTCTACCACCCCAGCAGAGCTGCTGGAGGCATGAGGGGTTTAACTGGAGTACCTGGAGCTTGGCAGGAGACGAGGAACACACTGACCAGGGCCTCAGAGGGCGTTGAAGGGATTTGATTTGATTTTATTCAAATCTAACTGACCAGAAGATTTCTCTTCATTCGCCCTCTCTCAGCAGAAACATTTGCTATGCTAAGTGAAATGTTTAACCACTGGCACTGTTGGCCACAACAGCTCATCATAAGCAGTTTTAGCATTTGCTGGTATCAGCACCCTGGGGCTGGAGATGGTGTTTTCTTCTGCCCAGTTACTCCTCTCTTCCTCGCTCCTCTCGCCTCCAGCTCTGTCCCTTGCCCGTTTTTCAAGTTGCAATGCGTTAAAATAAAAGTATTAACGGCGCTTATCTGATGCATGGGAGATTGTGAGAGCAAGCTGGCAAGCAGCCAGGAGCTAATAGCAGCATAAAGCAATTTGCTGAAAAAAAAGAATTAACATGCTAATTGTCAGGCTGGAGAGGGTGCTGGGGATCACAGAGAATTAAAAAAAAAAAAAGAAAGAGACATTGATTACTCTAGATTTAAACAATAAAGGACTGAGGAAGAGAGAAAGGTTTTGAGGCAATTTTCTTCTTTTTTGTCCCATTCTCTGCTACCCTCCCCCAGCTCAAAACCTCCAGCCCGAGCCTCAGGCACTCACGGGAATTTATCCGAAGATCTCTTCCTATTTAGCATCGTGTCACTGCCAGCTGCACCGCGGGCTGCGGAGCTGCTCGGCACCACCACGCAGCTCTGCCCTTTCCACGGAGCGAGTGGCGCTGCCGTGGAGCTGCTGTCGAGGGGAAAGTCGGGTCTGACAGAGCCCGCACAGTCCCAGCTCGCAGCTCGGCTGAGCCGAGCGCAGGGAGGAGGTTTCCAAAGAACTGACCCTCTCCCATTCCCGGGGAGGCTTTTTTGGTGTTCCTCTCTTGAACAAAGGGACATCGCTCTTTTAAAAATTATTTATTTTTAAATTTATTTTTTCTCAAAGCAATGAAAGGAGTGCCTGGAAAGCTCAAGCAGAAAGCTCAGCCTCTTCACACTGGCTCCACAGAGCGCCGTTAGCCGGGATTAAGAAAGTCAACTAATGTTTCCCAGCACCAGGATTTCAGCAGCGCGGAGCCTCCCGCGGCAGAGAACCGCGACGGCAAATCCAGCAGGATCAAAAGGCAGCAGCTGCCTCTCCATGCAGATGCCGTTTAATCCCGGATTTATGTGCATGCCATTTCTGAAAACCAGCCGGAAATCCATCGTGCCTCCCCTTCACGGCCAGTGAGTGCTGCCAGCCCGAGCCGTGGCCGCTGTCTGCCTGGTGCCAGCACGGGCGCTGGAAGAGGCTCGTCCTCACCCCATGCAGGTGCAGCGGTGGCACGGGGCTCCCGGCGCATCCCCAGAGCTCCCAGCACGTCCCGGCTGACCCGCAGATGAGCCAGCGCCTTTCCCCCAGCGAGGCGTGCTGGGGCAACGAGGGCCAGGACACGAGGTACCTGTATCATTTTTGATTAGTATTTGTGGATAAATGCCGTAAATATGAGCCGAGAAGGTTTAAAAGAAAGTCACTGAGCCATGCAAGTGAATTAATTTGTTTTAGACAACATGCGGCTGGGTTGCAGCCTTTTACAAGCAGGAACATTATTTCTTTCCTATGCCAAAGACTGACTGCATTTGCCCTCCTGCTTCACTTCTGCTGTGGAGGATATTTAAGCAAGAACATGTATAGTGAATTGCTCAATTCAACCAGTGCCGCTGAAGCTCACCTAATCATTCAGACCAACACGCCCTACCTGAGCAGCACTCCGAGACCCGTGAGCTCCTCCGCTCTTTACATGTCGACAGCCAGGGTGTTAAAAGAAGGGGAAATAAATAAGCCAGACCTGGTGACTTACATCATTCTGTTTTTCTTTCTGTTCTTGACTGTGACATTCATTGTGTTCTTCATAAATTGTCAGCTGAAAAATTCTTTTTTTGCTACTCTTCCTTACGACAGATCTCTCAGGGAAGCGAGGAACCCGTGGAGGACACAAGCTGTCTGACACTCCTCATTCCAGCAGGAACAGGCACCAGAAACCCTGTGCGATAAGGAGTTGGTGCCATGTGCCAGTGCATGGATGTGACCCCCTTTAGAGTAATGGGCAGGAGGAGATTGCTGAAAATTATGCTGTATGCCAATCTGAGTAGCTGTAAATAAAAAGCTCTGTTATGAACTGAAGAGAATGCTTTAGCAAATTTATACGGTTCTTGCAAAAAATTGCCCCGTGATTCCAGATTAAGCTCTGTATGTATGCAAATGTCATCATCCACCCATTCAGTGCCCATACAAGGATAATTGTATTAACAACAATCTCTGATTTGGGCATCTGGTGGAGCTTGTTCCCCCATGTTTATGAAACCAAGCATCAAATGTAAAAAAACCAGTGTATTTACCTAACAGCTCCACACTGAGATGAGTTTACTTTCCAGACCCGTTTCTCCCAACTGCTGCTGGAACTGCATGGTGATGCCGTGGGAGGCCTGCCAGGCAGGAGGAGAAAATGAAAAATGTTTATTTAGGCTTTTGATTGTCATTCTGTTAAGGGTGTTTTTGATGTTTGAATGCGTCATTGATAAAGGTGTAAGTTACTACTTATGTGAAACACTTATTACCTAAGGAATTTCTTTTCAACTTTCAGAAGCTGCAAAGGAAATTATTTGCCACAGCATGAAACCAAAATAATCAGGATGGGGAGAAGTGGGGAAAGAAAATGAATACATTTGATATTATGCGAACTAATGAAAGGGGTGAGCAGAGAGCTCCAAGTTTTGTACACAAAGTGGATAAGTTCTGAAAGCCATAAAACACAGCTTTATAGGAATAGTTGCTTTACTGCACATTATCCCCACTCCTTGCTCTTCATCTAAACCTAGCCCAATTAGAGGCATGAATTATCAATATGGCAACAGCTTGATTCAACACTGGTCACTGGCAACCCCCACCATTTTAAATTATTAACTATCTAATTTTGTTCTAAAAGCTTCTGCTTAACACTGGTAGCTGACAAGCTATTATATAGATGCTGATTTCTTGTAAACTTGCAGTTACAGCACAATTCCAGATCAAACTGCACGAACCCAGGAAGAGTGTCTGTAATTCCCACACAGTGGACAAAGGTGGCTTTTTTTCTTTTCTTTTCTTTTTAAAATCAAATGGCTCATTGCAGCTATCCAGAAACACCCAGTCCTAAATCCTATTTCAGCTGCACTTTAGGGTATTGTATAATCTGAAATGGGGTTCAAAGTGGTGTCAGATGCTGCTCCTAACCCCGTTCTTGAGAACTCTACCCTGCAGAGTACACCAGAGGAGCTGTGTGTATATATGTGTACATAACTTATTTCATCCAAATGAGATTTTACAATGCAACTACACACAGATACAGGCTTGCACTTGAGCACACAGACAAAATGTGTACATATGGAAGTCTGTTTGCAAGCTTTTTCTTTTTCAACCCAAAAATTGCACAGCTGATAACACTTTCATGTCATTGTCTTTGTTACCATGTTTTAATTTGCTCAAATAAGCTAAACTACTACATAACAGATTTCAATATTTTATTCCTTGATATGTGGCCAGTATTTCCTCTGAACCAAATTTAACTGGTGTAATTCCAAGTAGTTACTCTAATGTAGAAAGCAACAATAAATGCAAGTGTGTTTCTCTCAGCCCTTTTTGAATAAATCAAGTTTTATCAAATCAGGCATTTCTTATTTATTTTTAAGTAACGACAGCTTGTTTTCAGCTACCAGCCATAATGAGTTTGGTCTAAGAATTTCTGCTGGCAAAAGCCTCAGAACCTGACAGAGCACATGTTGCGTTGCACTCTTTATTTAAACGTTCAAGAATAGCTCTGGAATAATCCTATTTTTCTCTACAGCCTGGCTGGAGTAATACTACAGAAAAACCTGTCATGCTGAGAGTGTTAACTGATTTTCTGGGAAAGCTTTTATCCATGCCCTGTGTTGCTCTCATCAATATCCAGGATCATTTCTATTGCAGAAGAAAGTTCTATTAATGATATTCAGAATCATAGAATCCCAGAACAGTTTGGGTTGAAAAGGACCTTAAAGATCATCCAGTACCAACCCCCTGCCATGGGCAGGGTCATTTTCCAATGCCAGGTTCCTCCAAGCCCCTTCCAATCTGGCTTTGAGCCTTTCTAGGGATGGGGCACCACCACAATTTTAGCCAATGTATGAAATATATGTGTAGAAAACATTCTGTTTCACCAGGCTCAGAATTCAAGCTGACAAAAAAATCCGCTTTCTAACCACAAGCACACCAGGGAGGAACTGACAGGCATTTCTTCACTTGCTGGAACTGCTTGATCAGATGTACGACATCCGTGGGTCCCACACGGATTCTCCATCCCTTTCCCTCGCCCTCTGCCAGTCACAGTCCTGCCCCTGACACAAACACACCATTCCCTGTGTCTTTTATCAAATCCCACCTTCTCAAGACGCCTTTTAAAAGAGCCTCTGAACACAGCCCTGCAGCAGCCTCCCCCTCCTGATGGCTTTTCCTCAAGGCAGACTGGAGGGAGGTCAATACACTGCAACACAAAGGAGGAGTGGAACACCAGGAATCTGGGACTCGAGGCTGTGAGAAGCAGACTGGTCCTCATTCAGAGAAATTCTTAATTATCGGCTTTGCTTTCAAAAGATGAGCAGCTCCTGTAACACTTTGAGGAGCATCCGTACACTTAATATCTACGGCTAAGTGCTCTTCTGAATCAGGAGCTGCATGTTAAATGAGGTTCTTCCTCTCCCCCTGGGCCAGGGACACAACTCATCACTTCCACCTGGAAGCAGTGAGATGCTTTGAAGCTGATGCCACCCTTTCAATGGATTATTATTGTGATATTTCATTCTGTTGGCTTCGCCCTCTCAGTCCGTGGATGGTTTGGAATGCAGCTGCCCGAGCTGTTGGCACAGGCAGTGCCCACGGGGAGTCTGGCACAGCACTGTACTGAGTAACCAAGGAGAAACCACCAGCTCCGTGCTCCTCTGCGAGAGCATTCCGTACCTGGGAGCTCACTCATCCCATTGCTCTGGCTGAACACTGGGTTTGTTAACATTTTGGGGACCCAGCAGGACCCATCTTTCTTCTCACATTTCCTGCTGTAGGTGGGCTTCCCCATGAGCATTTGTCCTCCTGCACTTCCCTTCCCCTAACAAAAATCAGGAGCTGAGGGTTTTCTATACGCCATGCCACATGGCCATCACAACTTCTGCCTGGAACAAGCTCACCTGTAGGACTCACAAGTCCGTCAAATTGCACAGCAAGACAAAAGGCAAAGAATAAATCCTAAGAGCTAAATATTCCATGTGTGTTTGAGGTGTCTCAGCCTCGTAAATAAGCCAGTGCTGCATGGCAAGGCTGCGTTGCATGATCACACTCTCCAAACTTGTATCAAACCACTGGAGCCACAGCAATTTGTAACTCACCTCCTTTAAGGAGATTTCTTCTAGCAGGTTCAAGCCCTGATTTCCTGGTGGCAAGCAGCTGCCCCACTCCCACACAGCAGTGTAGCCAGACCTGATCCCAGCAGATCAAAAGGTTCAGTTCAGCTCTGCCAAGGCAGTGTCCCCACTGAACACTGCTCTGCCCATGGTCCTTGCTCTCCTACACGTTTTGAGAACCAGGAGCTTTACTTACATGGTATTTGGAACATTTAAAACAATGGAAGATATATCAGACTGAGATGGTTAAAGGAAGAGAGACCTGGATTGTGTTCACAGCACGTTTGTCTTCAGGAGGTTCTTTCTTCCAGAAACTGCAGGTTTAAGTAGAGAAGTTTGCTTTAAATCCATTAATCCATACAGAAAGTCTCCCAGGCAACAAGGTACACCATCACATCTCTTCAAGTTTTTATTTTCCTTATCTTTCCCTCCTTTTTGCCTTCCTGGTACCATCAAATTCCTCCCTGCAGGACTGAGCATCTGCACAGAGCACCACTGGTGAATTCTATTCATGGACACAACCTGTTCACTCCTGAGTTTGCACTTCTAAGTTTAATATACTGTATTTAACTTAGTTTCTCAGAGGAAACTTAAGAACTTCTTTATAAAAATCTTTTAGTGACACTGTTCACCAGAGACCTGAAATCTCAGCAAAAACAGTCTCTATTTGGCTCTTACAGAGCCCATTTCATCTGTTTTGTGTCTGAAGTCAGTCACACACAGCTCAAAGCTGTCTCAAGTGGCTCCTGAGTTTGCTGTCAGCAGTTTCTCTCAGAGACTTCAGAAAATCAGGATTTGAAGGAGTGACTGGGTTACACAGCACTTCTAATTTAGTCCTGGAAATAAATTCTGTTATTGCAAACAACAAAGTTATTTCTCAAAAAGAGAATGGAAAAAAAGGATATTTATAAACAACAATGTACAATTGGCCTTAGAACAGAAAAGCTGTTAATTTAAAAGGTGTGTGTTTTTTTCTTCCAACGTCTTACAGAAAAAGGAGCCCTGCAAGAAGCCAGAACACAGAATGGCTGGAATGACCCAACAGCTTCCAGCCCCCAGAACCTCACCCTTCAACCCTCTCACCTCACATCTCCATGGGAGTGAAGTAGTCTTTCAGGGTTTGTCTTTGGGAGGAGAAATGGTATCTAAGTACACCTATTTCTGAACACAAGTTGGAAGCTTATTTTCAAGACTTAAGTAAAAAAAAAAAACTAAAAAAAATTCACATTAGTCTGCTGGTGTGTATAAATACCACCTGTCATTTTGTCTTTGTGAGACTTTTACCTTGCCCTCGCTGTCCCACATCACCTGTAGCAGGAACATTTCTGTGCCATGGTCCCTGTTTGTGCAACCCCCACCTGCAATGCAGCAGCTCAGAGCATCCCTTTGGTGACAGCCAAAACCAACTCCTACCTGAGGCGGGGGCTCCAGTGATGACAGTGACCCAGCTGCCCGTGACAGCTCTGGATGCGCTGCCCACCGCTGCTGCCCTGCTGCTCCTCCCTCCAGCAGTGCGCGCAGATCGAACAGCAACAGAGAGTTCGTCAATTAAATACGGAACCGACTCCAGGCACAAACCTGATCTGCACTCCAGGACAAGAAAGATCTCTCCTGTCACAGGGTATGGGACACCCAATGTTTAATTACCTCAAATGACAGTGAGATATTTGTTTTTCACGTAGCAGTGAACAGAAGTAGCCTCTGACTTATTTAACACACACTATTTGGAGAGGGGGTGGAAGAGGAGTGTTTCATCTAAAGTTTTCCCTCCGTAAAAATCCCATTAATGAAAAATTTCAGAGGTTACTTTGGCTAGCTACTCCTGGAGTTGTTACTGTACCTCCAAATTCCCCAGAAAGACCAGTAAGATTAAAAAACACCCTCTTCATTTCTATGTTATTGAAAACTTTTAATAATCAAAGTATTTTGTTTGCTTGCTTTTTACTTAAAAAGCTATTCATAAAAACCCACACAAAGCTTCTGGAAAGCCAGTTAGCCACTGAAACTTCATCTGAGATCTTGCTCACAAATGAGACTGTATCATCTGTGTAATACTATCACAGTAAATCTTCTGGGCATTTTCATGGCAATCACTGTTTTGGAAGCAAACCCATAAAAATAGTACAGAAGACACTGATATAAACCAGTATCAAGAGATTAATTTAAAAAATCTTTTTTACCTGAGTGATTGGATTTTCAGATTCAGAGGAAAAAAGCTCTTATTATTGAGAAAATGACAGAATTTCAGAGTATCACTGCAGGTGGCAGTCTGCTGGTAAAATTAAATCCCAAAGCAGGAAGCCCAGACAAGATAAACTTGTATCAACATTTTCATTTCACTTTTCTACCAAAGAAATCATCTGTCATTTTGGAACTGGGATTCAGTGTTTTTGTACTCATCCTGCCAAAAAAAGATTTAATATATGCACACTACTTTCCAACCTCTATTTCTGCAGTATTGTGGTAGACAAGGGAGAAGTTTTCTTCCCCTCAACCTTTAAAAATAAGCTAGGATACAGTTCACTAAACTTCTAAATTTACATTTTATTGCAGTAGCACTGAGTTACAAGAGATATCTGAGCAGCCTTCAACTCATTGGAAGGCTGTTGGTCAGCAGTTCAAAGCTCGAGACATTCAGACATGGTAAGTTGTTTCAAAATGTTATCGTTGGCCACAGTGGTAAAAAACCAAAAACCCAACCACCCCCAGCAGTCATCAGATTGCTGAAGCCTTATAGATAAACAATTTTTTGTACTACCAATTGAAGTACTGGTACTGGAGTATTGGAATGTAATGATACCATTTTGTCTGGCTGCATTCTACAAGAAAAAATAACTCTTTAAATAAAGTAATGAAATAATTTAAGTCTCTGCTTCTGAGAGCACAGCAGCTTCTACGTTACCAAAAAGCTACAGAAAACTGTTTTTAAAATGACAGGATCACCTTTGTAGGAGGAGGAATATGGCCATGGAGAGGCATCAGCAGCAAGTTACACGTGATAAATTAACCCTTGTAAACACATACTTGAGACACAGAGTTACAGATGAAGGAAATCAGAAGAATCTGTGGGGGTTTTGTTTTGTTTATTGAAATATGAGCAGCAGTATGCAAAAAATATCTTTAAAAACATAACATAGCAAAACCTAGTAATTTTAAAATTAACAAAATAAAAAGATGTTTAGAGTTAAATGAAAAAACCTCATTGCTAGAACTGTGTTTCCTACAATGTAAACAAAAGCATAAAGGTTATGCTTGCAACAAACACAGAAGCAGGTTTATGGAGCAGCACAAGAAAGCAACATTATGTTGTAATCTGATGGTTTGGTCTATTGATTTGAATTCAGAATCGGAAACCTTCCTCAACAGAAACTTCACAACTACAGAAGAAAGTTAGTCACATGTTTGTCATCTGAAGCAAAACATTTAGACAATGTTTTGGTTTCATTTTTGGTTTTTGTTTGTTTGCTTGCTTTTCCAGAAACCATCACTAGCAACACTTCGAGCAAGTAAAACAATATGCTGAAAAAGTAATTATTTCAGACTAGTGAGGAAGCCTGACACATTTTAATGTCCTCTAGAGTTACACTGCAAGAATCCAAGTTAATCTTACACCCAAGAATCGACAACTTTCACATTGTAATACTGTGGGGGGGGGAAAAAAATCATTGCTTCAAGCAAAACTAAAAGAATTCCAACATTTTAAACAATTCTATCCTGAATCGTAACACCTGGGCTGTTTCATCATTCTTTTGCCTGTTGGGCTGTTCTGTCAGATTTGTGTCTCACCAGTCAGCCGTGCTAGGTTCTATTTTGGTCCTGTAGATTCTATAACCCAATGTCAGCCCTTCATGGACAACTACTTCATGCCTAATGCAGTTAAATGGGTGTGACACACATGGCGCTGCCCGCCTGCCAGCAAGACCCAGGTGTCTCAGGAGCAACAGCCAAGCTGCTGTCTTATCTCAGTGACTATAAAAGCACTCCCAGGAAAGCCTCCAGGAAAAGCCTGCTCCAGGCTCTCTGATGGTATTGTCAAAGCTGTCAGTCAATGCTGGGGCTGGTGCAAAGCAGAAAGATGCCCAGAAAGAAGAAAATATACTACCAAAGCCAAATAGATCTCTACTGAGGAGTAACATTCAGTCTAAGCTGGGCTAGGCTGGAAAGGCTCCATCTGCCACTACCACACCACTGGCTGAGTCCATTCCCCCATCCCTCTATCCAGACCAAGAAGTGATTTCTGCACAACGTGCTGTACCAGGAGCAGCACTCCCTGCTCCCAGTACACTTTACACATCGTTGGCACCAAACAACTTTCCATCCATGCGCGTAATCTCAATTTTGTATCAGCAGCACAGATGAACAAAACAGGATTAGGAACACTGTGAACCAGTAGCACACAAAATCTGCTAACCAGAAAGCTCCCAAAAAGCCCTGCTAGGAAGGAACTGAGAAGTAGAACGCAGACAAATCTTACTGGGTTTGCTCCTGCAAGCCTGCCCTCCAAAACCAGCAGTCACAAGGATATCCCGGCACTGCAGCTATTACAGTTCCAGAATATGTACACAAGCAGAAAAATGCCAGAGCACTTCAGTACTTAATGACAGCATTAGAAGTGGGTTAACTGGATATTATTGCAGAAATTACGGTTCAGTGCATGGGGAGCCAATCTAACCACAATACCAGCACTAAGCACCAGCTCTGGCTCACAACACCCACTGCAGCACCCATTCTTGAGTCATTCAGTTGGCCACATATAAGCATACAAGTGAACAGAGATGAAGCCAGGTGAAAAACATTTTGGATAAAGTAAAATCTTGTACCTACAACTGCAATCTTTCCTTAATTCAATGTGTCATGTCATTTATTACATAAGCAACTGAAGAAATATAATATTCTGTAGTGTCAAATATACATATTCAGCAACTTAAATGTCAGGCCCCACGAAGAAAATAGAAGCTGGATCCTGTGGCCAACTGACTTGGCATCTTATTCAATCAAAAGAACTGTCTGTGGGTTGCAGCCCCAAAGAATGAAAGGGAAGAAACCAAAGCTAAGTGGCAAATAATGTTACTCCCCTTCTCCTGAAGATGCACTCATCTGTTTTCAAACATACTTGAGAAACTGTTAAAAAAAACCAAACAAAACACAAAAAACCAAAACAGTAATACAGAAATTCCTGTACAAGAGAACATTAGGGTTCTGCAGAAGTGTTACAGTTTATTCCTTTAAGGCAATTCATAAAAAACATTTTAATGACACGTAAACAATTTTAATCCTTTAAGATAATTTGTTACTTAGGTACCATACGATGCACGATTTCCACACTTGAGGAGAAACTGTCATTCAATAGAAGACACAAGAACTTGTTTAAAAAAATCATTTTCTCAGGATCGCAGTAATCAACTGCAACACACCTTTTAATAAGTATTTGCATATTAGAGTTTTCAGCCTCTTCCCCAAACGCTGAACCCTTTTCTTAAGAGGTGTTCAGGAAAGAGAAAAAGCAAGAGGAGCTTAAAAAATATAATAGGATCTTTCTGCATGCAAAATTTTGTATATAATTCACTTCTAATTCTCTTAACATGTTTCTTTCAGCCTCTTTTTTATGATATAAAGGAGGGAAATATGGTATGTGATTTTAGTGTTTAGTACAGTGTTTAAATTCTCTACCAAAGTTTGCCAAATGCAAATGTCATGAAGTTCAACAAAGCCAAGTGAAAGGTCCTACATCTGAGTCACAGCAATCCCAGACACACCTACAGGCTGGGCAGAGAAGTGACTGAGAGCAGCCCTGCAGAGGAAGACTTGGGGGTGATGGTTGATGAAAAGCTCACCATGAGCTGGCACTGAGCACTCACAGCCCAGAAAGCTGACAGAATCCCGGGCTGCATCCAAAGGAACGTGGGCAGCAGGGTGAGGGAGGGCACTGTCCCCCTCTGCCCTGCTCCTGTGAGATCCCACCTGCAGTCCGAGCACAGCTCTGGGGCCCCCAGCGTAAGGAGGACGTGGAACTGCTGGATCAAGTCCAGAGGTCACAATGTTGGTAAGAGGACTGGAGCACCTTCCCTGCAAAGAGAGGCTGAAAAAGTTGGGGCTGTCCAGCCTGGAGAAAGAAGGTTGAGGGGAGACCTCATAGGAACCTTCCAGTATCTGAAGGGGCTACAGGGAAGCTGGAGAGGGACTCTTTGTCTGGAACTGTAGTGACAGGACAAGGAGTAACAGGTCCAAATTGAAAGAGGAAAAATTTACCTTAGACATTCAGAAGAAATTCTTTACTGTGAGGCTGGTAAGGCACTGGCACGGGTTGCCCAGAGAGGCTGCGGATGCCCCAACCCTGGCAGTGTTCAAAGCCAGGCTGGAGAAGGCCTTGAGCAACCTGGTCTGGTGGGAGGTGTCCCTGCCCATGGAAGGGGGGTTGGGACTGGGAGATCTTTAAGGTCCCTTCCAACCCTTAACATTCTGTGATTCTTTACATGTGAGAGAGAAATTCCATCATCACATTAACACAGTCCTTCAACTCCATAAAGATGCCAAACACGGTTACAAGTCTGCTGATTGAACCCCATCAGGGACAGGATCAAGAGCACTGTTTCATGCAGGCTACAAAGAAGTGATTACTTTTGGTCATTACCAACAGGTCTGTATTAAACTACATGATCTGGAAGTAAAAGCTTCTGCATTCAGTTACTCATTTGCTAAGCCACTCACAGTCTTCAAAGAGACTCAAACTCATACTTGAAAGTGAATTAAATACAGTGTAATCACTAATACTGCATAATGTCTACTGAGAGACTAAAAAGGCCTAACACAGATCAATTCCAGACAGGTAAAATAAACAGCTAGAACACCAAAAAGAAAACAAAAACTTATTCCTTCCAAAAAGTAGTAAGCACTGCCATTTACAAATAGTAGTGTTTATGTTAAAATAGAGAAAGGTACCTAAAAAGAAATAGCCTTGGAAACCAAATCCAAATGGCATGAGTGTAAATCAAAGCAAAACAAGAATCACTACTCCAGAAACGTGCAGGATGTTTACCTTGGATCAATTGCTATTTTTAAATGGTGGTTAAGAGATATTACAAAACCAAAGTGGGAAAAGGCTAAGAACTGCTATTCTGCATTAATATACAATGTGTTTATGACAGCATTTTCCAATAAAAAATACAAGTGTTTTTACACCACTCCAATATTTGTAAAAAGTATATTTCATGTGTACACTTAAAAAAAAAAAATCACATTGTTCAATCTGAGGCAAATTAGCCATAATAAAGTCTAATTTTGCTTATGACAGATGTCAACCTTAAGATGTTAAAACACTACGCTAAAAATACAGCTTGCAAGCTGGAGCTGCAAATGTTCAAAGAGTTTAATAAACATTTTAAAAAATCCCAAATTATGGTATGTATTTATTTTCTGAAGTCAGTCTTCATTAATTCTTGTCCCTACAGGGCAAAAAGGTTTTCCAGTTAAGACATTTGTCTGTTTAAATTCTAGGGGAAGAAGGGGAAAAGTGTCCCGAGTTTTTCAATAGACTATTTTTTCCCTTAGGGTTCAACTGTCACTTAAGCATCACAAGAACAATTTGAAATGTCAAACTGATTAGCTATACACAATGGAATTGGTCACAAAGGGATCTTAAAAAAAAAAGTTAAATCATAAGATCCATTCTCCATATAGCTCACAGTATCCACTGGAAGTTTCTCTAGAATTAGAATAAGTTCGCTAAAAATAAGGCTGAAGATGGAATTTCAGCACTATGAAACAGATGAGATGGGATTAAGAGGAGAACCCATTTGTGTAAGTACTTTATCCAGCCACTGGAGGGGTCCATGAAGATGAATTTCTATCCAGCACGGGGTGCTCGTGACATCCTGTCGGTGATATTCAGCTCCCCAGCCCTAGAAAATGAACAAAATGGTATTGATCAATCTGAGGACATGCTTGGCTTTTACAATAACTACTAACAAGAAGCAGGAAATCACGATCTCAAGATACTTATCTGAAGGTAATTCACAGTCTAGTAACACTGATCTAAAGGAACAAACCCGAGGCTGGGAAGGAGCAGCAGGGAAGCTGCACCTGGAAGCCTGAATCAGTCTCGTGTGCTACAGTCTCCTATGGAGCTCACTGCTGACTCCAGGATGACTCCTGGCCATGGCCCCATCTCTCTTCTCTTTCAACCTCCTGCTCCCTCTCCTCCACACTCTCAAACTGAGCAGTATTTGTCAGAACTGACAAAACCAACATGACATCTTTCGGACGAGATGCAAACAAAATGCCTGGAAAGCGCGAAAAGTTTAGACTCCACACTACACCTGAGACAGACAACACCTTGATTAAACAATGCTCAGAAAACGCTCCTGTGAGAATAACAGCACAGCTTGGCTTCATGAACTCAAATCATGTCTTTTGTCCATAACTAGGGATTTTTTTAAACTAATAATCAATTTGAAGAAGCTGAAAATTTTCTTCAGTAACTGTGCTCCTTTTTACTCACATTCTTTTACTGGACTTGTTATTCACTTTGCTCCTTCAAATTTAGAGCATGAACTTAAATCTCCTTTAACAAAATTAAAGCAACCACAACAAATAAATTCCTCTCCCTCTCCCCCAATGAATCACTTTAAATATACTTATCATTGAAAAGAACCACATCAGCCCAGAACAGCTTTGCTACAGTGCTAATGGAATTACTGCTAAATACCCAAACCCACAATAAACTTAAATACCCTCAGAATAATTTACCTTTACAAAACTCATTCGAATGGTGCACATTTTGGTGAGCTCATACACTGCTTCAAATCCATGGTTGACAGACTGAGCTAAAAGCTGAGCGAACTCCTGATTGTTAAAAATTTTCAGACTGCATCCACTGGGAATCTTGCATACAGTTGTTGGATGAAAGCCATGGTGGTAGTTGCAGTTCCTGCTCTGTACAAATATGCTGCTATCACTTAAACACTCAGCATAGACTTCCCCACCAACATAGTAGAGATGAACTCCTTGAAAACAAAGATAAGAACATTTCAAATTACTTTGTTGTCTCTGATTTCGAGGTAGTTGTCGCAAATTCTATTTTTTTGGAAAAAGTAAATTGCTGCCTGAGGAGATTTTCAGAAAAGCTTCTGCTCACACCTTAACACACATTCTCATTTCAACACAGCAGGCTCATGATACACCAACCACTAGATGTCCTTCTCTGATCAATTACAGAACAGAATGAAAAAATTACTGCCCCATTTCAACTGTTATTTCAAGCTATTTTTCTAGAGAATTTATGTGGATTTTAAAACTCGTAATATTTTATGCACCTGGCAGCTTCTGCCTACGCCAAGTACAACAGAAATAGGTGTGTCCTGGGAGAAGGGTCAGTGATGGACATGAATGAGAAAGTATATCCACAGTCTGCTCTGACTTTCAGTACATTTTATCAAGCCGAAGGACAGGTAAGTCCAATTAGTTGCTCAACTTAATTACCATCAGGCTTTACAAACTTTAACATCAACGAAGCCCTTAGATTTACCACATCTGTCTGCGTTCAGCTATGCACGTTTTGAAGTCTATACAACACCATTACTGATTAAAAATTAATATAGAGGAGCTGCCCATCCCCTCAGCGCCCCAACTCAGGTTCTCACTGCTCCTTCACTGAGACACCTGCTTTCCTTCCCCTATCCCAGTTTTACATGGTTGGGATACAGCTCCATTAAAGTCTTCCCTGCAATACCCTGAGAATCCATTATGGACTATCTTGTGGTTTGCCAGAGGAAGTTGCAGCAAGTCAACAGATGCAAGTTAATCTTTCAGACAGCAGCAACTGTTGTGAACATTGCTAGACCCACTCGGGAATAAGGTAGGATGGAGGTTACAGAGGAACCATTGGCTTCAACATGTACGAGCAGCTGTCAGAGAATCCGGGGTGGGCAAGAATGCATTTCCTCAACACAACCCTATTTATTTAAAAAGACAGTGACCACCGCTTGTCAGCTACAGTAAAAAACCTTAGCAAATAGGACTGGGTAGTTCTAAGGAGGCAAAACCTCAAGACCTTTCAAGCAAAAAGCCACAAATAAACAGTATTTTATCCCTAAACAATCTTAATTGTTGTCAGAACAGTTACCATAAAGCAAGTTTAAGTTCAATAATTGCTATTAGAGATGTGGACATTTTAAAGCTCATTACTATTCTACAACGTGATGATGGATCCTGGTTACACTTCTGACCTTAGGCAGATGCGTAAGATTTCTCTGCCAATACCATCAAAAGGGGCGAGCCAAAACAAAAGAACCTAACAAACCACCCACACCCCCAAATCACTTGTTCCCCTTTTTAACAGTATTTTATTTATAAATTTATTTTGGACAACTGCATTGTAGAGCCAGGTTTCCAGCTGATACAAATAGAACTTCTGGTCTCCAGATTATCTGCAAAATTTTGTCATATTTATAGTCGTTTCTAATTAAAAGAATGTTATGGGACAATGTGTATTTTCATCAACCAAAACTCAAGACCAACTTTACCAAATGCTCTTGGGTGGTAAAAAGGCTTCTAAATACGTGCAAGAGAAACAGAGTTCTCTTTTCTGGACAGAGCTAACCACAAAAAAACCCAGATATTCAGAAAAAGTGTTCTACAGTTTAAGATAATCCAGGCACATTCCATCAAAGACGAAAACTGTGCATCTCTATGTACTATCAGCCAAAACAGTACAGGAAAACTAGAAGATCTTGCAAAACCTGCTGTCTCCAGGAATCCCTCCCACACACATCCACGCCCCATGGATTCACTCAGACAAATGAGCCCTTGCAGTTTTGCATTAGCACTTCAAAGTCCTGCTGCCAACTCACCAAGATATTTGAACATACTTTAGACAGCAGCTAATGCCTTACAACAACAACAAAAAAATCTCTGACATACTGTGAAGGTGTATGAAGAATTTAAGAAGTAGATACACTGTGGAATATCATGGCATATCCTGCAATGTTTCTTCGTGCTGAAACACAGAACTCTACACATCATTTACCCTAACAAGCAAGCCCCCAATGGCAATCTAGTTTGGTAAGGAAAGGGTAATATTTAATCTTTTTAATTACTGACAGAGAAAAATGTATGCAATTCCTGACTAATTAGAATCAAACCATGCCTAAGTTGTTTTGTGATACTGGAGAGGTAGATAATGTATCACATCTCAGATTACCTCTAGCATTCTCATCTGAGAATCATCACTGCTGCAGTACTGAGAAGCTGAAACAAAAGCAAGGACTTGGTTTCTCACTCATGAGTAAGACAACTCAGTTTTACCTTTGCCAATGTGCCGTCGAGTGTTCTCGATCGTTGAGTTGCGATTAACATTGGAGAGCAAACCTAAGCAGAACCTGTTCTTGTTATTGGAGGGATCTGTAAAGCCATCTACTAAGACACTTGTGGAAGATGCATGGAAAGCCTCCCCAACACGATTATTTAACTCGTAATACACAATGGAACACCAGTGTTTGGGTTCTTCATAGGCAACGGGCTGAACGTCTGAAAAGCAAATGGAAGTAACAGTTTAGGTAAGTGCTGAAATATTAAATCTAGAACTGTCAAGCAGACCAAAACACCAACAGCTAAATAAAATCTTAATAAACAATTATGATGGGCAAGAAGTGTCCTGATTAGAATCTTAATGATTTTGACCTTCGTGCATTTTAGCTGGCCTGTTGATTTTACGATTGTTTTCCAATTTTAAGCCTGATACTAAACAAAAACAACCTTACACACACATAAAAGTCTATGTGATAGCAGGTAAAATGTAACTCTGCTGTCCACTTTTAAAAAATCTGTTATAACTGGTATTTTGGGCCTCAATTTTCAGAGCCTTTGTGCAAATGTTATTCCAGCAACAGGCAAAGGCAGAAGAAAAGAAATGAAAAGTTCAACTCAGTGTAAGCCACACTATGCACCTGAGGCTTTAAAAGAAAAATATGAAAATAAAAATAAGCAAGGCAAGTTTTATTTCTCAGTTTTGTCTCTTACAGTCCCAATTTGCCTAGGAGGACTGCTTCCACCTACCAGCAAGATTTACTGGCGCATTTGAATTTATTCATTCAGTTTAGCCATGAGTTGCAAGAAGCCAAACTATGTAATTTTACACCAGACTATACAACTTACCTCTGGTAGATATATTTGGCATGATTTGAGGGATCATTGTATTGCTTGTGTCCATAGACTGTGAATTATCCTGCCCCATTTGCTCATCAGGGGGCATATATGCAGGAGGTGGCGTATCAGCTACAAACATGAAAAAATAAGAATAAACCTCAACAATTTAGAGTATTTATTTACACAGTCTACAGTTGTAAACACATAAAAATATTCCCCAAGAAGAGATGTTTAAAAATTTGGCCTCATTTTCAAAGAAATCTGAACACAGACAGCTGTCTTTACAGTAAACTCCTTCAACAGCTGAAATTTTACCTATGGGACCAATAACAAGATTGGAAACTTGAAAAAAATACAAGATGCACTTTTTTCTTTCTGCCCTTTTTTTTTTCCCTTTAATACCTGCACTCCTTCATTTGGGCAAGATGACTCTGCTTCTCTCTTTCTGTTACACAAACATGAGCTTTCTTGCCTACCCTCTTCTCCATGTTCAAAAATAAAGCAGTAGAAGAAATAACTCTTTGCTTAGTATTACAAAGGCCTAGAAGAGGGTTTGTTTTTTTTCTGCTCCTGCAACTTGAGTTCATTACAGAACTGTGGATCTGTTTTCTTCCATCAGCACAGCACTCAGTGTGGCAACACCCCACTATGCCCCACAAATGCATCCACCCCAGTGATCCCAGTACTTGGCCAACAGGGATACCACTGACTGGGACACTTCCCGGGGAGCTGAGCACACAGAAAGAACAAAGATTAGGCCACTGAGTCGCTGGAAAAATAAAATCTTGAATCTATTAAATTCTTAGCTTTATAAACCACACCAATAATCAGACAGAAACAGTAAGACTTCTTTCCTTTGTCCCTATCAATTGTTTTTCTGTATTTTCCAACTCAGCTAAACAGAATCAGTTTAATCCAATTTGTTTCCAACAAAAGTGTTACGTTTTTCCAGTCAAACACCATATTTTAAGTGTTTTTATTCAGTGAAAGATATCAGAAAACTTCCTGTTCAGCATCCTGCATTTGCTTTCTTTTCATTGCTAAATATTCTTCTAAAGTATGGATTAGTTACTCTATAGTGAAGCTGTGCTAAATAACTCACCAGTATTATATCCATGACAAAAAACATTTGGAAAAATGAAACTATAACAATTAACTCTGACTAGTGACACAACTAGGAAGAAAATCCCATAAAATGCAAAAGAAAAAGCCATTTATTGCAAATATCACGAATTCCTGAGGTCATAGGTCACCACAACAGGTGACATTTCAATTATTTTTGTTCAACTGACATTCAGGCCGTACTCACCTGGCAGCTGAAAGGGACTTGACGGCCCAGAGCTGGCTGGGGAGCTGGGGTAAGTGCTGCTGGCTGGAGAAGGGGGGTAGGGGCTGTTTGGCGAGATGGAGAACGGAGTGCTGTTGGGCTGCTGGAAGGAGTCTGGAAATGTCGCGTTGTGTGGCATGTGGGGCTCGTTGTGGCTGAGGTTCCTGAACTGAACTAGCAGACTGTGCTGGGGGTTGAATTCACTATGTCTAGGCACTAAAACTGGAGGTAGAACTGCAAAAAACAAACAAAACCCATTTAGATACATTTAGATTAAAACTTCAGATATAAGGTAAGGGATACAAATAATGTGCTATTCTGCTCATTGTGATAATTTTGACACTAGCTGGGGTGGAAAGAGGAGCAGGGGATGAATCTGGCACGCCTTTTACCCTATCCTCTCTCCTTAATTTTTTTACATCACCCTTGATGGCAGATTCAAACTTTACTCTTGCAAAAATCACAAAAGCACACACATATTTCACACAACTCGAAGATGACCTTTTCTTAAAAAATAATAAGCCAAACCAGGCTACATGTGGCACATACTGAAACACTGATGCAGAAGTGCAAAACTGTCTGCATACATTAGCAAATCAGAGAAAATGGAAATACAGTCTCCATTACTACAGTCAAACTATATAATTACATATTGTCCTTTCCACTGAAGACAAATAAAATCTATACTGCCATATAAAATTACAGCTAAGCTGGAGTTTCAACTTCAGGACTGGTGGAGTCTGGAATTCCAGTGCTGCAGCAGGGCACTTGAGCACCACAGTTGATTGCAGCAGAGTTACAACCACTTTGGGGAGCAAGGGAAGCGACTTCTCACCACACTGTCCAGAGTAACATTCTTCATCTCTCCCACTGCAATCCCAATCCTCCTCACCTTTTCCCACAGCAACACACTTTAACAGCAGGCTCCTTACCTGACACACATCTGACACATACCTTTCTCTAACTGATCATGTCTCTTGATTCTGTTCATCTCTGCTGTCTCCTAACTGGAAGTCGTGTGGGGAAGTCTACCATCCTAGAATTTTAGTAATTTTATTTTTTATCTCCTCAATTCATGTCACATATTGATTGTATAGCAAGCCCCTGAAAGGTGGCCACCAACCTCCTTGCAAAGACTGAGATTTTGAAACAAGTTTCTCAAAGAAACTGAAACTGAAAGAACACATCACTACTTTCTATTTTACTACAAAGGAGAACTTTGCTACTAACTTTAAGGTCAGCAGGCTTAAGAGTGCGGTGGGAAAAAGGTGATTAATCCCAAAGAAAACAGCTAGTACAGAATGGACCACACACCTCCCCAAAACCCCACCAGTAACGTACACTTTGAACATTCCTCTCCCAAACTGCCTCATACACCACTTTTAATTGGTTGTACAGTACCAGAGGAGGAGGAGGATGGAGTGAATAGTACGTGGTTACTAAAGATTCTGTTTGGTTTTTAAGGCAGTAACTTTCAAACATACCTGGGCTCTCCACCCTCTTGTAGTGGTATGGATTGATGCAGACTTCCTTTTGTTTAGATCCAAAAGGAAATTCACAAATATCCAATGGCTTCAGCTCGTGATGGCTTTGGAGATCCGGCCAGCGCCAAACACGACAGTAGATCACGTGGGGAAGGCCTTTTCTGTGAGAAACCTGGAGCCGTCCATCCAAGGAGCGGGGGATAGTAACGCACTTGCTGGGCTGTCCTGGACTGCTCAAGGCTTTCTCCAGTTCTTCCATAGCACCCTTTTTCTTTTTCAGCTTTTTTACCAAAGCATCAACAGCTTTTTCTGCCCATTTTTCCTCTTCATCTCCTTGTTTCCAGCCCAACAGACGCTTTACAGCTGGGCTAGTAAAGGAGAACAAACTGGCCATTGACGTCATTTGACACAAGTCTTCAAAAAGTTTGTTGGGTTTTGTCTGTTGGGGGTTTTTTGTTTATTTATTTGGTTTTTTCCAAATAAATGTCAGTGTATACTCAAAGCAGTTATTGCAACTGATGAGCCGTATTATTTCCTGCAGGATGACAAATTAACATAGAGATGTCAGTGATGAAGTCTTCACATCAAAAATGATGATCGATTCCTCCAATTTAGTTCTAGTAAAAAGATAATTTAACAAGGAATTAGCAAACAAGTAAAGGCTGTGGTAAAACAAAAAGGCAGATATTAAAAGACTTCCTGTTGCAACCCTAGCACTGCACCTGATTTTGTTTCAAAACAAAATCCCAGAAGTACTCTGACCTCACCCCAAAAGAGTGATCAGTCCCCAAAGCTTGCACTACTGATTAGCAGGAAAAAGGGAGCATCAAGGGATGATAGGGACAGCCCAGCTCCTGTTAATATTCCTTAAACTGATGACTTTCTCTCAGAAGATAGGCTTAAGGAATATACTTTAAAACTAATAATATCTCCCTGTCACAGTGCTACATTAGAAAATTAAACTTGATATGAAGCAACAGGGAAGAGGCAGGGTGCAACCACCAGTTCCAAGGCCAGAACTGCACGGAAATACTCAGGAAAAAATCCCAAAGCATCTGCTTTTTCTTGAGCTCTAATTAGTTACCCCATGTTTTTGAGAGTATTAAAAAAAATTAGGAAGAAACTGTAGATAAAGAAAACAAAGCACAATTAAAAGAAAAACCCAATAAAAAGCACAAACTAAACCTTCTCCAACCACCCAGAGAGGTGGTCAACATTTTTTTAGCTGTAGCTAATTTTACACTGCACTTCCTTGTATCTTTTAAGAAGAATATTTGAAGTGCTGGGTATTTTTAGCCTTGGCAAAAAAAATTGTTTTCTTCTCCCCAGAAAAAAGAAGCAGGGAAAGACACAGTGGAGTAAGCACTAGAAATGTGACCTTTACTACAAACTGCCTCAGAAAGCAGAGCAGAACAACTGGCTCATGAATGGTGTTTTACCACTCACCAGCCCTAATGCAAATCCTCCCCCCAGCAATTTAAGGAGTACCGATGACAAGAGGAAATGATGTGCTGTGGCAACGAACTGATAAGAACTTGTAAAATCCCTTGTGAATACTAAATAAGCAAGTATAGACAATGAGCAGCTGGCAAAAAGCAAGAGCAGAGCTAAGAGAAAGGATGTCAATAACAAAAGATGCTTCCTCTCTTGCTACAGAGACTGCCAAACAACATTGTCTCTCCACTTTTGATAAACCACGGTGAATTAGAACACCTACCCCAGCCCAAGACATCAAATCTGCACATAAGAGAAAAAGGGGGTGGGGAAGGGGAGCAAAATGTTAAATATCTCTGTGCTGGTTCTCTTAGATTGCTACCTTTAATCAAGAAGATCTTGTTTCCTCCCACCTTTGATAAACTGAAAGTCATCTGATAAGGCTTTTTAAGTGTCTGGGCACATTTACAGGCTCACCCAGGCACTTGGACAGATACTTTTATGTAACAGAACCATGCACTAAGCACCATCAACCAAAGCTACAGCATTTATGTCCCACATGTAACCATCATCTATTTTCTACTATGGAGTTAGAGGGTGAGGAACGCAGGGAACAAACCCAAGGACACTTGGTGTTCCTCTACAGGAAAAAAATCCATTTATTTCACGCAGGAGCTTAATCCCATTGGTACCTCTTTGATTATTCAGCTTTGTTTCAGTAATATGGAACAAAAATCGGAAATGCAAAACAAACAGAAAAACTGTTTCAAGGTCTTTCTTCCTAGAGCTCTCGCAAAAAAACAAAATGGAAAAAAGAAATTAAGAGAAGTCTCCCACTGCTTCAATAACTCCCTAGAAGAAGGTACTGAGAAAAAACAAAAGAAAAAAACTCCAATAATTACATATCACCTGTTTTCTTCAGAAATATCACCATGTCTGCACTTTACGACTAATTTAGTTCCCTAGGACTATTACACATGAGAACCTTTGCACCCTTCAAAGTAACAGGAAATACATAAAGGGAGATAAACTTGGCCAGGAACTCAGACTGATTTTTTCTTTTACTGAGGATAAAAGTTTACTGTTTTAAAAAGTAAAAGCTGTTTATAGTTGCAACTAACTTACTTGCCAGCCTTGCATTCAATAGCTGCAAGATCAGCAACTGCTCACACCCCTAGAAAAGGAAATGAACGCACCTAGAATCTCAGACCAGAAGACAATTAAAATGTTCTACTTTTGTTTTTCAGCTACGCTTTCAAAGAAGCTTAAGCATCATCAAGGCAGAAGATGCACAAGTTCCTTTTGTTTAGTTGAGCTCAAAGAAGATCTTAGGAAACATCCCCTGATCTAGCGCATTACAGAAGCCCCATCTGTATTAAGCAACCAAATTTAAAGATCTACAATTCTCTGCTATGATCATGTAAAATTTTTTGTTTTTTAGTATTTTGAACATAATGCATCAACTAGGAAAGATATTTTATTGGTTTTATATAATTTCAACATCATTTACCCACAAGAATGCTCATGGAATAAACAAGCTCACTAAAAGGAGAGGAAGTTGGAACAGTTACACTAAGATGATATTTTGCAGTAACTAGTATTTGTAGGGCAAGTGTCAAGGGAATTATGATAAATGACTGTCCTATCAACTATCATTTTAGAAATAATCTGCTTGGAGTAAGCAACACAATTAACTCTAAAAACTTTACATTTGTCTGAGGGCCCATCAACAAAAGCAAAGCCTGGTAAAACAAGTATTTCAGAAGCATCAGAAGAGATTTGATCAAAACTGCTTCTTCAAAAAAAGTTTCCACATACATGCTTGTAACTATAACCACTGAAAAATGAGACTGTTGGAAGTTTAAAACCTTAATATCATTCACTGTAACTCCATTCTGGCCACCCAATGAGGCTTTCAAGACTCTTCAGTAGAAGTGTATTTTAAGCTGTTCAAGAAAATCATGGGCAAGAAAGAAACTGCAACAAAATACTAATGCGCTTTGAGAAGTACAAAATGACACTGAATTTATCTCATTACACACCTTCCAGAAGTTCATTTTGGAAGGCAAAACACTGAAGGTTTAAAGCTTTTGCCTTTTCTTAAGAAAACAAGGCAGAATTAAAAGCTTCATGAATCATGAGCTGGCTTCATGAGCTATTTAAGGCCACAAAGCAGTAGGTTCAGGTATTTATGTGGAAACCAAACATTTCCATGTAGAAAGTGCAATTCATGCAGGGTTTTTAGATTTCTGAATGTGTGGCATAAACCACATTTAGAACATTTTACCTGCATTTGCTGTAATTTCAGCATCTAATTTGCAAAAGGTTTCTAAGTAATCATGACATCTGCCAGGAACAGCTTACCCGGATCATCTGTACTTACAATCAATTTCTTCTGAGGCTTAAAAGCACAGGTTATGAGCTGTGATTGCAGTACCACAGAGCATCACTGAGCTTTGAATAAAGAAACAAATGCTTTAAAGAGTCACACTTTCATTCAGTGGTGCACAAATTACTCGTACTGCTGCACCTCTAGACACAGCTGGTAACAACTTTCATGGGGAAAAAAGCTTACTTAAATTTCCTTAAGAGGCAGAGGGCCTATTATGCATTACCTTCCTTTATTAAATAACTTTTCAGCTGAGCTACAAGAGAACATCAACTGAAAACCATGCTATTACATTAAAAAAAACAGTTACAAACACTCTTTAAGGAGTGAGTGTAATGAATTACATGGAGTAGCATGAGGGGGCTTTTAATGGGCAAGTATAAAAGGATTAGACTTTGGGGCATGCATTATTTATACTTTTAAAGTTCTTGTTAATGAATACAGCAAATGGAAGGAAACTAGTTGGGTGAACAGGTCCATTGTTTGAACCCCCTCCTTAATACTTCATCCAGCCAGCCAGATATAAACAGAGTTGGCCAACGACAGAACTTACATTTCATTTATGCAGATGGGAGAATTCTACCACCTTCCATCTGCCATCACAAATACTGAGCAACTTGACTTCCTTTTAGCAGTTCTTGTGAAGTTTTCTTAGCCTACTACATTAAACTGGCAAGTTCAGGAGGTTCATTTGATGCCACACCAAGGAATCTCCTTCTGGCTAAAACGGACTGAGAGGAGTCACTGCAGAACAGAAAATTTCACATTACATATGGTTTATCTATTTTCATGAGATGCATTTTGTATGTAAGGTGTTCTCCCATTGATTCCAAACTAACTTCCCACCTGCAAAATCTAGGTTTGAAGTACCATTAACCAAGCAAACCATCATCCCAAGCAGCAGGGCAATGAATGATGCTTCAAGCACAAGAATAAAATGGGTAAAACCCATGACCCTCATCCCTTCCTACTGCCAGTACTAAGCCTGTGCTCAAACGTACAAGGACTATTCTCTTCCCACTAATTTACTTGTATGCAAATTCAGGAAGCCTCCTGTAGCACCATACCCAATCTCAAACAAGGAATTTCACTGCTGATGATTAGAAGCTGTTTTGAGACTCAACTTCATACAATAAACAAAGCACCACTTATAACCAGCAGCACAACTGGGAGTTCATTAGAGCTGCTGCAGATCTGCAGTTAAAGCTGTTCTGCAGTCAGCTCTTGTGCTTAACTTTATTGCCCTCCAAACTCAGAAATGCTCAAGTATTTTGACTCCATACACACATTAACATACATGTATTCATACAGAAAGCTCAGAAACTCAACTGCAGTATATTACAGTGTATTATGCTATATACCTACATCAATACTTTCTTTAAAACTACAACCTCACACATCAATTTCACCTGGTTTTATTAAAATCCTTCTTTCCTTATAAATTTCCTGACAGGAACTGTGCAGGATTGTGCTTGGGTTTTATTATCATTTTCCCAAGTCTGCAGCTTACATGGCAGCCCAGCACACAGTGCCATGCAATGGCACACATTAGAGCCTCTTCTTGAGAACAAATGCAGGACAAATGTTAGCTCCACAGTGTTGCCATACACAGCAAGTGTAGAACAAAGCCTAAGATGACACAGTGGTTAAAAAACTTGTTCAATAAACTTGAAGGGCCTGCATGCTACAAACCATTGCCACAGCCTCTCCACAGAAAAGATTTTTCTTCAACTACCCTCTGCAACATCTCAGCCACAAAGAATACCACCAGTGAAAACACTTCTTTTCCCCCTTCTCCCCTTAAGTAAAGGATGAAGAGATTTTATAAATTATGTCAAAAAGGAACTTGTGGTATTTTCATCAGAACTGGGCTCGCAGTACAAACGCACATCCAGCTGACCAAAATCTATGGTAAGTGCTTTTACCCTAGCACAAGATTTCTTCCTTCAAACATGCCTTGTAAGGCAATTTAATCTAACTGATAATATATGTAAACAAGAACGGAAAAGAACTGTCTGGTATCTTCAAAACTTTTACTAACTGTGACTGCCCTCCAAACAGAAGAATCTACTGACAATTGCAGACAGGGCTTTCTCACACAATACTTTTGCTTTTAATTTCCACATCTGTACACCATCTAACACAGCTTAAAAAAAATACTGAAGTATTTAGCTCTGTCAGCTGAGAAGTATTTAACCAGCACTCCATGACAAGAAACCTAACAAACTCTGAGGCCAAGCACAAGCAGCAAGTAATAAAATGTACATGGAAGATACAGCTCAGATAGCAAAGTGATGCTTCTGCTGCTTCTTAAAGTTTTCTCAAAAACTACGGTCAAAAAATAATACCAGTGATAATGATTTATATCACAAAAGAGGTCCAGGCAAAGAGATCACTAAGAGAGCTCCACTGCATTTCCAAAGCACCCTCGCTTCCATCTTATGCCAATAAAAGCTCAGAAAAATTATAATCAAAGAACAGATTTGAATTTGTTCTGCATCATGGCAAAACTTGAGTTTAGCTCTGATACAGGGGAAGGGAGAGGGAGGAAGTGAGAGAGAGGGAGGGAGGGAGAAAACACCAAAATTTGCTATGCCTAAAAAGTACTATTTATTTCTTAAAGTATCCACACTTACAACAAAAAAAATCCAATGCTCCCATGGCCTTGGTCTCTGCAGCTGCTCTAATTACTGAGCAATTAGCTTTTGTAGAAATCCTCAAACTATAAATTCCAACTTAGAACCAAAACCTGTCTCCCTTAAGTGTTTTGTCAGAACTGTACATTTTCTCACACTTCTATTTCAGCTAACTGGCACTTTCCAGCAGAAGCATTATGCTGGAAAATGCCACCATCAACAGGAGTCAGCCCTGAAACTGCCTCCTGTTTTTAAGATTATTTAAGGTCTACTCTAACCAAAGCAGATAACTACAACTTAGAAACCATTTCTTAATTAAAATTCCAGAGAAAAGCACTGCTACATTTCACTAAACATGAAAACAAAGGCCTATGCCTCCATTGGCAGGTTGGTGGACATGGACAAGCAAGTGGGTGATTAGGAATGACCTCAGTACTACACTTGAAGACAAAAATGGGAAAATAAAGGGCATCTTGTACTTTTCACAAACCCTAAAGTATGCTAAAAAATTAACAAGCTGGACAAAGCCTTCTAAAAATTCAGACGTTCATGAGCAAGACCTTCATTAAAGAGGAAGATTCTAAACACCATGAGTTGGCAACAAGAAGTATAACCTGGAAAATGGGACACTCAAAAACTTTTAAAAGAAGAAGAAAAATAAAGATGTGTGTGCGTGTGTGTGTGAGTATACACTTCCACTCCAACTGAATTGCATTAAGCCTGTGACAAGTTTACAAAAGCTACAGGATTGGAGGGAACACTGACAATAGTAATTCAGCGAGCTCTCTTTTCCCCTTGCACAGAATGAATGAACGGCAAAGTATTCTAAATTTGTCAGTTTGTGACATCCACTGACCCAGAATTCAGAGACACTACTTCATAGCTGGTGTATCAGTAGCAGGGAATCTGACAAAGATCCTCTGTCAAGGATGACAGTGCTGGCAGGCTCAACCTTGGTGGTAGGTCAGTAGGGATACGGACTTGGCAGGCAGCGTCCTGCACCTTGCCAACCCACGCTGGTCAAGCGCGCTCCAGTGCCAGCCAAACTTTTCTACGTGGTCACAGAACATGGCTAAAAAGGCTTCCAGAAAACAGTGCAGGAACTTGCACTGTGACTAATGATAACGGCAAAAGTGTTAAATTACTGCTCAACTTGCTTTTAATGAGCTGTTTATCATTAGCCATGAAGATATCTCAAGTGCACTCAGCTCACACAAGAACAAATCTTCTCATTCTGAACATGAGCTCCTTACCTGTTATTAAAAAAAAAAAATCACGTAAAGATCTTTAAAGAAACATTAACAGATTAAAATTCATTCCACCAAATCTAGCAGAGACATTTGAAGAAACTTGTACTTTAAAAAAAACCAAACATGAATATAATCAACAAGGCCTTAACTGGAAGGAAGGGAAGACACGGGGACTTGCACAGAATTGCCACAGAAGTATTTCTGCAGGTATGTAATTCAGCCAAGAGCAATAAAAGAGTTCCTAGCATTTTCTTAAGACATCTATAAAGAAAATAGAGAGGACAGTTTTCTGCAACTAAAAGGGCCCTCCAAAACATTAAAGTTCACAACATAATTTGCAAAGAACATTCAAATAAACCCAAAAAGTTCCTTAATTAAGTGTGAGCACTCCATCTTGGGAGACAATTTTTTTCCAGCTCAAATAATATTCTGTGATCATAAGAACTCTGCACAGATCACCCACTCCAGGTGCGAGATTAAAAATCTGACTTCCTAACAAGTACAAAATAGTACAGGGTCAACTATTTCAGTTCCTTCAAGTTCCATCAGAGGTTAAAACTCCAAACCTCAAAAAAAAAAAAACCCCACCCACCACAGCTGTACACAGCAGCACACCCTGTTGTGATCTTTTGTCATCAAGAGAAAGAAATGCGGAGGAAGCCTCTCTTCCTTCTTTTCCATTCCTCAGCCTCATCATGATTGTCCATCTGGGCTTCCACTAGGAAAGCCTTCTGCAGAAAAAGAGAAAATTCCTATCTCAGAAATATGTCCTCCACATTTGAAAGGAAAAGAAAGGTTTGAAAAAGGTATCCCAGTAAGCACATGGTTTGTTGGGGTTTTGTTTTACAAAAATAAGTGGCATTAGGCACTTAGCAGCAATTTCAAGGCCAAATGAACAAAATTTTAATATCAGAGGTAAGAGTAAACCACTATCAAACGGTAGGGATTAAGACATTAAATCCAACACAGACAGGGCACTCTCAAAAGTTACAACACACTAATTATGAAACATCTTCAATTAAGTTATTTGCTGCTTCTATTAACTTCCACTACCACTAGCTGCCAACTTCATAAAGCATTACAGGTTTTGATGAGCACAGACACATAACTGCAAGTGTCTGCACCTTTTTCTTTACTCCAATCAAACTGATTCCTCAGAGTACCAGGAGGATAATCTGTGCAGAACTTCTGTAACTGACACACGCAATGAACAGTGCTCATTTCAGTTTTCAGTACTTTAAAGCCACCCATGGAAGGCTAATTATCTGAAATTAACGAAGGAATGAAAACCAGCAAGAGATTTCATCTAAAACCATCATATACTGACAATCTAATTTCCCATGACAGACAAAACTTTGCTGATGCAAATTTTGACAGTTATTCCTTAGAGGTTTTGTCAAAGCAGTGAGCCCAAGTGATTCACTGCATGGAATTTCTAAATCCCTACCTATTCTACCAAGACACTCAACAACTATTACTGAACCTATTCAATAATATATTCAACACTACTGCTGAATTAGTTCTTCCCTATCTCATTTTCCTGTGAAATATCACTCAATTACATTAAGGTCACATCAGAAACCCCACAACTAGAACAGAGCACAGATCACTTGATTTCCAGTCTTGTGCTTTTAACCGCATGAGCATATTTCCTCTATTAAATTTACAACCCGCAGAAGACAAAAATTGCCATTCTAAATCACCGAAGCTGTGCATCTGTTGTCAGGCAGCTGTCAGGGCTGGGCGCAGGCGGGAAAAGCCAAGGTGGACAAGTGTGTGTTTGTGAGAGTGTTGTGTGTGTGTGTGTTCGTGTCTGTGTGTGTGTGTCCGTGTGTCCGTGTGTGTGTGTGTGTGAGCCCTCACATCGCCTCCCGCCTCTTTACCAGCGGCTGCAAACGTGCGGGTTTGTTGCTCTCGCCTCGCTCGGTCAGGCCTGACTCCAGCTAAGAGAGTCCTCGCCTTTAAAAGCAAAAAACCCGAAAAGACCCAATCAACAAAAAATAAGAGACAACCCCTGGAGCCTCTGCTGAACACTGCTCCTGCACCGGCACCACGCGTGTCCGAGCAGCCCCGCGGGCGGCCCCGCGCTCCCCTCTCCCTCCCGGGGCTGCTCCTTCCCCCACAGGCCGCTCCCCGTCCCCTCCCGCCCCGCAGGGACCACCGTGTCACCGCGGGCCCGCTCGACGCCTCGGCCCCGCTCCCCAAAGGGCCCGTCTCGTCCCTCCCCCCCCACCGCCGCCCGGAACCCGACTCGCAGCGCCGCGACCCCGCGGCCCGCAACCCCCCGCCACCATCCCGCCTCCCCGACCCACCCGGCGCGGAGCAGGCGGCCTCCCCGGGGCGGGTGTCCGTGAGGCGCCGGCTGGGCCGCGGCCGCCGCTGCTGCAGCAGCGAAACTTTGGCGGGGGGAGGCGGCGGGACGGGAG